>MU226991.1:37398-130860 GCA_018584345.1 Thuja plicata
ACTGGTATGCAAGGGTTATGCACAGGAGGAAGGAATTGACTATGGTGAAACCTTCACCCCAGTTGAAAGATTGGAAGGTGTCAGAACCTTACTTACATATGCAGCCTATAAAGGATTCAAAGTTTATTAGATGGATGTGAAATCTGCATTTCTCAATGGAATCTTGGAAGAAGAAGTATATATTGAGCAAGATGATGGTTTTATAGACCCAAACAAAAGGGATATGGTTTGCAGATTGCACAAAGCATTATATGGATTGAAGCAAGTGCCAAGAGCATGGTATGAGAGCTTGCACAATTATCTAATCAAGATTGGATTTGCAAGAACTAATGACAACAGAAACCTTTACTTAAAGACAGAGCAAAGCAAAGGTACATTATTAGCTGAAATTTTTGTAGATGACATAATATTTAGTGGAAAAGATGTGTTATGTCAAAAATTTGCAATAGAGATGCAAACTGAGTTTGAGATGTCTATGTTTGGTGAAATAAAATTCTTTTTTGGTTTATAAATCTATCAAATGAAGAATGGTATCTATATCACTCAATCTAAATATATCAAAGAGATATTGAAAATGTTTGGAATGGAAGAATCCAAACCAGTGAGTACACCCATGGCTACTGGATAGAAGCTGACCAAAGATGATGACACAAAAGAAGTGAACCAAACACTCTACAGATCAATGATTGGAAAACTACAGTATGTTGTACACAGTAGACCTGATATTTCCCTAGCTATTGGGATTATTGTAAGGTTTTCTACTAATCCCAAGGAAACTCACATGATGGTAGTAAAAAGGATTCTAAGATATTTGAAAGGAACTGATGACTATGGTCTATACTACAAAAAGAATGACAAGTTTGAACTCAGAGTTTACACTGAATCAGACTGGGCTGGAAATGTTGATGATAGGAAAAACACTACTGGTGGAGCATTTATTTTAGGAAAGAGACTGATCTCCTAGATAAGAAAGAAATAGAATTGCACCTCACAATCTACAGCTGAAGCTGAGTATGTGGTAGCAATAGTCAACTATTCTAAAATTGTGTGGTTGAAGATATTACTGAAAGGTATGAAGGAAGAAATCATTGACCTAGTTTTCATATATTGTGATAACACAAGTGCTATTAATATTTCTAAAAATCCTGTTATGCACTCAAAGACAAAGAATATAGCTATCAAGTATCATTAGTTGAGGGAGCTAGTTCAGAGTAAAGAAGTGAGACTGGATTATGTGAACACTAAAGAACAATTAGCAGACATATTCACAAAAGCACTACCCAAGGATTCTCATGAGTATCTATGAGGCAAATTGGGGGTGATTCCCTTAACTAAGGCTAATTAAGTCTTATATGATACTGTTGCATCAAATATTACATTCAGAATATTTGACACGTTGATGCACAGTAAGTCACACTTTAGAATGTTGGCTAAAGTTGTGAAGATGAACAAGGATAGAAAAGAAAAATTAGTCATAATCAAGATGATAGGATCAACATGATACTGAAGATCTACATGAAAATAATATCAACGTCTTTGGCATTGTTGTAAAAGAGGGAGAGATTGCCTAGAAGAAGAGATTACCAAGAAGGAAAGATTACAAAGAGGCAGAAGTTACTTTTTAAAATAGTGAACTGATTATCTACTCAGAGGGAGCCTACAGATGATTAGACACAGATGATTACAGTGTGATTACAGACACAAACGGAGAAATGTTTTACAGATAAGAATCAGAATGAAGCTAAAGAAATTAATGAAGATTCATTCATATCAAAGAACAAAGGTGAATTTTTGGATTGGTTGGTAACTATGCTTGTTAAATCATTGTTTTAATATTTTGTGTTGCCATCAATGCCAAAGAGGGAGATTGTTGGAAAGTGAAAATGCAAGCAAATATTATTTTGTCATTGCTGTCAAACCTTAACTGGTGAGACTATTGTTATCTATTTGAGTACCATATCTATTGTTGATGAAGAAGATTTAACAAGAAGACCAAGTGAATGGTTGAGTTAAGGCAAATAAAAGGGTACTTGATCAGTTGGCACTATGGAAAAGTAATTAGTTGTTTATCTTTCAAAGACAATTTTTTTGGTTGTTTTGTGCCGAGCAAGTTTGGCTTGTGCCAAGCAAAGTTGTTTGTGATGAGCAAAGTTCTTCAATGCCGAGCACCATTGAAATTGCTGAGTGGAAATAGTGATGTTGGCTGACTTACAATAATTGGATTAATGATGAGATTTGAGATCTCTGGCCAAATTAGTTAATTTTATTGGGATATGTAATGTTAATTAAAGATTGATCCATGTCATTTAATGTATGGATAACCAAAATTAATGCATGGTTTCAAGATTTAATTAGAGACTACTTTGGAGAATTAAATGTAGTGCAAAGATAGAATGATCCGTTGGATCTGACCTAACCTAACATCTACGATCTAGTTTAAGCGGCAAAATATTTATCTGACCTAAACAAAGAGGTATATGATAATCTCAAGGGGTTATTCATTTAGTATGCAAGAGGTGTGTTTCTGAATGTGAAGTGGATTTGTATGCAAGAGGATTTGCATATTTGATTTACCATTTGGCATGATCTAGCAGAAAATGTTGAATACAAAAGCAGAGAGTTGCATGTGTCATTGCTTGATGGATTTCCAAGAAAATCAGAAGGTTGAAATGACAATGCAGGCTATCCGGTAAGTTAACATCAGAGCTGTAATTGGATCTGAATTGCAAAGTAAGTTGTATGTATCAGATCAAAACTATTGATTACTTTCTAACCATTGTATTAGTTAAAATCCTTTAACAAGGTTGACCAAACAGTCATTTGTATAAATCCTCTAACAAGGTGACATTCAGGTGGAATTTTCTAAGTCCTCTAACAAGGCCACTCCTAACAGGGTGATTAAATCCTTTAACCAAGTCACACCTAGCAGTGTGTTATTGTAACCATTAATAGGGTTGGCTCCTCACAGAGCTCACTTTAGAAGAATGAAAACTTGGTAGCATGTTACTGGTGGTTTTTCCCATATTGGGTTTCCATGTTAAATACTTGTGTCAACTTGTATGAATGCTTATGGTTTGTTTTACTATTATGTTTCTACAAGCTAATTTCAATTGAAAGTAAACTGCATGATTAAGTTGTTGACATATGCTGCTGCTGCCAAGTAGATCTAAAATACAGAAAGTTTTTATTTTCTACATCTAGACCTGAGGATAACTGATTGACCACTCCCCTCTTAGTTATTCTAAATTCATTCTAATAATTTTTTTTGACGACATTATCTTTTGTGGACAATATATCTTATGCCAAGAATTTACAAAGGAGATGCAAACTGAATTTTAGATGTCTATGTTTGGTGAGATAAAAATTTTTGTTGGCTTACAAATATATCAAATGAAGAATGGTATCTATATTACTCAATCAAAATATGTCAAAGAGATAATAAATTTTTTTGGAAAGGAAGATTCAAAGCCAGTGAGTACACCCATGGCCACTGGATAGAAGTTAACCAAAAATGATGAGACAAAAGAAGTAAATCAAACATTGTACAGATCAATGATTGGAAAGATGCAATATGTTGTACACAGTAGACCTGATATTGCATTAGTTGTTGTAATTGTTGGTAGATTTTCTACCAATCCCAAAGAAACTCATATGATGGAAGTAAAAAGGATTCTGAGATACTTGAAAGGAACATATGAGTATGGTCTGTATTACAAAAGGAATGAAAAATTTGAACTCGGAGTCTATACTGGTTGTGATTGGGTAGGAAATGTAGATGACAGAAAAATCACCATAGGAGGAGCATTTATTTTGGGAAAAAGATTAGTTTCATGGACAAGAAAGAAACAAAAATGCACCTCACAATCTACAGTTGAAGCTGAGTATGTGGCAACAACATATTAATTGCTCTAATATTGTATGGTTGTAGATACTACTAAAAGGTATGAAAGAAGAGATCACAGAACTGGTTGTCATATATTGTGATAACATGGGTGCCATTAATATTTCAAAGAACCTTGTAATGCGCTCTAAGACAAAGCATATAGCCATCAAGTATCATTACTTGAGGGAGCTAGTTCAGAAGAAGAAAGTGAGACTAGAATATGTGAACACTAAGGAACAGTTAGAAGACATATTTACAAAGGCACTACCCAAGGATGCTCATGAGTATCTACGAGGTAAATTGGGGATGATTCCCCTAACTGAAGATAATTAGTTCAGAATGGTACTGTGGCATCAAATGTTATAATTTAGCATATTTTTCACATTGATGCACATGCAGTCACACTTTAGGATGCTACCTAAAGTTGTGAAATATAGACTAAGACAGTAAAGTGGACCAGTCATAAGAAAGATGATAGGAAAAACATGATATAGAGTTTAGAATAGAAGAAATTACATGATGAAGATGTCATCATCTTTGGAATTGTTGTTAAAGAGGGAGAATTTTACTGAAAGAGGGAGAATTATACTAAGAAAGATACAGGGAGAGTTTACTACTGAGAGTTAAAAAGAGATTCATGAACAAAAATAGAAAGATATCAGTGTGATTACAGACACACAAGGAGTAATGTTTTATAGATGAGAATCATAATGAAGCTAAAGACATTAATGAAAATTAGTTCATACAAGGAACACATGCTCTTTTTGGATTGTATGGTAAGTATGTTTGTAATATTAATGTTTTATAGTTTTGTGTTTCCATCAATGCCAAAGAGGGAGATTGTTGGAAATATTGTTTGGAAACCTACAATGGAAACAATTATTGTTTTGTCATTGATGTCAAACCTTAACTAGTGAGACTATTTCTATTTGTTTGAGTACCATATCTATTTATTGATGGATGAGATTTAACAAGAAGACCAAGAAGAATGGTTGAGTTATGAGGAATTGCAAAGGGTACTTTATTAGTTGGCACATTGGCAAAGTGATATGTTGTTTATCTTTCACTAATAGTTTACTAAGAATAGTTTATGCCGATCAATTTTTTGTGTTGGTCGAGCACCAGTGTGTGTCGAGCATATTTTCCTATATGTGTCGAGCATCAAAAAATTTCTGAGCAAGTTTTGTGTTGGCGGAGCAATAGTATTTTGATTGATGAGATTTTAGATCTCTGGCTGACATAGTTGATTTTATTGGGATATGTAAAGTTAGTTAAGGCTAAGCACGTTTGATCTACACTATGTAAATGCACTGGGAACTTTAATTAATGCGTGGATCAAAGATTTAATTGGTGATTGTATTGGAGAAAAAAATTAAATGTAATGATGGAAAGATCCATTGGATCTGACCTAACCTAAGATCTACGATCTTGATTAAGTGGA
Source organism: Thuja plicata (assembly GCA_018584345.1). Lineage (NCBI taxonomy): Eukaryota > Viridiplantae > Streptophyta > Pinopsida > Cupressales > Cupressaceae > Thuja > Thuja plicata. Next base: position 42,723 of record MU226991.1, read on the forward strand.
AAAAGATGTATCTGACCTAGATGGAGAGGTATATGATAACCTCAAGGGGTTATTCATAGGAATAGTGAAGATAGCTATGTATGCAGAGTATGCAAGAGGTTTGCATGGTTAATTGACTGATTGGAAAGATCTAAGAAAAGAAGGTTGAGCAGAGAAGTAGAGAGAGATTGCTTGATGAAATCCCAAGCAGATCTGGAGTTTGAAATGAGAATGGAGGCCACTCAGTGAATTAGAATTAGAGATAGATTAGGTCTGGATTGCAAAGTAAGTTGTATGAATAAGATCAAACTTGTTGATTACTTTCTAACCATTGTATCAGTTCAAGTCCTTTAACCAGGTTGACCTAACAGTCATTGTATAAATCCTTTGAGCAATGTGAAATTCAGATTAGAATGTTATAAGTCCTCTAACAAGGCCACTCCTGACAGGGTGATTAAATCCTTTAACCAAGTCACATTTAGCAATGTGTTTTGTTACCTTTAATAGGGTTGGCTCTTAACAGGGCATCACTTCAGAAGAGTGAAAACTTGATAGCATGTTATTGGTGGTTTTTCCCAAATTAGGTTTCCACATTAAATACTGGTGTCAACTTGTGTGAATGTTTATATTGTGTTTTACTGTTAAGTTTCTGTAAGCTTATTTCATCTGAAAATTAAAATGCATACTTATATTGTTGACTTATGGTATCACTACCGAGTAGATCTAAGTTATTTAATTTGGTATAAAGTTTCAATGGGGACATCTAGACCTGTGGATAACTGATTCACCCCCCCTCTCAATTATTCTAAATTCATTCTAACAAGTTCCACCATCACATCTAATTTCACTTGTTCATACATCATTACCTTTGTTTATGGGTTTGGAGCTTATAGGCTATCAGATATGGATAGTGCCCCACTCAAAGAACCCATAAACATTTCACACTTACAATGATATTATGCTTAAATTTTCATATGTCCCACAATCTTGTAAGGTGGATTTATGGAATCCCATCATGAAAATGAAAAGACATATGTGTTATGTTGACCATGCATGTATCTTCATATGTGTGTGTGCATGCGGTTTGATAATAATGATGCTAAAGCTATAATATGTACAAGATACAAAGTATATGTATATGTTGAACCTAGCACCTAAACCCATCCATAAGTATTATATCATCATATGATACATAGATAAATATTAGAAACCATATGATGCCATCTAATCTAACAACATACATCTATGAGCATGCATTAGAAAGAAAAGAATAATAACAACCATGAGATACATGAATCGATCAAAATAATAGGTATGTATATATATTATTAATATCTAATGTACATGTATCACATCACTACAAAACCATGGCATGTATATATGTGTGCATAAAATGAATAATATACATCGTATGCAAAAATCTCTCTATAAAAATACCAGGACTCTAATGCATGTTCTCATAAATCAGATGGAGTTGGTTCCTCTAAATCCCATGCAAGTTATCATACTAGTTTGTGGGACTATATTTGGTTTTCTGAGTTGTGTAATATTTTGGGGTTCTCTTGCCAATTTTATGTGCCTTTACTTATGTTAGTTTCAAGCATGTTTGCAATTTTTTTTTTTAAATATGTCTACGTCTAAAGGTAATTATATTTTGAAGAGGTTCTGTATCCCATAAACCATAGATGTTTATTACTTAGCCCTTGGTGGTAAAATTCTAAGTCTTGATTCAATCAATTTCCATGAAAACCCTTAAACCCTCAAGAATTAGTCTATTCCAAAGTTACTTTTTTCTTGAATTAAGACTTATTGACCCATGTGTTGTATTTTTTATGTCCAAACCGGGACACTTTATCACTTAAACTGTTAGGTTTCATGTTTCCTATGTTGGACAGGTTTCTTTTTAATATTTCCTAAGTCCTAAGCATCCCATAAACTTTATTACCTTCTGCATCTGTCATTCAAGTTGATTTAATCTAACGGAAGGTTCTATCCCTTAAAGAGCAAGGTGAATTATTTTAATCATCAAGGCTACACACCTAGTTGACACATGGTGTATGATAGTATGGGGTCTGCATAAAGGTATAGTGTTAAAGACAAGTTAACTTCAGAAAGGATCAACGGTTGGTACAAAGCCTTAATTCTTGAGATATAGGTATTTATTGATCAAGGCATCACACATGAAGGCCATGTATACCTAGTGGGACCGACATATGTTTAAAGCCTATCATAAAGTGCATGCAAGTTTTATTTGATCTAACGGTTAGCATTGCTCCTTAATATCAAGTTGCAGTGATAATAACCTTCAAGGCATTAAGAATGCTTCTTGTGTTGCTGATCTGATTCACCATGGCCTTATAGGAATTGAGAATCCAAAGGTAGCTAAACCATTTGGTTGGTATTCAACGTTGATGCACATGTTCTTGTTCAAGGGTGCTGATTATTTTGAAAAGGAGATGAAGTTGATGAAATTCAAGGATGATGAAGAGATGCTTGTCCAACTGTGGAGTGCAAATTTATAATGGGATAGGAAAGATTTTATCTACATCACATTTGATAGATGGTTTTCTTCTAGGCTCAGAGCCTTACTGTTCATACAAAATCCTAGGATCCCCAAAGGTGTATTGAATCTTTTAAGGCCAAAGCAACATGCCAAAAATCTTAAGATTGTGCATAATTGGGGTGATGTCATTTTATACTATGTTTCAATAGTGTTCAGAGTCTATGGTTTCAGAGGTGTCCCAAATATAATCCCACATCAAGTCCATTTTAAAATGGGCATTGCAGATATAATCAGGCATATTGGTGGACTCCAAGAGGAAGCATTGACAATAAAAGGAAAGGGCGCTATCTTTCCTACTATTGCAAGTGTACACCAATTTATTATCACAAAATGAGGTTGGAAACATTTGTAGAAGTATCTTGAGCCTTATCAACTGACATACTCAAGGAAAAGATGTGTTGACCTTGAGGGATTCATAAGTGATATGATTAGAAAGAGGAAAAGGTGCTTGGCATTGGATCTCCAATCCAATTTTATTGAGGACATCATCAAAAATGAATTTAATTTATAGGAGCAAGAAATAAAGAAGGAAAGTTGATTGGTTTACAAGAATTCCTTGGATTGTGTTCATCATCTTGATAGAGGATATGATCCCTTAAAATAATTCATTCCTTGCAAAAAGAAAATAGACTCGTTGATGACAATGATTGAAGACATCATGCAAGATTTGAACTAGAAGAAGGAAGTGGTCATGAAGGCAGAACAAGAAAAGGCCAAGACAATTTTGAGTAGATCTATGCCTACTAGGAGTATCCCACCAGGAAAGTATGTCCTACAAAAAAAAAAAGGATACAACATGGTGTTTCCAAGAGGAGCAGAAGCATCCACCTCAAGAGGAAAAAGACCAATAGAGCTAGATTCACAATTATTGACATCCCCTAAGAGGCAAAGAATAGAGGAAGAAGGAAAACTATTATAGAAGCTTTACTCCCCCTCCCAATCTCCTTTACAAATGGATGAACAAGAAGTAGCTGAACAATTGCTAAGATGGGAAGTGTAGGGCGGGTCTTTGTAGGAAATGCAAGAGGGGATGCCAGAGGCCCCCAACATGTAAAGATGGACTTAACAGCTACAAAATTTGCTGGGAAGGAATTAGACCCAATAACAAAATAGCCTATAGATTAATTTTTGTTAGATAAAAACTTTGTGAAGGCCAGAAATTTATACAATGCTTGTGGAGAATTCATATTGGAGAATTCAAGGAAAAGTGTTAGAAAAGGAAAGAAAACCAGCTTGAAAGAGATACAAATGAAATTGAGGGAAATAAAAAAAGAAATGTTAGCTAAGTTTGAAAAGATCACCCCTCAAGAGGGAAGAGAATTAGTCAGGAAGGAAGGAGTCCTTATTCTATCAGAGTGGGACATAGTTAATGCTATAGTATTTGATGATGTCAGAAAACAAACAAAAACCATGCATGCTACTGATGAAGAGGCTCAACAAGAACATAAAGGAGTCAAATTTAGTGAAGATCATGTTGCATTGGTAATGTGGTCACTGAAGAGAAGGGAAAACAAGAACAATAATGAAGACACTCAGGTTGAGAATTTAGGAAGCCTATTAGTGAGAAGAGTTGCAGATACCATAGGGGTGGTAGCAGCATGCATAACATTGGAATTTGCAATGTTTAGTTTGAGGGTAGAAGCAAAGAAAGAAGAGGAAAATAAAAGCATGAGAATCAATTTGGAAATAGTCCTCAAAGCCTATAATAATGAAAGAGTGAAATCCTTGGAAAAGGATAAATTAATTGCTAGGTTAAGAGGACAACAATTAGTCCAAACCTCTCCCTATAGGAATATTTCTCAAGAACCAAATCAACCATCTTCTTCCAGTCCAATTGTTGAATTTCCTCCTTCCCCTATGCCATCTAGTTCTATTTTAGAGGTAGAATTAAATTATGAAAAAGGAAAATTGGTTGTAGAAAGGACTATATTAGAAGGAGTGAGAAAAATTTAGGAAGAAGAAAGTGCAAAGTTTCATAGTGCAGAAAAACTTGTACAACAAAGATATGAGGATAGAGTAGGAGCCACAATTATGCATTTTTTTGATAGTTTGGATCCTGCCTCTATTCACCTACATGGGAAGAAATTTATGATCATATTAAATTATTTTAAAGAAGACAAAGATAAGTTGGATCAAATTATGAAAATTTGGAATGGAAGAAAGGCAAGGTTGAAGTGTTTTTATTCTTTTTCTAAAAAGGAAGACAATGTTGATATTGTATTAACTGCCATTCATAAATGTCTCAAGGATTTAATCAATTTGGACATAAGGAGAAGTGTCATCCAAAAAAAGGTTGAGACATTAAGAAAATAATATTCAAAGACCCATTTTGAGATATTCCCTAGCTTATTTAGAAAGAATGGTAAGATAAAAATGGAATCCTGGTGGATGAATGAGATGGGTGAAGAATTGTCAATCAGAACTAATAATATCATGAGCTTAGAAAGCACAATTTTATTTGTTCAAACTATAGAAACCATCGAAGAAGCTAGGTCATACTTTTGGTTTTGGAAAAGGGAAGTTGAACAGATAAAACAAAAGTGGGATGAAATGAGCAGCAAGAAAGATAAATTTATCAACTTCCCTTGGCTGAGTCATGAGATGTTCACTTCCTAGAAGGACATATTTAATGCAGATACCCAAGAAGAAAAGAATATTATGTGATGTTCAAATAGAAAGAAGCTTCCCCAACATTTTGAAGTGGACAAGCATATGCAAAAGATATTTACATCATAAGACCAAGGCAATAAATTCCATATGGCAAGCTCACAACAATTTTGAAGCAATTGGAAGGATCAAGTCGTCAGAAGACAAAATACTTTTAAAAATCTTGTAACAAAGTGGTTACCACTTTTCTTGTATGAGTCATATATTTGTCCTTTATCCTAGCCATCTGAAGCTTGTTGCATCCTTCCTTTTTTAGTATTACAAGAGGGATCGTGTGTACTATATATAGAAAGTTATAATGTTTTGTAGAGGATGGTGAATTCACAACTACAAGGCATATTTTTGAATTTTGTCTAGTTTTAAAGCTTTTGTTACATTGAATGTACTTATATGGAAATATTTTAATGAAATATAGTGGATCACCTATTTCATATCTATGATGTCTTCATGTGTTCATGTCTTAATTCTTGTATGTTAAATTTGTAAGGCAAGTTTAATATATTATTTTCAAGGTAGATGTGGGGTTGTTCTTAAGTTTCTTCCAAGGGAGGGGTAATTCTTAAGGGTAGTTTCAGAGGGTTATATATTTGATTAAGAATTTGATAGATAGATATGTGAATGAAAAGATGACTTGTAAGGAATTTCATTTGGGTTATATGTGTGTTTTCATTAAAAGGTTTCTGTAGATGTGTGTTTCATTTGACTCTTTGTCCTAGATTAGGCACTGGTTTGGATTTGAATAGTAGTTATCATCATCAAACTTTAAAATATAAACAATCTTTTATATTTCTATTTAATAACATAAATGTTTATCATTTGTATTGAAGAATACAATTAATTTTATTGATTCCTTGAAGAGTGAATAATTAGGTTAGCCTGACTAAGTTTAGAACTCGAACAGAAGAAGGATGAGAATCCTTATTTCATGGGTATTTGCTCTTTTCAAGTTCATGGTTTGGCTTGTAAATCTCTGCATAGTATTGGTTATTGTCATTTGTATAATGTGTTACCAATTATTGTAGTAAAAGGCAGGAGAAAATCAGTGTAAATCCTTGATCCACTGCCAAATTTATTGAGAAGTAGTAAATTGTGAAAGGTACACCCGCTTGAGTCCATGGAGGTCAAAGAAGGAGGATCAAATCCTCATCAATTAGACTTTTCCTTGTTTAAATAAAGTCTTGGGAATCATAGAGTCAATTATTGAAGCTTAATAAAGGTTCTACAAGAAAAATCTCTAAAAAAATGGTGACTCTACTGGGGAGGAGTGGGTTTTAGCAATAAGGTTTCCAATGTTTATAGAAACTAATTATCAATTGTTCCATTTTTTGATCAATTTATCAAATTTTCCATACTTTTTGTGGGTGGTGACTCTGTACTTTGTGCATTCTAGTATTTTCATATTGAAATATTGAAAATTCTTGTCTGATTTAACAATGAGTCAAAAAAGAAACACTAGGTCCTACTATAGAAATAATACAGAGAGTAATATAGGAGAAGATCTCCATACACCTGGTAGGAGACAATGGTCTAAAAGAGGTGGGTCAAACCGTAATGCCCCCAACATTTCAAAAGGGGGAATGGAAACCCCTGTCCCTAAGAGAGCTTCATCTTCATCTAAAAGTTCTAATCATTCAAGGTCAGTTGACCCATATATAACTAATACTTATTTTGATCATTTCAAAGATGGAGAAATGGCTGATGCATGATTTTTCCCTATAGAAGAAACTCTAGACAAACTAGGAGAAATTTATAATGCTAAGACTACATCCTATGATTCTGATAAATTATGTGATGAGGTTCTAGCCTTGAGAAGAAAGAAACATGAGCAAGAGTCAGAGATAACAAATGCAAGAAAGAAGCATGAGCAGGAACTATATGACTTGTTAATTGAGAGAGAAGAACTCTTGAAAGAAACAAAGAGATATGAAATTAAGGCCAAAAGTCTAAATGAGGAGGTGAAGGGTTTGGATAAAGATTTGTTTGGTGATATTGAAGCTTTGAGTCAACAAGCTACTAATAATATATCAAATTCCAAGGAAGATGAATTTGAAAAAGGACTTTTTTTGAGGTAGTTGCATCCACATGAAATTGAGAAAAATGCAAATCTGAAGAAAAAGGACAAGGATGCATCAGATAAGGGAAAGAATAAAGCTCTTATCATAAGTATAAATGAGACTAAATGGAGAAAAGTCACCCCTATTGGTATGTCCCAAGTGGACATAGAACTGGAGCAAGCTAGAAAGGCTAAATAAGACTTAGCTAAGAACCTATAAAAAATAGAGTTTGAGGCTACTATAGCTAACATGAAAATGAGAATAGCTTTCCTCCATGCTACTACAAATACCACTACAAGTAGCTTGATTCCTATTGCTACTAGAACACTACAACAAAACCCTCTAGGTGGCTCAAGGCCAAATTCTCAAGTTTTTGGTCCTAATCTAAATGCTCAAATTTTTGATCCTAAACAAGGTTCTATTCAATCTACTCAAAAACAAGGAGGTGTATTAGGCACTAGTGGAAACAATGCCCTTTGAAATTTCCAAAGAAGACCTGTCCATTTGGATAGATATCATCCTATGCTCTTTGATGGCATTACCGGTCATCCAAACATGATCCCAAATGAGGTAAGAGATCGAATCCCTAAGCTCACTAGTAATAATGTCATTACTTGTGAAGGACATTTGAAAGATTTCATTGATAAGATCACTAATTTTGAGATTGAGAATGAAGATGTTATAATGAAGCTTTTTGTTCAATCTTTGATAGAAGATGCTAGGGATTGGTTTAGGAATTTTCCTGATGATAACTTATAGCATCTTGGGATGAATTTGTCAGATCATTTAGGGGAAAATACTAAGAACATGTTAATTTAGGTTACATTTTAAATGAATTCAATAACATTAAGAAGTTCCCTAGTGAAAGCATGGCTGATTTTAACAATAGATTTCAGAAAGCCATGAACAAGCTATTTCAGGTCTTGAGATTAGATGAGCAAGTATGTTTAACTACCTACTTCAATGTTGTTGATGGAAAGATGTCCTACCTTCTTAGGGATACGAACCCACGTACCCTAAGAGATGCCTACAAAACAACTATTGATATTGAGAGAAATAGGAAAGTCTCAAGAAAGATGGGAAAGAGAGAGGATGGTAAACCGTGGAAGGAGACAAGAGGAAAAAAAGAAAACCTGTTAAAGAGGATGTTGATAAGTTGATGAGTGCAGTGAACAATCTTAGTACCAAAATAGACAAAAATGATAGAGGTTTTCATGATAAAAAGTATCAATACCAGAGGTATGATAGACAACCAAATCTAAAGGACATACCATATAGAACCAATTGGAAAGATGGAAAGCCTATCCTTAAAAATCAAGAAAACCAAAAGACAAAGGAGACCCCTAATCCTCTAAAGAGAAATAGTACAAATAATGTGGAGAATACCCCTTGGTGTGCTTCTTGTAACATGCCTCATTCTTCTTACCAATTTGTTTTATCCCAAGCTCTAGCTAATCAAATAGAGGAGGGAAATGAACATACAAGTTTAGGACAAGAAATCCCTACCGTGAATATGTTCACTATGAGAAATCCTTATCCATGGTCTTCTGAAGAAAGTGAACTTGTTGAAGATATGAGCAAAAGAAGAAGAAAATAATTGGAGTACCAGCCACAAGTGATTTCTGATTCAAATGATAAGGATGGTACCATACATCAAATAACTATCAATGTAGTAGGTTATGACAAGGAACATGCCCATTTTAGACTACCAAGTGATGAGGAAAAGAGATCCTTGACCATAGAATCAATAAAATAGGATAGGGTTGCATATAATTTGAGAAACAAAAGGGTGGATCCTGGTCAAGGAAAAATTTCTTATGTATTCATTAGAGAAGATTCCCCACAAGTTGCTACAGAAACTCCTATCAAGGATAGAGAAGAAAAGAGAGCTAAAAAACATGCATAATCTTCTTCTACCCAAAAAGAGAAGGAATTAAAAGTATAGGAACAAATGATTACTGATAAGGCCAAGAGAGGTAAAAATAAATGATGTCTCTTTTGAATTGCCTATGTTTGACATGAAGCATGCTCTACTACAAATGAAAGTATTAGTTCCATTGATGGAGATATTGAAGATAAAAGAGTACAAAAAAGTTGCACTTGCACTTTTAAAAGGGATAGATGATGTCCCTGTTTCAAACAAGGAATAAATATTGTTGACCTTAATAAATGAGAAAAGAGATGTTCCAGTTGTGAATGAGAAATAAAAACAAGTGAGAGCCTTGAAGATAAGCAAGGAGCTCTCTAATATTTGTAATGGGAATGTGGTTACTCAAGAACCACTATTGGTTGATCCATTTTATGCTACTTTAATGACAAATAATTTTCTTGTAAAAAATTGTATGATAGAATCTGGTACTGCAGCTACTGTGATTTCATATCATGTTATGATATAACTAGGTCTTCAAGTCATCACCACTACTGGGAGTTGCTATGAAATGGATAATAGGGAGGTTCTTATGATAGGGACATTGAAATATATTGAATTAAAGATTGTTTCATTTCCTAAGGCCACTTATAAAAAGGATATAGTTGTTGTTGATACAAAACCTCATTATGGTATGCTATTATCCAGATAGTGGGAGGCAACATCAAGTGGAAGACTAAAATTGCATCTCTCATATGCAAAAATACTTGTAAATGGCACTAAGTTCAATTTGTAAGAGATCCTCATTCTTCTGACATGATTGAAAATATATTACCTAATAGGCTGAACTGTTGTGTAGATGTTGATATAGAAAATTTTGTTGTTGAAGAAATCAAGCCACAATTGAGAAACATTGGCCCAATAATTGATGAGTTGTTGTTGCAACAAGATGGATTATGGAAAATGTATTTTTATGGAGGATTTTATAAGGAGGGATTAGGAGCAGGTGTGTTTTGTTTATATCACCATCAGGTATTACTTTTAAATACTCCTTCATATTGGCTTTTTATTATACCAACAATACAATTGAATATGAAGCATTGATATTGGGAATGGACATTGCCATCAAACATGGTATTAAATGTTTACAAGTTCATGGGGATTCTCAATTAATCATAGCTCAGATTAGATCAAAATATGATACTAAGGATGAAAGATTAAAGTTGTAGAAATATGTTGTTTTGGATAGAATAGAGCTATTTGATGCCTTCAATATTTTGTGGGTAGAAAGATAAAACAATATTATGGAAGACTTCATTGCAAATATTGCTTTACAAAATGATGATATTACCCTTGTTGGTATATCTTTGAAGGAAGAGTAGGCATGCAGTGCATGAAAATGTCCACAGTTGGCAAATTTTTGAGGATAATGATGATATCCTGAGATTTATCTGGTGCTTGGATCAATATGATGGCCAACAGAATGATTGTGACTCCTTGATAGGAGTTGTATATGGTAAGGAGTACATTCTTTAGAAAGAAGTTGTTCAGTTAGCTTCTAACCATATCCCTAAGGGACTAGTTGAAATAGAAGGCATGCTTAGTATTAATGATAATTACATGTCACAGAAGTCCAATGCCAAGTTGGAAGAAATAAATTTAGGATCAGAGACATCTCCTCAATTGGTTTATATTGAAAAAAGGCTAGATAGAAATGTGAGGATCAATTTGATAAACTTACTAAAAAGTATAAGCATTTTTTTGCCTAGTCCTATAAATATCTCAAATCCTATAGGGAGGACCTATTCCAACATTACATCCCATTGAAGGAAGATGCAAAACCATTTAGGCAGAGACAGAGGCCTATCAATCCATTATTGGCACTAAGATGCAAATGGAATTGCTAAAATTAAGGGATTCATGCATAATTGAACCCATAAGACATTCATCCTGGGTTTCAAATTTGGTCCCAGTAAGAAAAACTAATGGGGACATAAGGTTATGCGTTCATTTTAGGAATCTGAATGTAGCTTCATTAAAGGACAAATATGGACTACCTAACATGGAAGCTATGTTGCAAAAGGTGACTGGATGTGATTTATTATCTTTTATGGATGGGAAATGTGGGTATAATTAGGCGTTATTCAAGGAATTTGAACAATTTAAGATTGCCTTTACTACCCCTTGGGGAGCTTATGTGTATGCCTATATGCCTTTTGGTTTCAAAAATGCTGGTGCTACATTTAAAAGGGCAATGGATGTGGCTTTCAAGGATCTTATAAATGTTCTCATGGTATTTTACCAAGATGATTTGACTTCTTTCTCAAAGAGGGCAAAAGAGAATTGCAACCACTTGGAGAAGGTTTTAGTCAAAGAATTGGAATATGGTATATCACTGAACCCAAGAAAATGTCAATTTGCTATTACAGAAGGAAAAATCTTTGGGGATATAGTATCTAAGGAATGGGTAAGGATAGATCTAGAAAGAGTTGAATCCATTCAGAAGGTCCTTGCTCCTAAAAAACTCAAAGGTGTACAGTCATTCCTAGGGAAAATTAATTTTGTTAGGAGATTTATTGCAAACTTTGCAGAGCTAGTCAAACCAATATTCAAACTATTGAAGAAAGATGTAAAGGTTGAGTGGAATCAAGAGGCACAAAGAGAATTTGAGAAAATTAAACAAGCAATTCAAGAATCCCCTATTTTGATTTCTCCTTATTATGCTAAACCATTTTCTTTGTTTAATTTTCATCTTTCCACACCATTGCAATAGTGTTATTGTAGAAAGATGAGGAAGGATTTGAGCATCCCATTGTGTTCTTTAGTCAATCACTACAATCAACTCAATTAAGTTATCAATTGATGGAAAAGAAAGCTTATGCATTGGTGAAAGTAGTCAAGACATTCAAACCTTACCTAGTATGTGCTAAAGTCAAATCCTATGTTCCCCATGCTGCAGTAAAGGATATCTTGGTCCAAAGTGAAGTGATAGGGAAAAGATGCAAATGGATTGACAAGATTTAGGATTTTGACTCAGAAATCCATATTACCAAGTTGATAAGGGGATTGAGACTAGCCAAATTAATGAAAAAAGAAAACTTTGATCTAGGTCAAGTGAATAATATCAACACTTGTGGAAGAATCGTTACAAGTATTGAAATGTAGCCCTAATATACTAATATTGTGTATTTTCTTAAAATTGCAAGTTGCCAAGAGGGTTTGAGTGACCACCAGAGGAGAATTTTGAGAATTAAAGATTAGAGACATGTACTATTTCAAGGTGACCTGTACTGGAAAAATATGGATAGAGTATTTTTGTTGTGTCTGGACAAAGGATAATCTGAAAAGGTTTTGAGAGAAATGCATTATGGACTATGTGGAGGACATTATTCAGCCAAAGTAACATCTCATAAAATATTAACAACTGGCTATTATTGGCCCTATTTTTTTAAAGACACCCATTCTTTTGTGAGAAGATGCAAGCCATGTCAAAGAGTTTCTAGTAAACTGACATTTCCAGGTGCTCTATTGCTGAATCCTATAGTTGCAGAAGCACCTTTTTCCATGTGGGGGATGGACTTAATTGGAGAATTTGCTAAAAAATCAAGTGAGAGACATAGTTGGATTTTGGTTTCTACTGATTAATTTACCAAGTGGGTTGAGTCAATTCTAACTTAGAAGACCACAAGCATAGTGGCTGTTGAATTTTTGATGAATAATGTGATTACTAGGTTTGGTGTTCTTGTTAAACTAGTAATGGATAATGCCATGTGCTCTAGATTGGAAGAATTTGTTGATTTTTGTTCTAACATGGTAATTGTTACATCATATTCATCCCCTTACCATCCTCAAGCTAATGGACAAGAAGATTCTAGTAACAAAAGCATTCTGCAGATTCTGAAGAAAACCTTAGAAAACAACAAGAGGGCTTGGCATGCCAAATTGAAACTTTCTTTATGGGTAGATAGAATTACTACGAAAATGGCTATAGGAAAGTCCCATTTTGAATTAGTGTATGGTGCTCTCTATAGAATGCCTATAAACAATATACTTCTAGTCTATAAGTTCATCCAAGATGAAGGTTTAGAAGTTTCTAAACCAATGAAGGAAAGAATGGTTCAATTAGTAGAACTAGATGAAGTGAGAAGAGATAGCCAAAAGGAAAATGTTAAACTAAAGAAAAATATGAAATATATTTTTGATAAAAGAGCAAGTGACAAAAAATTCTAGCTTGGTGATTTGGGTTTTCAATGGAATGCCAGGGCTGAAGACAAGGGAAAGCATACAAAATTTGAATCTTTATGGTTGGGTCCCTATATTTTTCATAAGATATTTGGAAAGGTTTCATATTTTCTCTAGAATATGGATGGTGAGGTGTTTGAATTTCCAGTGCATGGACAATTCTTAAAGCCTTTCTTCAATTAGTTCTACTTACCATGCACACTAGTCTTCTAATTTATGTATAGGTGTGTTTGTTTCTTGTTGTGCATTTCTTTCCAAGTTGTGTGTTTGTTTCTATAGTAGGTTAGTGTGGTTGTAGTCTACCTCCCAAAGATCTATATTCTTTCTATGAACTTAATTTCAAGATTCCTCAGATAGAGCCACTGTTGGGACTATATTTGGTTTTCTGAGTTGTGTAAGATTTTGGGTTATGTTGCCAATTTTATGTGCCTTAACCTCTGTTAGTTTAAAGCATGTTTGCAATTTTTTTTAAATGCCTGCATTTGAAGGAAATTATGCCTTAAAGAGGTTCTTTATCCCATAAACCCTATATGTTTATTACTTAGCCCTTGGTGGTAAAACTCTAAGTCTTGATCAATCAATTTCCATGAAAAACCTTAAACCCTGAAGACTTATTCTATTTCAAAGTTACTTTTTATGTTACTTAAGACTTATTGACCCATGTGTTGTATTTTTTTATGTCTGAACAGGGCCACTTTATCACTTAAACTATTAGGTTTCATGTTTCCTAAGTCGGGCAGGTTTCTTTTTAATATTTCCTAAGTCCTAAGCCTCCCATAAACTTTATTTCCTTTTACACATGTCATGCAAGTTGATTTAATATAATATAGGGCACTATCCCTAAAGTGAAAGATGAATTCTTTTAATCATCAAGGAAACATGCCTACCTAACACATGGTGGATGATGGGACTGGGTTTGCATAAAGGTATAGTGTTAAAGACAGGTAAACTTTAGAAAGGATCAACGGTTGGTGCAAAGCCTTAATGCTTGAGATTAATTTATTTACTAATCAAGGCATCATGTCTAAAGGCCACGTGTACCTGGTGGGACCGACATATGTTTAAATCCTATCATAAAGTGCACACAAGTTTTATTTGATCTGATAGTCAGCTTTGTACCTTAATATAAAGATGTGGTGATAATAACCTTCAAGGAATTGTGCCTCTATGACATGTGGTACATGGCGGGCCTTGCTCAGTGATGAAGGAGAAATTAAAAGTGATGCAAGTTGAAGTTCATCCAATAGTGCATGTGAATCCTCAAAAATAATATGTGGGTAGACTAGTATTAAAGGCATTGCACCTATGAGACACATGTTTAACCAATCAGTAGAGGTTAGAGGAAAACAAGGATTTATCAGAGCCATTGATGAAGTGCCATATGGAGGACAGTGGGAACAAGATTACCGGGTTGTAATTAAAGTCAAAAGGTAGTCAAGTTAAGGAAAATCTATGGTCAGTGTAAAGCCTTGATCACGAAGGTGAATTTTATTAACCTTTAAGGCATTGCACCCTTGCACCATGTGTGCCAAAGTGGGTCTGGCTCAATATTGAGAGTAAGGTAAAAAGTAGTCATGTTAAATATGATCGTGTGGTTGGCGTATTACCTCAGACCAGATATGTCAAGAGATTAATCATTAAGGTATTATTCCTAGATGAAACATGTCATGTCTGGGAGACTATACATGTGGTTAGGAAAGTGGTGGTTGGGTAATCTGTGGTCAAGTTATAGAAAATTTGACAGTGGACATAAAGCCTTACCTACAAGATGCAACGAAGATAGTCTTTGATGCATTACGCCTAGCTGCAGCATATCTCCGTAAGTTTGTGAGCCCTATAGTTATGAAGCTAAGGGTAAATTTAATGTGAATTCAAGTGGGTTTTGATCTGACAGATGGTGTAAATCCTTAGAGAAAAGATTATCATGATCTAGTGTTCAAGGCATTGCACCAACATGACATATGGATAGATGACGAGACCCGACTGGAAGTAAAGGAGGGTAAAAGGTTGTCAGTTTTAAAAGGATAAAATGATCAGCCTAAAGCCTCATAGAGGAGATGTGAAAAGATTAACTATTAAGGTATTGCACCCAAGTGACATGTGTCCAAGTTAATGGTAGTCTTCATCAACTTTTGTTGGCAACATGATTTGATAGGAAGTTGCTGAGATCGATGGTTGTGTTTTAAAATGGTAAAGTAAAGTTTCTAAACTATTGGGCCACAAAAGTTCAAATGAGGCAGAAGTAATGGTGGAACATGTGGCCATCTCAATAGAAATTAAATGCTAATTACTAATTAGATTTCTTATAATATTGTCCACTTGCATTTTAGAATGCCATGATTGTTGAAGTGATTGAAGCAGAGTTGAATTGAAGTGTTTTCTATCTATTTTCCAGCTTTTGTAGTATGGGTAAGTTACTCCGTTACGCCACTCTAAAGAATTATAGATTTAATTTCTATTAGGGTTTTTTTATTACAAATAAAGTAGGACTTGTGTAGAAAATTGAGACTTTTTGATTAATAAACCTTAAGTTAGAAATGACACCTCGAAGAGACTTACAGGAAAAAAAACTATCAAGAAAGGAATGTCTATGAAGATCTTCTACAAAAATTAGTTAGATCAATAAATGACACTACTAAGATCCAAGAAATGTTACCAAAACACCCTCATTTGAAAATTGGAGAGGGTTTGTATGAATAAGGGTAGATGGGTGAGAGATGCAAAAATTAGCATGCCTGGTTTAGCACTATTTAAAGTGGCTTTTAGTCAAAGAAATGCATTTGCACCCAATAGCAATATATGGTAGCTTGATGTGCAAAAATTGGTAGTCCCAAGAATCTCCATGGATATTGATTTGTTAATCCAAATAGTAGATAAATATGATGGTGTGGCTAGGGTGGTAAGAGATATAAATGGAAAAGTGTTAATAAACATCACAGTTGAGGAACTAAGAGAGGTTTTCCAACTAAATTATACCACTATTCAAATGGATAAAATTGATTTTGATCAATTTATGGAGGTATATAAGGCCCAAAGGAACTATCTCAGAGATGGAGCCCTGAAAGAATTATTTAATAAGATAGGGGATTTGGTTGTAGTAGGACCTCGTACACCATAACCATTCAAGTTGGATTATTTCACTCTAAAGGCTAGAGGTGTATATAGTGCCCTAAGTCATCTTTTAGGGGATGATGAAGAAACATAAATGCCTATTCATTATATTCTCATGATGGTGTAGATTCTCCATCCGCATCTGGATATTATTTTTGACTTTTCTTCTTGTGTTGCTAATCTAATTCACCACGGTCTAATAGGCATTAAGAATGCAAAGGTAGCTAAACCATTTGGTTGGTATTTAATGCTGACACACATGTTCTTGTTCAAGGGTGCTGATTATTTTGAAAATGAGATGGAGTTGATGAAATTAAAAGATGATGAAGAGATGCCTGTCCAACTATGGCATGCAGATTTATCATGGGACAGGAAAGATTCCAGCTACATCACATTTGATAGATGTTTTTCTTCTATGCTTAGAGCCTTATGATTCATACAAAATACTATGATCCCCAAAGGATTATTAAATCTTTTAAGGCCAAAGTAATATGCCCAAACTGTTAAGATTGTGCATAATTGGGGTGATGTCATTTTATACCTTGTTTCAATAGTTTTCAAAGTCTATGGTTTTAGAGGTGTCCCAAATATACTCCCATATCAATTCCCTCTTAAAATGGGCATTGTAGAGATAATCAGGCAGATTGGTGGACTACAAGAGGAAACATTGATAGGAAAAGGAAAGGGCACCTTCTTTTGTATTAATACAAGTGTACACCAATTTATTATCAAAAAATGAGGTTGGAAACATTTGTAGAAGTATCTTGAGCCTTATCATCTAAAAACCTCAATGACAATATGTTCTGACCTTGAGGGATTCATAAGTGACATGTTTAGAAAGAGGACAAGGTGCTTGGTGTTGGGTCACCAATTCAATTTTCCTGAGGACATCATCAGAAATGAATTTAATTTACAGGAGCAGGAAATCAAGAAGGAAAATGATTGGTTCACAAGAAGACCTTGGATTGTTTCATCATTTTGATAGAGGATATGATACCTTAAAAGAATTCATGTGTTGGGAAAATAAAATAGACTCATTGATGATAATGTTTGAAGACATCATGCAAGATCTAAACCAGAAGTTGGAAGTGGCCATGAAGGTAGAACCAGAAAAGGCCAAGGCAATTTTGAGTAGATCTATGCCTGCTAGGAGAATCCCACTAGGCAAGTATGTCCTACAATAGAAAAAAGTATACAACAATGTGTTTCCAAGAGGAGAGGAGTCTTCCACCTTAAGAGGGAAAAGGAAAATAGAGCTATATTTGCAATCATTGCCATCCCCTAAGAGGCAAAGAATAGAGGAAGAAGGAAAAAAATTAGAGAATATTTACTCCCCTTCCCAATCTCCTTTGCAAGTGGATGAACAAGTAGTAGCTGAAAAATGGATACATATGGGAAGTTCAGGGTAGGTATTTGTGACACCTCAAGAAATGCAAGAGGGGATGCCAGAGGCCCCCAAACATGTAAAGATGGACTTAACAATTACAGAATTTGTTGGGAACGAATTAGACCCCATAACAAAATAGACTAGTGATGAATTTCTGTCAGATGAAAGCTTTGTGAAGGCTAGGGAATTTATGCAATTCTTGTGGAGAATTCAAGGAAAAGTGTTAGAAAAGGAAAGAAAACCAGCCTGATAGAGATAGGAATGAAATTAAGGATAAAATAAAAAAATTAATGTTAGCTAAGTTTGAAAAGATCACCCCTTAAGAGGGAATATAATTAGTCAGAAAAGAAGGAGTCCTTATTCTTCCAGAGTGGGACATAGCTGATGCTATAGTTTTTTATGTTGTCAAAAAAGAAACAAAAACCATGCATGCTACTGATGAAGAGGCTCAACAAGCACATAAAGGAGTCAAATTTAGTGAAGATCATTCTGCATTGGTAATGTGGTCACTAAAGAGAAGGGAAAACAAGAACAATAATTAAGACAATCAAGATGAGAATTCAGGTAGCCTACTAGTGAGAAGAGTTTTAGATACCACAGGGGTGGAAGTAGCAGGCATAACATTGGAATTTGCAAAGTTTAATTTGAAGGTAGCAGAGAAGTAAGAAAAGTAAAATAAAAGCATGAGAATCAAGTTGGAAACAATCCTAAAAGCCTATAATGATGAAAGAGTTAAATTCTTGGAGAAGGATAAAGTAATTGCTAGGTTAAGAGGACAACTATCAGTCAAAACCTCTCCACAAAGGATGATTACTCAAGAACCAAATCAACCATCTTCTTCTAGTCTATTTATTGAATTTCCTTGTTCCCCTATGCCATCTAGTTCTATTTTAGAGGCAAAATTTAATTATGAAAAGGATAAATTGGTAGCAGAAAGGACTAGATTACACGGAGTGAGAAAAAATGGGAAGAAGAAGGTGCAAAGTTTCATAGTGCACAAACACTTGTAAAAAAAGATATGAGGATAAAGTAAGAGCCACAATTATGCATTTTGCTGATAGTCTAGATCTTGCCTCTATTCACCTACATGGGAAGAAAGTTATGATTACATTGAATTATTTTAAAGAAGACAAAGATAAGTTGGATCAAATTATGCAAAGGTGGAAAGGAAGAAAGTCAGAGTTGAAGTCTTTTTATTCTTTGTCTAAAAAGGAAGACAATATTGATATTGTATTAACTGCCATTCATAAATGTGTCAATTATTTAATAGATTTGGACATAAGGATAAGTGTCATCCAAAAAAAGGTTGAGACATTAAGAAAAGAATATTCAAAGACCCGTTTTGAGATATTACCTAGCTTATTCAAAAAGAATGGTAAGATCAAAAGGGAGGCCTGGTGGATGAATGAGATGGGTGAAGAATTTTCAATCAGAACTAACAACATCATCAACTTAGAAAGAAGAATATTATTTGTTCAAACTGTAGAAACCATCAAAGAAGCTAGGTCATACTTTTGGTTTTGGAAAAGGGAAGTTGAATAGATAAAGAAAAAGTGGGATGAAATGAGAAGCAATAAAAATGAAGTTATCAACTTCCCTTGGCTAAGTGATGAGATGTTCACATCCTGGAAGGACATATTTAATGTAGATACCCAAGAAGAAAAGGATATTGTGTGATGTTCAAACAAAAAGTAGTTCCCCTTACATTTTGAAGTGGACAAGAAGATGCAAAAGATATTTACACCAGAAGACCAAGGAAACAAATTCCATATGGCAAGCTCAGAACAATTTTGAAGCAATTGGAAGGATCAAGTGGTCAGAAGAAAAAATACTTTGAAAAATCTTGTAACGAAGTGGTTACCATTTTTCTTGTATGTTTATCTCTTGTATGAGTCATATATTTTTCCTTTCTCCTAGCCATTCAAAGCTTGTTGCATCCTGCCTTTTTCAGGATTTTAAGATGGCTAGTGTTTACTATATTTAGAAAGTTGTAATGTTTTGTAAAGGATGGTGAATTCACAACTGCAAGGCAAATTTCTAAATTTTGTCTATTTTTAATGCATTTATTACTTTGAATGTACTGATACAGAAATATAGTGAATCTCTGATTTCATAGCTATGATGTCTTCATGTGTTCATGTCTTAATTCTTGTATGTTAAATTTGTATGACAAGTTTAATATACTGTTTGCAGGGTAGATGTGGGATTGTTCTTAAGTTTCTTCCAAGGGAGGGGTAATTCTTAAGGGTAGTTTCAAAGGGTTAAATATTTGCATAAGAATTTGATACATAGATATGGGAATGAAAATATGACTTTTAAGGAATTTCATTTGGGTTCTATGTGTGTTTTCATTAAAGGGTTTCTATAGATGTGTGTTTCATTTGACTCTTTTCCCTGGATTAGGCACTAGTTTGGATTTGAATAGTAGTTATCATCATCAAACTTTAAAATCTAAATAATCCTTTTATATTTCTATTTAAGAACATAAATGTTTATCATTTGTATTTAAGAATACAATTAATTGTGTTGATTGCGTGAAGATTGAATCATTAGGTCAGCCTACCTGAGTTTAGAAATCAAACAGAAGAAGGATGTGAATCCTTATTTCACTGGTATTTTCTCTTGTCAAGTTCATGGTCTATCCTATAAAGCTCTAGATAAGATTGGTTATTCATTTTAAGAATGTGTTACGAATTTTTATAGTAAAAGGCAAGATAAAATCAATGTAAATCCTTGATCCACAATCAAATTTACTGAGAAGTAGTAAATTGTGAATGGTACACTCGCCTGAGTCTGTGGAGCTCAAAGAAGAAGGAGGATCAAATCCTCATCAATTAGACTTTTCCTTGTTTGAGTCAAGCCTTGGGAATCATAGAGTCAAGAATTGATGCTTAATAAAGGTTCTACAAGAAAAATATCTAGTTCACTAATAAGAAACAAGATGGAGTAGTCATTCTCACTGCAAGTAGTCCTCTAAGATACATCAGCTCGTGTAATCAAGGATGATCTAGATCTCCCACTACACTACTCTAAGCCATGTTAACCTACCACCATAGCTCATCAGCCTACAGGTGAAAGTAATAATATGAGTGCTTTGAACTCTCATCCCTGACAACCCCATGATCTTTCTCCCTTAAGTCATCCTACAAATTCATCCTCATCTAATATCTTTATCTTATAATGGAGGCCATTTGTGTCTATCTCTATATAAGGGAGGCTTGTGCCTCCTCATATGTTATCTAAAGTCTAGTAACTAGTTCCAACAAGCTCACATGGCACCTTTTTGTCTAGTAAGGTCTATACATGTCCAATACCTCACTCTTGATAGGTACTACTAGCACTGCCAACTCCAAAATACCATAAATGAAACTGAGCCACTCGCTGACACCCTCTGGATCCACAAAGTGAAAAGAGATGTATCAATAGTATGATATATATATATACATATATATATATATATATATACATATATATACATATATATACATATATACATATATATACATATATATGTATATATATACATACATACATACATACATACATATATATATCTGTGTGTGTGTATATGTATATATATGTATGTATATGTATAGGTATATATATGTATGTGTATATATATACATATGTAAAAAATAAAAAAATATCTACATCTACTATATATAAAAACTCATCTATACATAGATCCCTAGTCTACCAGTTTGGATCTACCGGTGCAACATGACTACTATATGGCCCCAAGGTCTCTAAAAAAAATTTCGGTAGCACTGGAGGCCTCATCCTCTCTGTCCATGGAGACAATGAAGTTGAAGTGGTAGGTATAGGTGACCCCATTAAAGGGGATTGAACTAATGTGGCTGCAATAGGGGGAGGTGAATATACTTGTTGCCTCTATCTTAGTCTCTCCTCCCCATTCCCTAGAGAATCCCTTGAAGGAATCCTCATAGGAGAGGCCTCTCCACCTATTTGTGTTGGTTGACCATCACCCACGTCATCATCTAGATGTCCTGGGTCTCCATCTTCTACATTTGGTGGGAAGATAGGCATGGGCCTTAATTGTGCCCACCATTGAGAGAAGACATTTGTCACCCTGACATTGTCAATGTATAATGATGGGGTGCATCATCATTAGAACCTCAGGGAGGGTTGAAAGAAACATTTTCAATAGTCAACGTAGGTATATCCCTAGATCACATTGCAATTTATTCTTATCTCACATAAGTGGGGATGATGACTAGAACTATATGTGTTTTCTCAAACTGCCTCATGTAGAACCTCCAATAGTAAGGAACCATTATTTAACTATGAAAACCTATGAGGAAGTAGTCCTCCTGCATGTGAGCCAAATCATTGGCTCTCTATAAGCTCATGTCTCGGCATGAGCGCTACATAATATAACCCATACCCAAGTAGTTTATGGCGATCTACCAGTGTCTCAGGTTTCCAAATATCCAATCCCCATTCTATAGAGGATAGGTGTGGGTCCAAGGAAGTAGTTCTACTAATATTTATGTGAAATCTCATAGGTTTGGTACATGTAATGTGCTCAAAAATATAGAGATGCAAGAGAGTGCATCATATATTACTGTGAAACTTGTGGTGGATATTGTTAGTAATAACTGAGAGGGGGGGGGGGTTAATTAGTGGCCTCAAAAGTTTATCCTTCAAACTTTAACCACTAATCAATAAACCTTAGATTATTCTATCCCTACAAGATGTATGCCATGAAATACTAATAATGATTAACTATCTATCGGTTTGTTCTTTCAATCCTTATTCTTTCTTGATTACCGATAGGCAGTATATCTATTTACCAAAACTTAGTAAATAAGTAGAGTATACCAATATATCCATAATGAATTATGTAAGATAAAAAATAGTAAAGAAATGAATCATACACACATAACACATGGATTTTTGTGGGGAAACCCTATTAAGCGAAAAACCACTGGGATCGGTACCCCAAATTTTCACTCTTCTGAAGTGAGCCCTGTTAAGAGCCAACCCTATTAAAGGTTACAAACACACTGTTTGACCTTGTTAGAGGATTTTATACATAGAGGTTGTCACTTAGTATCAGGCATCTCATGCTACCATCATTGAATCAACCTCTCTCGTAGACTTTCAATAGGCATCGGGCATATCCAATGCTACTTTCATGAATCAACCTTTTTGGCACTCCTTGAGATGTACCTCAATATGTAGAAGACTGTTAAGTCCTACTCGATTAAGAGATTTGATGCTTCAATGGTTAAAATGAAACATTATGAACTGTTTATATTGCAACTTTGAATTGCAAATTTTTAGATCTATTTAAGTACATTACCTCTCTGACCAATATGTCAATTCAATCCTTTTTGCTCCATATTTTCTTCTTTGTGATGTTGTGCTCACTATTTGTCGGTGTCTACAAAATTCCTTAGCTCTCCTTCAGATTGATTGATTAGGAATGTATGAAGTAGCTCTTCATCAGTTTCTCTTCAGTATCCTCTTTTTATTCACTCCCCTTAATCCCCTTTTCATGCATGTGAAAATGAATTAAGATTGTCTCTTATATAGACATAATCTTCATTGTTTCTTGATTCTTGATTATTGGCATGAAAAATAATCCAGCCAATTAGATTTAAAGCATAACTCCTTATTTGTCTCATAGATCTCTTCTTGCCAACTGTACAAATAAGCTTTAAATCAATCACTTCTGTCTGGTTGAATAAAACAAAGTAGACAACCAATTAAGTCCTTCTTTAGCTTTGTCAGCTAGATATTTTGTCATTTTTTGAACTCTCTGTTCTATCGGTCACCTTTGCAGTTAGTTGTTCGTGACAACTGACAGTTTTTTTGGTGAGACTCTAGTTAGCTTCATGATCTCCATCCGTCGGGAAACACTGTATTTTCTTCCATTGGGTTACTCTTTTCTTTTCTCGTCGGGCATTCTGTGGTTTTTCTTTGTCAGGCAATACTGTGCTTCCTATCGTCGAGTAACACTATGACTGTTCCTCTTTTCTTTTACCGATGGTGTGCACTCCATCAGTTTTGTTTGTCACTAAGTGAATACTTGATGTTTATGCACTGCTGAAAGCATAACCTTTGTTCCTTTGATTCTCTAAAGTCTTTGGAATTATGTAAATGACTGTATAGATGATATTAAGTTGACATCAATGACAATAAAAACCATTAACTAATTTAATGCCTTGCATTATCTTCAACTTAACATTATAAAAAATTTAATCAGTTACATGTCATCAATCTCTCCCTTTGCCATTGATCGAAACATACTATATTATCACACTATACTATTTGTAATACAATAATTGAGTTTCATCAAACTACCAATCTTTTTGTTTTGATAACTGATAAATGTCTGACCATCGATAAGCTCTGTTTTAGTTTATATTTGATACTCGCATATCTCTTTATTCTAATGTGTTGAGTTCTTTCCTTGTGTCAATTTTTTTTTGTTCTTTCCTTTTGATGTCTTTCTCTCTTGTCTGCAACTCTCCCTTTGTATGATCAATTTCTCTCCCTAAGAATATAATCTCTCCCTATTAGAGTAATGTGCTAATAGATAATTTTTCTCCCTTTTCTAGAATGATGTGATAATATGGATATTTTCTCTCCCTTTGACAACAATGCCAAACAAGTATTTTACTGGTATCTGATATTAATGTCTAGCAATATTTTGTTTCCATCCATAATATATTCCTTGAATTTCCCTTCTCTGTCAGCAATATGTCAATATGCTCTGTGATGACATTAATTTTTCCATTAGTACATTTAGAGAAAAATATTTACAAAGATCACCGGCAAACTACAAGAATTACCGATAGACTAAAAGCATTACCGGTGAACAACAAGCATACCCGACAGAATAAAAAGGTCACGAGAAAATGCTAAGTATGGAATTAATCGACGAACACTGACAAGTGTTGCATTGAAGAAGTGAACAAGACATCACCGACGGGTCAATAACATAACATGGAGATCAACATCGACAACACAATTTTGAGAAAAAAACTAACTGAATAGAAAAGGCATACCTGACGACTAGTTCAAGAAAGGAACACCGACGACCAAGAAAATCGACCATTAGAACCGACAGTCAGTTAGAGAACCCACAAAAAGTGGATCTAAGTTTTACACTATGGATAAAGTAATGTAATTCTATTTATAGAGTTTTAATTTGTTTTAAATCATAACTTGAGGGTCAAGAAAGCTTTATGTAAATGTTTTAAAGCATCCTAAAGGATCTAAAACATATCTAACTAAAGATCAAGGTCAAGTTGTAAACCTTGGATCTAGAGTTAACTTGCGAAGCATGAATCAAGAATTGAGACAAAAACTAGTATAAATAGATGTTCAAATCAATTGTGAGAAATAAATTCATTTTTGTTAACATCCATGAAGAGCATCTAAGGAGCAGAAGGCCGAATTCATGCAAAGTTCTAAAATAGATCACATCAGTTGTCAAGAACACACAGAGGCTACCAACGAGCTGATAAAGGTATTATTCAATCATGGAAGGATGATTACTTATATGTATGAAGCTTAATAGGATCTGTTATCAGCAATTAAAGATTGCATACATCATTAGATCAAAGACATATTTAGTTGCATTCTAACAAGTGCATCACATCTAAAAATCCTTTTGTAGAATGTGGACTTAACCATTCTGTACAAATCTCTTAACATAGTGCACACTTAATAGTGTTGCTAAAGCTTCAAACAAAGTAGACCTTAATAGGTCTCCATTGTAATACTCCTAATAGGGTAGGTCATTAGAAGTGACCAATTGTAAGCCTTAACCGGCCCCTTCTTATCTGCAGATAGTGAAGTCTTGTGGGTTACTCCCCACCATAGTTTTTACTTCCTAACAGGAGTTTTCTGCGATATCATATCTTGTGTTATGTGTTATCTATTTTCTTGAATGTTTCTGTTATGGTTACACCCTAAAGAACTTATGATATGATTGTATATACATAAAGAAAGATGAACAGTTAGATAAGATAATTTACAAACTGATGATTAAGGGCTAATGGGCTAACCAAGAAAAGTTTTAGAGGTACTGATTCACCCCTCCCCTCTTAGTACATCATTCCAATATAATTCCAACAATTGGTATCAGAGCGAAGTCTCTCTTGAAAATCTTAAAGACTTGAGAGAAAAGATCGGAGCAATGGATAATTTCAGATTAGACATGACTATTGAGAATGAGAAGTTACAAATGCAAATAAACTATGAGCAGTATAAGGAGACAAGAATAAAACTGAGAAAATTTCTTGATGAAAGAAAGATTATGGCAACTAGTTTGAATGAGAAAGACTACAAAGAAGTGGAAATACAAGATTACTTTGAAATAGCAGAATCATCAATGAGCAAAGCTTCATACGCATCAGTTGAAGAAATTACAAGTATACAAGAGATCAATCTACATCTGACAGATCAAATCAAGATGCTACAAATTGTCAAGAGACTCAAATGGTGAAAATGATTGATGTCATGAGTGATGCAAGAAAATCTGAAAATGAAAGAACACTAGCCATTGATGATAGGAGGAAAATTACAGAGAAGCTACAAGAGAAAGAATCAGAGATTATAAGACTCACTGAGCATCAACATAAGGTTACCAACCAGATTATTCTTATGATTCAAGAAGAAAATAGATTAAATACAAAAATTATTGAAAGAATACAGATCATAGGTGAGCTAAGAGAAGAGAACAAAAAATTGAAGCATGAAATCAAAGTCCAGAATCAACACAACGAATTAATTAAAAAGGTTGAGGATAGCAACAAAAGGATGGATGATTTTCTTGATGGACAGAGAAGAGTCAACAACTACACAAGATTAGGGTACAATGAGAATGGTGAATCTTCTAATCAACCAAATCAGAGGAATGATTTCACAAACCCAAGATCCAAGAAGCTGTCATGCAATCACTATGGAAAACCAGGCCACACCTCAAACATCTATAGAACCAAAATGAAAGGTATTTCTCAAGCACAATCTACTTTTATTGGTAATTGTTATAAATGTAAAAAGAAAGGACACAAAGGACATGAGTGAAGATCTAAAGTGGCAAATCCAAAGAGAAAAACCTATATGGACAAGTATTGTCCTACATGCAAGATGAATGCGCATACACATAAGGAATGTTGGAAAAAGAACAAGGCATGGACACCAAAGGAAACTGATAAAAGATACAAACCAGAAAGAATAGGTAACTCATATGTTTGGGACTATAACACATGGGTAAATTGCATAGCATGTGGAAGGTATGGTCATATTGCTACCAACTATATGAGAAAATGGACTAGAAGGTCAAGAGGGTGGACCAATTCAAGAATGACATGCTTGCACTTTCATAATGTTGGATATGTGATAAAATATTGCAAAGACCGACTGACAGACAAAAGTACACATCCCAATGGAAATACCATTGATGACATCAAAAGAATGAGAAACAAGATGTGGGTAAAATCCACAAACACTGAAGGTGCTACAACAAGCAACGCAAATGGTGACACCTCATCCAATGGATCCGGTGACATCACCACATACAACTAGATTGCATAAGTAAGTATGGAACTGCATTATGACAAGTTTTACTATGCATTAGTTCCATTACACATAGTTCATATAGTAATATTAGCATGAATAAAGATGCAATATATTGTTATTTGCTAAACTATTGAAAAGAAACCATCAGTTATTGGGCACAATTTCCATTGGTGAACACACACAGAAAATTTAGCACTACTTATCAGAATGTATCGGTCATTACACAAGCTAAGTGTAAACTGATGGATATCAGTGAATGTTGAATCAACAAAACCTGTCGTCGCAACCTCACTGACAATCATCGGTGAGGTCTCCAAAACTGCTAGCTACCCCGATGCTTTGCATAGACACTGGAGATGTTATGAATGTCCCTACCAAAAAAATTAGTCTTCATATACCAATGAGTTGGTAAGAATTAATGACAACTTAGGGTACAAAGAGGTTATAAAATCCCGATGGGTAAACTCATTTTTGCACCCGTGATTTTTGAGCAGAGTAGAGCAGACCAGAGTGATTTAAGAGAAAATTGAAAAGTGACCCAACAAAAATCAATTCAACATGAAGCATTCACATTCATAGGAAATCACAGAGAATCCATAAGTAAATACATTCAATGACCACGCTATTTTATTTATGAAAAGCCCTAAATTGCAAACAAAATGGCATCGACTTCTAGAGTAGAGAAAATTAAGGAGGATAAGAAGAAGTCCTTAAAGCTTATCAGTAGAGGAACATGTACTGAACCTAAATACAAGTTACACCCTGAAATAGCTTCACAACCTAATGATTTTGGAGCATTCTCTCGAATCCCAGCTAGGGTTTTACTGGTAGAGGAGGTAAGATCCTATATTAACTGCTAGATATCAGAGATAGGAGATCTAGACCTAGATAATGCCTATAGAATACTATGTGATGATGTTGGAAATCCCAAAGAAGAGCACAAACACTTGGAAGTAAAGGGGCTCACAAATGCACTGCATTTTCCCAAGGTCTTCAAAATAGAATGGATAAAGATCGTTCTTAGCAGAGTTCATGACAAGACTCTCTCGCTAAACAAGCCAAAGGCAATAACAAAGGATGTTATTCACGTGGTTACTAGTTATCTTACAACCGATAAACCACAGGCTCACAAGCATCCATCTCTTGCAGAAGTTGTAAACATTACTGGTGCTAAATCAGATAAAAGAGCACTAAAGGTCAACACCATTACCGACGTAGAGCTGAAGTTTGGAGTATGTGTTGTTGGATATAAGATCTTCCAATCAAGAAGAATGAACAACATATCTAGTACTGCTATGAGCACAACATACACAATTATCAATCAGGGGAATAAGATGGATCTGGCAGAGATCCTGTTACATCAATTTGAGGATAACATGTGCATAATAAGGTCTTCAAGGACAAACACATGTAAGTTTGGTTCCCTCATAATGTGCATATTCTTTTACTTTGAAGAATACTTTCCTTCCATTGGACAAGTTGCATGGGACACAAGCAGACCCATAACCATTCAGATAAGTGAATTCATAGAATCACTAGGAACAGATTTTGATAATGTTATGCATGAGTATTTTAAAACCATAAAGAAAATGTTGCAAGCAAGAACTAGGATTCTTGAGAATCTGATAGAGGAACACCGAGAAGAAATATGTTTCATGGTAGATACTGATTTCACATACATCCAAGCAGTAGTACCAAGGAAATCATGGCTTTCAAAATTGGATTATGAAATCAAAGCTGGATTAGCCTATGAATGCATCAAGGCACTATTAAATGAACCAGTAGACAATAAGAAACTAAGATTTGGTACCTATGAAGAGGCCAAACAAAAGATTAAAACAAACCTTGTTGTTAAGAAGGCTGTAAAACAGTCAAAAAGAATGGTGAAGAAATTGAATATATCTTCTGAAGGAGAAGAAGAAAGAGAAGGTGAAGAGGAACAAGAGGGTAAGGAGGAACTCACTGAGGACTAGCTTCCCATCGGTGATACAATAGATCCAAATGAATCAGAGGAAGACAAGTCTGATTCACCACCTCCTCCTCCACCAAAGAAGTCAAGAACAAGGAGTCAAATAGAAAAAGATGCAAGTCCTTCTCCCAAGGTGAAAGGAAAGGTGTACAAGAGGAAACCTAACACACAAAAGGAAAAACAACCAACTAGGGCACCTGCCAAAAGGAGAAAATTTGTTCGGACAAATGAGGATTTAGAGGATTCAGCTATGGATGAACCTGACACTATGAAACAAGCAAAGGAAACAACAAAGGTTTCATCACCCACTGAAGACATTGATGAAATATGTAAGTATATTTCTGAAGCTGCATCTATTGGACATCCTAAGATTAGGAAATGGTTAAGATAGGATACTCTAGAATAGAATAAGATTGAAGATGCACTTATTGCTAAGATGTGCAGACACTATTATGTCCCACTACATTTCACTACACATGATGTACCACAAGAACTATTATATAGAATTTCTTCTAGATTCACTTTTGCACTTCATGAGGAGAAAAGGATAAGAGAAAGAGTACTAGTTTCTCTTATGCCTCCTAAATCAACAAGAGAAGAAATCAAATAAACCATGGAGAAACATGCTAAAAGTTTCTCACCCAAGTTGAGAGCTTATAAATTTCTTAAAGAGAAGATTATAGAGCTTGAACAAGAAACGCATACGATATGGAGTGAGATACTCAACCCTGATGAGGAGAACACTTATAAGAAGGAAACCATCACTAAAATAGATAACTCAATAGTTGAGTTAGATAGTGAAGAGGTACAAATAATAGGCCAAGAATAGACTGACATTATAGATGAAGATTAGCCAAAAGAAGGTGATAATGATCAAGTACCAGCAAGCCCCATCCACATAAGCTTAGAAGATGAAGAAGTTACCAAAGAAGAACTATCAATAAAAGGTAACTTAGATGTTGATATAAATGATGAATCATGGTTAGACAACATTGTTAATACCACTATAGGACAAGACCTGGTAGTATATATTCAAAAAGATGAAGACATTAATGTTGCAAAGGGAAATACCGATGGACACGATACAACTATTGACACTGCAAAAGTCAATACACTGACGAATATGAATATATTAATAGATGCTATTGATATTCAGTCAACTCAGGATAAATCATCTAAGAAAGATGATAATATACCCAAGGATATGGGTGCCAATGAAAACAAAGATGCATCCAACACTCACAAGGATAGAGACACAGAAATGAAAGATGCAACCGATACCTAGCAAGAAATATCAAAAGATCAAAACAAAGAGGCAAATAACAAAGCTAATGATACACTAAGAAAGGTTAAAGAAAAAGATAAAAGTGAAGGAGTCAAGCAAGATGAAGGTATCAAACTTAAAGAAGATACATTTGTTGATACACCCAAGGAAAATGAGGAGACGTCTTCACCAAACCTACTGATGGACTTAGAATAGATACACAAGGATGCCTCATCTTCTTGACCCTCACCTAAAAAATCAAACCAATATCACACTTTACAAATGGTGGTACATCAATCTGTCACCTAGCCAAAGAAGAAGAAGAAAATAGTAAAGAAAGACATGTTGGTTGTAACACTGGATGAGGTGATAGAAGTTCCAAACTGGGATATTACCACTTTGGACAGTGATAAACATCAAAAGTTTGGAGTGCTATGACAAAGAAAAACCATTCAAAAGAAAATGATACAAGAACATAGGGAATCAATGGCACTTGACAAAGAAAGAGACATTCTCCAGCCACTTGTTCCTAAAGTAAAACTTGAAGCAAATGCTACAGTTAAGGAATAAATTGTTGGTCTTACTGACACAATCTCAGAGAAGAATATCAATGCAGAACAAGCTATGGAAGAAAAAACAGAAAAGAAGTACCAATACAAGTTAATTGATAAAATCAGCCAAGAAGTGGCATTGAACAAGGTAAAGCTCTTTGAACTCACTGATCAATTAGAGCCATTGATTGCTGAAGCAATCACCTTAGTTCAAAAGATGTGCACACTTGAGAATTTTACAAATGAAAATAGTGACAAATTAGCATAAATAGATTCAAATGTCACAGAAAGTGCACAGAGCCTAACCTCACATGCAGACAACATAAAGGCACATCATGAAAAGGTCATAGAGGCTAACAGGCTAAGGCCAGAAATATGGGATGCTGAAACACAACTAAGAGGTAAGATTACAGAACTACAGGCACACATTTGGCCTAATCTTACTATTTTACAACATATTTCTGAAGCAAGAAATATCATTGCAATGCCTGAGATGTCTGTAGTAGACAATGTCTACGATATACACGTAAGGATATCACTGGAACACATGGATCTCAAAATTCTAAAGGAGAACTGGGAAAAGATGATGGAGGAGATCAAGTCCTCACATTCCCACCTTTTTGACAAACTGTAAGTACCTTTGCCTTTAGAATCAAAAAAGGAGGAAAGGAAATGTATATTGTATGTATAGAGGGAAAATATATAAGAAAGATCAGGATATGTATATATACTTACACTTATCAGCATATACATACAAGGAGTCATTCAAATGACTAAGGAAGGAGTATACATAGGTGTTGATACTAATACACTCAGTATGTTGCACACATCATGTTTTTGATACTAATGTCAAAGGGGGAGATTGATGACATTAATTTTTCCATTAGTACACTTAGTGAAAAACATTGACAGAGATCACCGACAGACTACAAGCATTACCGTAAAATAGAAAGCATACCCGATAGAATAAAAAGGTCACGAGAAAATGCTAAGTATGGAATTGACCGACGAACATTAACAAGTGTTGCACCGATGAAGTGAACAAGACATCACCGACGGGTCAATAACATAACATGGAGATCAACAACGATGACATAGTTTTAAGAACAAAACCAATGGAATAGAGAAGGGATACCAGATGATCAACTCAAGAAAGGAACACCGACGACCAAGAAAATTGACCATCAAAACTGACAGTCAGTTAGAGAACCCGCAAAAAATGGATCTGAGTTTTACATGATGGATAAAGCAATGTAATTCTATTTATAGAGTTTTAATTTGTTTTAAATCATAACTTGAGGGTCAAGAAATATTTATGTAAATGTTTTAAACCATCCTAATGGATCTAAAACATATCTAACTAAAGATCAAGGTCAAGTTGTAAACCTTGGATCTAGAGTTAACTTGCGAAGCATGAATCAAGAATTGAGCCAAAAACTAGTATAAATAGATGTTCAAATTAATTATGAGAAATAAATTCATTGTTGTTGATAGCCATGAAGAGCATCTAAGGAGCAGAAGGCAGAATTCATGCAAAGTTTAGAAATAGATCACATCAGTTGTCAAGAACACATAGAGGCTACCGATAGGCAAATAAAGGTATTATTCAATCATGGAAGGATGATTACTTATATGTATGAAGCTTAATAGGATCTATTATCAGCAATTAATGATTGCATACATCATCATATCAAAGAATTATGTAGTCATTCTAACAAGTGCATCACATCTAAAAATCCTTTTATAGAAGGTGGACTTAACAATTCTGTACAAATCTCTTAATAAAGTGCACACTTAACGGTGTTGCTAAAGCTTCAAATGAAGTAGATCTTAATAGGTTTCTACTGTAATACTCCTAATAGGGTAGGTCATCAAAAGTGACCAATTGTAAGCCTTAACTGGCCCCTTCTTATCTACAGATAGTGAAGTCTTGTGGGTTACAATCCCCACCGTAGTTTTTACTTCCTAACAGGAGTTTTCTGCAATATCATATCTTGTGTTATGTGTTATCTATTTTCATGAATATTTCTGTTATGGTTACATACTAAAGAACTTACGATATGATTGCATATACATAAAGAAAGATGAACAATTAGATAAGATAATTTACAAATTGATTATTAAGGGTTAATGGGCTAACCAAGAAAATTTTTAGAGGTACTGATTCACCCCTCCCCTCTCAGTACATCATTCCAATATAATTCCAACAATTGGTATCAGAGCTAAGTCTCTCTCTTAAAAAGATTAAAGACTTGAGAGAAAAGATCAGAGCAATGGACAAGTTCAGATTGGACATGACTATTGAGAATGAGCAGTTACAAATGAAAATAAACTATGAGCAGTATAAGGAGGCAAGAATAAAACTGAGAAAGTTCTTGATGAAAAAAAGATTATGGAAACCAGGCTGAATGAGAAAGACTACAAATAAGTGGAAATAAAAGATTACTTTGAAACAACGGAATCATAAATGAGAAAAGCTTTAGACGGATCAGCTGAAGAAATTACAAGTATACAAGAGATCAATCTACATCTTACAGATCAAATCAAGATGCTGCAAATTGGTCAAGAGACTCAAATGGTGAAAATGATTGATGTCATGAATGATGCAAGAAAAGCTTAAAAATGAAAGAACACTAGCCATTGATGATAGGAGGAAAATTACAGAGAAGCTACAAGAGAAAGAATCAGAGATTCTAAGACTCACTAACCATCACCATGAGGTTACCAACTAGATTATTCTTATGAGTCAAGAAGCAAACAGATTAAATACGGAACTCATTGAAAGAATATAGATCATAGGTGAGCTAAGAGAAGAGAAAAAAAAATTGAAGCATGAAATCAAAGTCCAGAATCAACACAACAAATTAATTAAAAAGGATGAGGGTAGCAACAATAGGATGGATGATTTTCTTGATAGACAGAGAAGAGTCAAAAACTACACAAGATTAGGGTACAACAAGAATGGTAAATCTTCTAATCAACCAGATCAGAGGAATGCTTTCACAAACCCAAGATCCAAGAAGCTATCATGCAATCACTGTGGAAAACCAGGCCACACCTCAAACATCTGTAGAAGAAAAATGAAAGGTATTTCTCAAGCACAATCTACTTTTATTGGTAATTGTTATAAATGTCAAAAGAAAGGACACAAAGCACATGAGTGTAGATCTAAAGTGACAAATCCAAAGAGAAAAACCTATATGGAAAAGTACTATCCTACATGCAAGATGAATGGGCATACACATAAGGAATGCTAGAAAAAGAACAACAAGGCATGGACAACAAAGGAAACTGATAAAAGCTACAAACCAACAAGAATAGGTAACTCATATATTTGGGACTATAACACATGGGTAAATTGCACAGCATGTGGAAGGTATGGTCATATTGCTGCCAACTGTATGAGAAAATGGACCAGAAGGTCAAGAGGTTGGACCAATCCAGGAATGGCATGCTTGCACTATCATAAGGTTGGACATGTGATAAAAGATTGCAAAGACCGACTGACAGACACAAGTACACATCCCAATGGAAATACCATTGATGACATCAAAAGAATGAGAAACGAGATGTGGGTAAAAGCCATAAACACTGAAGGTGCTAGAACAAGCAATGCAAATGGTGACACCTCATCCAATGGATCTATTGACATCACCACATCCAACTAGATTGCACAAGTAAGTATGGAACTGTATTATGACAAGTTTTACTATACATCGGTTCCATTACACATAGTTCATATTGTAATATTAGCATGAATAAAGATGCAATATATTGTTATTTGGTAAACTATTGAAAAGCATGCATCGGTTATTGGGCACAATTTGCATTGGTGAACACACACAGAATAGTTAGCACTACTTCTAGAATGTATCATTCATTACACAAGCTAAGTGTAAACTGACGGATATCGGTGAACATTAAATCAAAAAAAAGCTATCTTCACAACCTCAACGACAATCATCGGTGAAGTCTCCAAAATCGCTAGCTACCCCGATGCTTTGCACAAACACTGGAGATGTTATGAATGTCCCTATCGACAAAATTAGTCTTCATATACCTATGAGTTGGTAAGCATTAATGAAAAATTAGGGTACAAAGAGGTTATAAAAACCCGACGGGTAAACTCATTTTCGCACCCGCAATTTTTGAGCAGAGCAGAGCAGACCAGAGCGATTTAAGGGAAAATTGAAAAGTGACCCAGCATAAATCAATTTGACATGAAGCATTCACATTCATAGGAAATCACAGAGAATCTATAAGTAAATACACTCATCGACCGCACTGTTTTATATATGAAAAGCCTTAAATTGCAAAGAAAATGGCATCAAATCCTAGAGTAGAGAAAATTAAGGATGGTAAGAAGAAATCCTTCAAGCTTATTAGTAGAGGAACATGTGCTAAACCTAAATACAAGTTACACCCTAAAATAGCTTCAGAACCTGATGATTTTGGAGCATTCTCCCAAATCCCACCTAGGGTTTTACTGGTAGAGGATGAAATATCTTATATTTACTGTAAGATATTGAAGATAGGAGATATAGACCTAGATAATGCCTATAGAGAACTATGTAATGATGTTGGAAAGCTCAAAGAAGAGCACAAACACTTGGAAGTAAAGAGACTCACAAATGCACTGCATTTTCCCAAGGTCTTCAAAACAGAATGGATAAAGATTGTTCTTAGCAGATTTCATGACAAGACTCTATGGAAAAACAAGCCAAAGGAAATAACAAAGGATGTTATTCACATGGCTACTGGTTATCCTACAACCGATAAACCACAAGCTCACAAGCATCCATCTCTTGCAGAAGTTGAAAAAATCACTGGTGCTAAATCAGATAAAAGAGCACTAAAGGTCAACACCATTACCGATGTAGAGCTGAAGTTTGGAGCATGTGTTGTTGGATATAAGATCTTCCAAGCAAGCCAAATGAATAGCATATCTAGTAGTATTATGAGCATAGCATACAAGATTATCAAACAAGGGAAGGAGATGGATCTGG
Organism: Thuja plicata; assembly: GCA_018584345.1. Taxonomy (NCBI): domain Eukaryota; kingdom Viridiplantae; phylum Streptophyta; class Pinopsida; order Cupressales; family Cupressaceae; genus Thuja; species Thuja plicata. The sequence continues at coordinate 78,941 of MU226991.1, forward strand.
CAGAGATCCTGTTACATCAATTTGAGAACATGTGCACACTAAGGTCTTCAAGGACAAACACATGTAAGTTTGGTTCCCTCATAATGTGCATATTCTTTTACTTTGAAGATTACTTTCCTTCCGTTGGAAAAGTTGCACGGGACACAAGTAGACCCATAACCATTCAGATAAGTGAATTCATAGAATCACTAGGAACAAATTTTGATAATGTTATGCATGAGTGTTTCAAAACCATAAAGGAAATATTGCAAGAAAGAACTAGGATTCCTAAGAATCTGATAGAGGAACACCAAGAAGAAATATGTTTCATGGTAGATACTGATTCACATACATCCAAGCAGTAGTACCAAGGAAATCATGGCTTTCAAAATTGGATTATGAAATCAAAGCTAGATTAGCCAATGAATGCATCAAGGCACTATTAAATGAACCTGTAGACAACAAGCAACTAAGATTTGGTACCTATGAAGAGGCCAAACAGAAGATTAAAACAAATATTGTTGTCAAGAAGGTTTTAAAATAGTCAAAAAGAATGGTGAAGAACTTGAATATATCTTCTGAAGGAGAAGAAGAAAGAGAAGGTGAAGAGGAACAAGAGGGTAAGGAGGAACTCACTAAGGACCAGCTTCCCATTAGTGATACAGTAGATCCAAATGAATCATAGGAAGAGAAGACTAATTCAACACCTCCTCCTCCACCAAAGAAGTCAAGAACAAGGAGTCAAACAGCAAAAGATGCAACTCCTTCTCCCATGGTGAAAGGAAAGGTGTATAAGAGGAAACCTGACACACAAAAGGAAAAACAACTAGCTAGGGCACCTGCCAAAATGATAAAATTTGTTCAAACAAATGAGAATTTAGAGGATTCAGCTATGGATGAACCTGACACTATGAAACAAGCAAAGGAAACAACAAAGGTTTCATCACCCACTGAAGACATTGATGAAATATGTAAGTATATTTCTGAAGCTGCATCTATTGGACATCCTAAGATTAGGAAATTGTTAAGATGGGATACTATAGAATAGAATAAGATTGAAGATGCACTTATTGCTAAGATGTGCAGACACTATTATGTCCCACTACATTTCACTACATGTGATGTACCACAATAAATATTAGATAGAATTTCTTCTAGATTCACTTTTACACTTCATGAGGAGAAAATGATAAGAGAAAGAGTACTGGTTTCTCTTATGCCTCCTGAATCAAGGAGAGAAGAAATCAAAGAAATCATGGAGAAACATGCTAAAAGTTTCTCACCCAAGTTGAGAGCTTATAAATTTCTTAAAGAGAAGCTTATAGAGCTTGAACAAGAAACACATAAGACATGGAGTGAGATACTCAACCCTGATGAGGAGAAAACTTATAAGAAGGAAAACATCACTAAAACAGATAGCTCAATAGTTGAGTTAGACAGTGAAGAGGTACAAATAACATGCCAAAAATAGACTGACATTATAGATGAAGACTGGCCAAAAGAAGGTGCTGATGATCAAGTACCAGCAAGCCCCATCCACATAAGCTTAAAGGATGAAGAAGTTACCAAAGAAGAACTATCAATAAAAGGTAACTTAGATGTTGATATAAATGATGAATCATGGTTAGACAACATTATCAATACCACTATAGGACAAGACCCGACAGTAGATATTCAAAAACATGAATACATTAATGCTGCAAAGGGAAATACCAATGGACATGATACAACTATTGAAACTGCAACAGTCAATACACCGATGAACATGAATATATTAATAGATGCTATTGATATTCAATGAATTCAGGATAAATCATCTAAGAAAGATGATAATATACCCAAGGATATGGGTACCGATGGAAAAAAAGATGCATCCAACACTCACAAGCATAGAGACACAGAAATGAAAGATGCAACCGATACCCAACAAGAAGTATCAAAAGATCAAAACAAAGAGGCAGATAACAAAACTGATGATACACTGAGAAAGGTTGAAGAAAAAGATAAAAGTGAAGGATTCAAGCAGGATGAAGGTATCAAACTTAAAGAAGATACATCTGTTGATACACCTAAGGCAAATGAGGAGATGTCTTCACCAAACCCACTGGTGGACTCAAAACAGATACACAAGGATGCCTCATCTTCTCGACCCTCACCTACAAAATCAAACCAATCTCACACTTTACAAATGGTAGTACATCAATCTGTCACCCATCCAAAGAAGAAGAAGAAGAAAATAGTAAAGAAAGACATCTTGGCTGTAACACTGGATGAAGTGATAGAAGTTCCAAACTGGGATATTACCACTTTGGACAATGATAAACTTCAAGAGTTTGGAGTGCTATGTCAAAGAATAGCCATTCAAAAGAAAATGATACAAGAACACAGGGAATCAATGGCACTTGACAAAGCAAGAGACATTCTCCAACAACTTATTCCTAAAGTAAAACTTGAAGAAAATGCTATAGTTAAGGAACAAATTGATGTTCTTACCGATGTAATCTCAGAGAAGAATATCGATGCAGAATAAGCTATCGAAGAACAAGCAAAAAAGAGGTACCAATACGAGTTAATTGATAAAATCAGCCAAGAAGTGGCATTGAACAAGGTAAAGCTCTCTACACTCACTGATCAATTAGAGCCATTGATTGCTGAAGCAATCACCTTAGTTCAAAAAATATGCACACTTGAGAATTTTACAAAAGAAAATAGTGACAAATTAGCATAAATAGATTCAAATGTCACAGCAAGTGCACAGAGCCTAACCTCACATGCCGATAGCATAAAGGTGCATCACGACAAGGTCATAGAGGCTAATAGGCTAAGGTAAGAAATATGGGATGCTGAAACACAACTAAGAGGTGAGATTACAAAACTATAGGCACACATTTTGCCTAATCTTACTATTTTACAACAACATATTTATGAAGCAAGAAATCTCATTAAAACCCCTGAGATGTCTGTAGTAGACAACATCCTCGATATACATGTAAGGATATCACTGGAGCACATGGATCATGAAATGCTAAAGGAGAAATGGGAAAAGATGATGGAGGAGATCAAGTCCTCACATTCCCACCTTTTTGACAAGCTATAAGTACCTTTGCCTTTAGAATCAAAAAAGGAGGAAAGGAAATGTATATTGTATGTACAGAAGGAACAGATATAAAAAAGATAAGGATATGTATATATACTTACACTTACCAGTATAAGCATAGGGGGAGTCATTTAAATGACTAAGGAAGGATTATACACAGGTGTACATACTAATACACTCAGTATGTTGCACACATCATGTTTTTGATACTAATGTCAAAGGGGAGATTGATGACATTAATTTTTCCATTAGTACAGTTAGTGAAAAGCATTGACAGAGATCACTGACAGACTACAAGCATTATCAGTAGACAACAAGCATTACTGGAAAACAACAAGCATACCCAACAGAATAAAAAGGTCACAAGACTATGCTAAGTATGGAATTGACCGACAAACACTGATAAGTGTTGCACCGACAAAGTGAACAAGACATCACCGACGGGTCAATAACATAACATGGAGATCAACACCGATGACACAGTTTTGAGAACAAAACCGATGGAACAAAAAAGGCATACCCAATGACTAGTTCAAGAAAGGAACATTAACGACCAAGAAAACTGACCGTCAGAACCGACAGTCAGTTAGAGAACCCACAAAAAATGGATCTGAGTTTTACACGATGGATAAAGAAATGTTATTCTATTTATAGAGTTTTAATTTGTTTTAAATCATAACTTGAGGGTCAAGCAAGTTTTATGTAAATGTTTTAAGTCATCCTAATGGATCTAAAACATATTTAACTAAAGATCAAGGTCAAGTTGTAAACCTTTGATCTAGAGTTAACTTGCGAAGCATGAATCAAGAATTGAGCCAAAAGCTAGTATAAATAGATGTTTAAATCAATTGTGAGAAATAAATTCATTATTGTTGATAGCCATGAAGAGTATCTAAGGAGCAGAAGGAAGAATTCATGCAAAGTTCAGAAACAGATCACATCAGTTGTCAAGAACACACAGAGGCTACTAACGAGCATATAAAGGTATTATTCAATCATGGAAGGATGATTACTTATATGTATGAAGCTTAATAGGATCTGTTATTAGCAATTAAAGATTGCATACATCATCAGATCAAAGACTTATGTAGTTGCATTCTAACAAGTGCATCACATCTAAAAATCCTTTTATAGAAGGTTGACTTAACCGTTTTGTACAAATCTCTTAATAGAGTGCACACTTAATGGTGTTTCTAAAGCTTCAAACAAAGTAGATCTTAACAAGTCTCTACTGTAATACTCCTAACAGGGTAGGTCATCAGAAGTGACCAATTGTAATCCTTAACTGACCCCTTCTTATCTACAGATAGTGAAGTCTTGTGGGTTACAATCCCCACCATAGTTTTTAGTTCCTAACAGGAGTTTTTTGCGATATCATATCTTGTGTTATGTGTTATCTATTTTCATGAATGTTTCTATTATGGTTACATACTAAACAACTTATGATATGATTGCATATACATAAATAAAGATGAAAAGTTAGATAAGATAATTTACAAACTAATGATTAAGGGTTAATGGGCTAACCAAGAAAAGTTATAGAGGTATTGATTCACCCCTCCCCTCTTAGTACATCATTCCAATATAATTCCAACACTCTGGTGCTCGGTGCTGATATATACCTGTCTGTATATAGATGTAGCTTTGAAGTTCATCTCTTTGCTTGCATCAATCAATCATGATATTCTGATAATATGTAGGTTAATGCAACCTTCAGTCATTTTACTGACCAGTAGACAAGGGTTTGACCCCTAGTCTCTTTCTCAAGTACTCAAATACATCCTTGGGTAGTGGCTTGGTGAAGATATTGACCAATTGTTCTTTTGATTGCACATACTCAAGTATCACCTCTTTTGCCTGAACTTGTTCTCTCAAATAATGATACTTGATGGCAATATGCTTTTTTTTAGCATGCATGACTGGATTTTTGGAAATGTTAATTGCACTTGTATTATCACAATTGATAATTACTGGTTCTAGGATCTTCACATGCATACCTTCCAGTAACTGTTTGATCCATGCAATGCTTGAGAAATTTGTAGCAATAGCAACATACTCTACTTCTATAGTAGATTGTGAGATGCATCCTTATTTCTTTTTGATCCATGTGACAAGTCTATCACCTATGAAGAATGCTCATCTAGTTTTTCTCTTTGGGTCATCAATATTTCTAGGCCAATCAGTGTCGCTAAAGACCTAAAGTTTAGATTTGTCTTCTCTTTTATACCATAAGCCATATTCCTTAGTATTCTTCAGATATCTTAAAATTATTTTCATAGCAATCATATGTGATCCCCTAGGGTTAGCAGAAAATCTAGCAATAATTCCTACTGCATGTGCAATATCTGGTCTAGTGTGTACAACATACATGAGTTTTCCAATCATTGATCTGTATAAAGTCTGATTTACCTCTGTTGTCTTGTCCTCCTTTGTCAAATTACATCTAGTAGCCATCGGTGTTCCAACTGGTTTGGATTCTTCCATCTTGAATATTTTCAGGACCTCTTTAATGTATTTGGACTATGTAATTAAAATACCTTCACATTGCTGCATGATATGTAGACCAAGAAAGAACTTGATCTCTCGAACCATAGACATCTCAAACTCTTTTTTCATCTCATTATAAAATGATTTTCATAGAATATCATTGCCTCCAAATATGATGTCATCAACAAATATTTTAGAAATTAAAGTGTTAGCATCAGTATCTTCCTTTAAATAAAGATTATTGTTTTTACTAGTCCTTACAAATCCAATACTTATAAGATAGGAATGAAGTCTTTCATACTAGGCTTTAGGAGCTTGTTTTAATCCATAAAAGGCTTTATGAAGTCTACATACCATGTTTCCCTTGTCTGGATCTAAAAACCCTTCTGGTTTTTCAATGTATACCTCTTCTTCAAGTATTCCATTCAGGAATGCAGACTTGACATCCATTTGATATACGTTGAATCCTTTATATGTAGCATAAGCAAGTGGTATTCTTACACCTTCTAGCCTAGAAATGGGTGCATAGGTTTCTCCATAGTCAATACCTTCATCTTGTGCATACTAGTCTTTCTTTGTTTCTTGTGACTTCTCCATTCTCATTCAGCTGATTCCTGAATATCCATTTTGTCCCAATGACATTCTTATCATCTGGTCTTGGCACAAGTGACCATGTATTTTTTTTCTCAATCTGCTCAATCTCATCATTCATAGAACTTATCCATTATTCATTATCAAGTGCAGCATTGACATATTTTGGCTCAAACTCACAAATTAGACAGCTTGATTTTAGAGACTTACTTCTTTTTCTTGTACCAGCTTTCTTATCTCCTATGATTTGGATCTCTGGATGGTTCCTTCTTACATATCTTGCAAGTACAGGTTCAGCTCTTTGTCTATTAGTTTGATAATCATTTTTTCCTTCATTATGTTCTTCATCAACTTGCACATTATTTTGATCATTGTCCTGACCATCGGTATTTGCAGCCAGACTGTTGGTTGCAACATTTTGTTGTTCTTGATTTAAGCATTGTTGCTCGGGAGCTCTACATTATTGGTAGGGTAGGGTTTCAGGTTCCTCATTGTAAGTGAACTTATTTTAGTCCTCTTGTTCTTTAGTGCTTTCCTGTTCATTCTTCTCTGCAAATTCATCGATCTTTACATTTGCGTTTTCAATAATTTTGTTAGAGGCTTTGTTTAGACATTTATAAGCCTTTTTCTTGGTAGAATACCCTAGAAAATTTCCTTCATCACTCTTGGAGTCAAGTTTTCTATTTCTATCATCTTTTAAGATATAACATTGACTGCCAAAATTTTTGAAATAACTTACATTGGGTGTGTATCCATACTATAGCTCATAAGGTGTTTTTCTTCAATTGTACTCTATTCAATGTGTAAATAGCAGTACAGACAACTTCCCTCTAGAATATTTGGGTGATGCCTTTCTCTATCATCAGTGTCCTTGCACAGTAAACTATGGATTTGTTCCTTCTTTCAACAATTCCATTCTGTTGTGGTGTCCTTGTTGCATAGACCTATCTTTTGATTCCATGCTCATTACAAAAGTTAATGAATTCATCTGATATAAATTCTCCTCCTCTATCTGATCTCAAACATTTTAGATCCTTACCACTTTGTTTCTCTAACATAGCCTTATACCATTTAAACATCTTAAATTCTTTTGATTTATCTTTTAGAAATATAACTATCATCATTCTAGAGTAATCATCAACAAAGAGAATAAAATATCTATCTCCATAATAACTCTTTGTCCTCATAGGTCCACATAAATCAGTATAGACTAATTCTAGAATTACATCAGATGTATGGGTTTTGCTTTTGAAACTAGACTTTATCATTTTTCCTTTTTGACAATTCTTACACATGATATTGTCGGGCTTGGTCATTGTCGGTAAGCCTCTGACATTTCTCTTTTTTCTAATCTTTATCATTTTTTTAAAGTTGACATGACACAGTCTTTTGTGCCATAACCATATGTCTTCATTTGTAGAAATCAAGCAAGTGGAGTCAGTATCATTTAGATAGAATAAGTTACCTTTTGTCTTCTCACCTGTACAAAACATATTTCTATATTTTTTGAAGATCTTTGCCTTCTTATTTTCAAATGCAACTTTTTGACCTAAATTATTCAACTAAAAAACACTCAATAGATTATAATTCAATCCATTTACCCAATAAGCATTTTTACACTTTATCTGGTTATTCAACATTATTGTTCCTCTACCTTCAACTAGACAAGGTGTGTCATTACCCATTCTTACTGAACCACCTTTATAGTATTCAAAAGTCTCAAAATTTTGCTTATCACTGGTCATATGGTGAGTGTAGCCACTATCTATGATCCAAACATCATTTTTGCTAATTTTAGATATGAGAGCTATTTCTACATACCTTTCTTCATCATCATCTGAATCATCTTTTACAGCCACAAATACCATCTCGATGTCTTCATCTGATTTGGTGTCAGTATCATCATCCTTACATTTTTCTAGGTAACTGACCTTCTTTCCTTTGTCCTTATAGTCTCAGGTATCTCCTCTTTCTGATTGTCGGTAGCTTCTGTAATCACCTCTGTTAGAATTCTTCTCAAAATATATGTCATTACTTATGTCATCTTTTCTTCTGTTAGTACATATTGCAAAAAAGTGTCCAATCTCTTTGTAATTAAAACAAACAAGCGGTAATTTACCTTTTTATTTACCTTTTCCTCTCTGCATTCTTCTGGCCATAAGTGCTTCAATTTCATCAAGATCATCTTCTTTATTTTCACTATCACTATCTTTTCTCATAGTGTTTTTGTGACTTGATTTACTTATTCTCATAGAAGCTTTGAATGTAGACTCTATGTTTGGTAAGACACTATTATCAAATTTATTCATCTCAAATGAGATCAGTCTACCAATTAAACTTTCTTGAGTAACATTTCTATTTTCTATTGCTCTCATTTCTTGAATACAAAATACTCTAATAGCATAAGTAGATAGTAAGGTTCTTAGAATTTTTCTTACCACTGTATCTTCTTCTAGTACACCTCCAACTCCTCGGATAGCATTGACTACCTCTTTGATTCTTGTGTTGTACTGAGTGATATTTTCACCTTCTTTAATTTTGAGATCATCAAACTTTCCTCTAAGGCTTTCTACCTTGGCTCTCAAAATGTTTTTGTCACCACCATGTACAAGCTTTAATTTTTCCCACATCTGCTTTGCAGTTTTGCATTCTTTGACATCTTCAAATTCAGCATCTAAGAGTGAGGAAGCAAGCTCTATCATCATGCCATTGTGTTCATGCTTCTCTCTCATTTGTTCAAATATTGGTGCTCCTTTGGGCAACACATATTCAGTTTCTAGGAATTGAGTAACATCGTTACCAATACCTAATAAGTGGAGTATTATCCTGCTCTTCCATGAGGAAAAATTATCTTTGTTCAACTTGGGCACATCTCATTTGTTCATCTTGTGATCTTTGGATTAGGTCTTGAAACCTTCATTCTAAGCACACAAGCTCTGATACCAATTGTTAGTAATAGCTGAGAGGGGGGGGTGAATCAGTGGCCTCAAAAAATTATCCTTCAAAATTTAACCACTATTCAAAAAATCTCAGATTATTCTGTCCCTACAAGATGTATGCCATGAAATACAAATAATGATTAACTGTCTGTCACTTTGTTTTGTCAATCCTTATTCTTTCTTGATTACCAATGGGAAGTATATCTATTTACCAAAAATCAGTAAATAAGCAGAGTATACCAATATATCTAAAATGAATTATGTAACATACAAAATAGTAAAGAAATGAATCATACACACATAAACATGGATTTTAATGTGGATAACTTGTTAAGCGAAAAACCACTAGGACCGGTACCCTAAATTTTCACTCTTATGAAGTGATCCTTGTTAAGATCCAACCCTATTAAAGGTTACAAACACACTATTAGGTGTGACCTTGTTAGATGATTTTATATATAGAGGTTGTCACTTAGTATCGAGCATCTAATGCTGCCATCCTTGAATCAGCCTCTCTCTTAGACTATCAATAGGCATTGGACATATCCAATGCTACTTTCATGAATCAACCTTTTTGGCATTCCTTGAGATGTACCTCAATATATAGAAGACTGTTAAGTCCTGCTCAGTTAAGAGACTTGATGTTTCAATGGTTAAACTAAAACATTATAACTTGTTCATATTACAACTTTGAATTGCAGATTTTTTAGATCTATTTAAGTACATTACCTCTCTAACCAATATGTCAATTCAATCCTTTGTGCTCCATATTTTTTTCTCTATGATGCTATGCTCACTATTCGTCGGTGTCTGCAGAATTCCTTAGCTCTCCTTTAGCTTGATTGATCAGGACTGTATGAAGTTGTTCCTCATCAATTTCTCTTCAGCATCCTCTTTTTATTCACTCCCCTTAATCCCCTTTTCATGCATGTGAAAATGAATTAAGCTTGTCTCTTATATAGACATAATATTCATTGTTTCTTGATTCTTGATTCTTGGCGTGAAAAACAATCCAGCCAATTAGATTTAAAGCATAACTCATGATTTGTCTTGTAGACATCTTCTTGCCAACTATAAAAATCAGCTTTAAAACAATCACTTGTCTCTGGTCGAATAAAACAAAGTAGACAACTAGTTAAGTCCTTATTTAGCTCTACCAGCTAGATATTTTGTCATTATCTGAACTCTTTGTTTTGTCGGTCACCTATGCAGTTAGTTGTCAGAGACAACTGACAGTTCTGTTGGCAAGACTCAGTTAGCTTTGTGATCTTCATCCATCGGGCAACACTTTATTTTCTTCCGTCAGGTTACTTTTTTCTTTGCTCTTTAAGAATTCTATGGTTTTTCTTTGTCCGGCAACACTGTGCTTCCTATTGTTGGGTAACATTGTAACTGTTCCTCTTTGCTTTTACCGATGGTGTGCACTCCATCAGTGTTGTTTGTCACTAAGTGAATACTTGACTTTTATGCATTGTTGAAAGAATAACCTTTGTTCCTTTGATTCTCTAAAGTCTTTGGAATTATGTAAATGACCATACAGATGATATCAAGTTGACATCAATGACAATACAAACCATTAACTAATTTAATGCATTGCATTATCTTCAACTTAATATTATCAAACATTTAATCAGTTATATGTCATCAGACATAGCAGCTCTGATCATATTTTAGATGAGAAAGCATTCTCTATCCCCATGTATATACCATCCCTCCCTCCTTCATATATCTAATGTAATCCACAAGGCCCCTGGGAAGGTGAGAGCCCCATCTATCTCTCACCACTCATAACATCACTGTGGTAATCAATATGCAACACAATAGTGAGATCACCACACATCCCTTATCAAATCACCCTAGGTAGATGTGTCCATAGTCACCACATGTCCTCCCAATGGCCTACTATTTACCCTTGTGCAATTTTTTCCTTGAGATTGCATTATCTAGTGATATACATGCCCCACAAATGGGTAGGTGTAAAATCTAATGCACATCCTCCAAGGTAATATTCATCTCCCTGGTAAAGAGATGGAAATGCACCATGTTTGCATTCCATCACTCTATGAGCACCATCAACATAAGCCCATGGAAACATATCTAATAAATAAGATATGCCCACCACAAAGCTACTCGACATAGATTATACTACTCTTGAGACAAATATGCCTAAAAAAATTGGATCATTATCAATGCATACATGGATGTGTGCTCTTTTTCCTCTAGGAGAACCTGCAAGTACACCCAAATTATGCGTCAGGTATACACCAAATCATGTAGCATAATAAAACATTAATCAAGGACAAAAGAGTGACCTAAATGTGTCAATGTTGATATATCATGGATGATAGTGAATTAGGGCTAGGAACATGGGGATGCACCAAGACACTAGTGAAGATCCCAAATGCCATCACAAAAACCACTCTGGATGGTCAGATACCTATGCAGGTGCCAGACATCTACATTGTTTGAAAACAAAAACATGCTAAAAAATGAAAAATAATAAATTTTGGAAAGAGAAATGAAGCCTACCTCATCCAAAGGCTGACCCTACTTGACCATGACTTGAAGTTCCTTGATCTTGGTCACTTTGAAAATGTCATCTCTGAGGTATTTTTGCTCAAATTATTAAAATATCAGAAAAAAACTTCGTATTGAATACTAAAAATGACCCTTCTATAGGCCCATGAAGCTCATATATAGCCAAAAGTGGGCCCAAAAAATGTGAATTTTTTTTGTGGCCTATCTAACTTTATTTTTCTTCATATTTTATGGACCTGCTGGGGGCATATTCTTCCCTACAAATGTTTTTTCACTTTTGACTGGGATTATCGCTTCTTAAGAATTCTTCTCTCCTGAGTAGCTTCCTCTTATTTTGATATTGACGAAAAGTTAAATTTTGTAGAGAATTTCATACTGATCACTACAGGCAACTCACTTGAGCCCAATTTGTTGTTTGATACAGGTAAATATTTTTGTAGGTAAATTTTATTTTCAATAAGAAATTAATTCATTTATTTCACTTCTCAATTTAACAAGCATAACATTAGTATACACAATCCCCTATAGTTATTGGTAGTAGGGGAAAAATTTAGTGTCCTAAAATTGCACCCCTACATTTATGAAACTTTACATTGAGCTCTATGAGTTAGTAACAAAGGATTATGATCAAATGAACACATTTTTACATCATGACCCTTCATAGTACATCGTCCATGATCTGTGACCCAAGTTTGATGTTAATATGTTTAAACACAAGCACAATGCACAGACGTCAACGTGGTGCACTAGAATCCACACAATTTGAAAATGCACTATCACTTTCTATGTGTGTCCCTTCTGTTGGATGTATGCAAAATGTATGCTTCTACCCATTTATAACAATAAAAGGTGAATTTACATCTCATTTGTCTCACTCTGGCAGGATTTTTGGATCGTTTTCTCTCTAAATCTCTAGGTGCTCTCTTCTGGTGTTTAGCTCTCAGTATCTTATATTAGAGCTCTATTGGATTTTACTCTCAACTTGGGAAGATTATACTCATATATATCTTGTTTGCATTTGTATATTATCTTTATTTATGTGATATCATCATCTTGTATATCTTTTATTGTGCCTTGAAATGATAATCTCTTATTAGGTAGTAAGAGCTTTCCTCCCTCAAGTGAGGTTCAAGTGATTCTCATTCTTATTGTTCATCTTTGTGTGAAAGAGGTTCTCCTCTATGAATGAAGGAGATATTTTTATTGCTTGTCTCCATTTTGGTTTATCATGGAGGTGGGAACACCAAAGAGGGGGTTTTACTGTGACAAACATCTATATGGCCCCAACACATATATTTTTGCATGTGTAGGTTGAAAATAGGTACTGTCATCTAGGATCTTAGATTAACTTCTATAGTTGGCAATTTCTCTATTCTATGTCTAGCAAGAATACAATGTGTTGCATAGATGTCCCCACTACGCACTATTGTCCAAGGTAGAGAGCTCTAAATTTATTTGGTATGTATTTTACATTCCATATTTCTTGTTCCTAAAGTCAAAATATCCATATGCACTATAATTTCTAATTATTAACTTCTTTTCTATTTTGTCCTTTGTAATCTACAAATATTCATACTTACACCTCTATTCTAGTTTGTATAGAATTATCTTATTTCATTTAAGTTGATTTTTGTTTAATTTAAATAGATTAAAATTATTCCCTTATCTTCCCATGTCTATATCATTGAGGTAGTGTAAGGCTAATTTGTTCTTGCGGAAGGTAGAAAATCCCTTACTCTACAAACCCAAAATATGAAGATACAAATCCTAGAAAAGAACAGGATGAAGGTACCATCCAATCCCATCCAAAATATGACAAAGCTCCTATATTCCTAGAATCCCATGATGAACCCATCATGCCATTTCACTTTTTCCAATAAGATCCCCTTCCATCTCAAGAGAAAATTATCCCTCCAAGTCCTATTCCTAATCCACTTCCTAAGAAAGATCATGATATCCCTTCCGTAATTTCCAATGGTCCTATTGAAAATCAAGAGTAAATTACCCTATCTACCCCTTTTAATGACCTTCTACCATGTCAAGATCAATTTATCCTGTCATATCCTTGTCATGATCCTTCACGTCTAACTCGAGAACCCATCATTTCTCCTAATCCCCTTCATGATAATAATACTCCTCAAGCTCCCATTGCACCTACCAAAGCTATTGATGAAGCCCTTGATATAAAATAAAATCTTAAAGATATTATCCTTGATGATATAGCTCACTCTAAATATGTTGATATCCCTTTTATACCGTATATCCTTTTGTTTATGTGTAAATATACACCTTCACCATCCTCTGAATCCATTTTGGGTCCCTATATCCCAAAATTAAATCCTTCATGTCCTCAATCCATCTTGTGTCCTTATATCCCTTCATCAACCATGCTTATCATTCCTATCTCACCATCCACTTACTCTATTATATATCAAGATCAATGGAGGAAAAAATACCTGAGAATCTTCCAATAACCTATCCATATGAACCCTCCATTTCATTCCTATCCATCCATGACTCCCAAAGCCCTCAGAAGTAATTTGGATTTCAATCATAAAATACATAAATCAAAAAATACACATATATTCAAGTACCAATATGTTGAATCTAATCGACATGTCAAAATAAAGAAACTTTTGATCTAAAAGCCAAAACAAAAATCAATAGAAAAAACTATGTCGATTCCTAAATCTCTTATTGAATAAATGCACTCTAAAAAATCACAAGGAAAATAAAAATCAATAACTATGTGGATTCCTAAATCTGTTGTTAAATAAATGTGTTTGGATTAAGGTACACTGAGAGGGGGGATGAATCAATGTTCAAAACTTTTTAGCTCTACTAATTTTATTATTTACCCTTAATTGAAACAAATAAAAATTTACTCTATTACACGTTTAGTACATGAGGGGAATACACATGCATTTGGTCTTACAACCTAGATCTCAATGCTCAAATAAAAAACATACATTGAGACTCACTACCATACAAAATATTTCTTCTACAAAAGTAAACTGAGAAATAGAATCACCAATGCTTGAACAGTTCCATGTAAGTGCCAAGTAAATCTTCTTAACTGATAGCCTGATCTTTGATCACTGATCCATGATACATACATATCATATCTCTAACATATACAACCATCACATCATCTAAAACATTTTAAAAACTTGAGCTTATATACCCATTATCAAATATAATAACTCTTATTGTCGGGCTCATAAATAAAATATGTGGCATGTGAAGTGTTAGCTAGATCTAACCTCAAACACAAGCATAAGTGTCATCATAAATTTTGTCTCTATCATATTTAATAATAAAACTAATCGGATCATCAACCTAGGAGGATTGTTGATTGATCCAATACTAAATTATATTTGTTCTTCACTCTACTTTGTATACCTGATACTCAGAAAGTTGTAACTCAATCAAATGATAATATCAATTATTGTGAAAATAAAACAAAGTATATAGTACCTCTCTAAATCTCCTCCTATTTTATCACCTCAAAACTTGATCATACACTTTAGTATCAATGTTGTGATTTTGTCATTTAAAGTAGTCACTTCCATTGCATGCAATGAGGCTAAAATATTCAAAGGATCAAAAGATTTTGATATATCAATTAGTTTCTCCTCATAATCCTTAGTAACTTTATCAACATCATATACACATCCTATACAATCAATACATCCTTTGTAAAATTTTCCCCCTTTAGTCAAAGCATTCTTCACTCCTTTAATTTCTAGACCCAAAGAGGTTTTGTCCATGGCAATCTCAGCCTTAAACTCATTGAGTCTCTTATCCTCATATTAACTTTTTACCTTCACCAATGTTTACTTCTCTAAAAATTCAAAGTGTGTATTAGTTTCCTTCAATAAAATTTCCAAGTGACCTAAAGTTGATTCATTTTGACTCATTGCATAGGTAGGCAAGATCTTGCATAAAAATTTAGATGCAAGAGTAAGAAACTCACTGCCTTTCCTATGTGTCTTCAAGATTTGATTTATTTCTCTTGTATGAGATACATTTTCAATATCTATAATGTTTTTAGGACTAAGAGCATCCAATTGGATTGTACCTTTAATTTTCATATCCTCTGAATCTGTAATGTCTTTTTAACCTACTACCCTTGCAGTATCTCTTGCCACTTATTCAATCCAAACCTTTACCTCAAAACCCTTCTGTTCAACTCCTACATGAGTTTTAGCTTTCATTATTTCTTCCTCTTTTTTGTTCTTTATATTTTCATCTTTATGATCATCAAATTTCTCTTTTCCTTATTCCTCCTTTTCTTCCTTATCAATATCATATCCCCGCTCTTTTATTGTTGGCTTGTAGTTATGAACTCTGAGAATATCTTCCACTCCATCATTACCAACTATAAGTGTAATAGGAACACTACAAATGAATATGTATTATTCATCATTAGTCATGTCAAATGACGTGTCCAATGGTTCATCAATCTAATCATTATTCTTCTTTAAAACCTCATACTACTTTTTAATTTAAATTTGTTTTTTACCTTCTTTGTTTCCTTGATCATGTCATCTATCTTCCCCATCATAATTTTCTTTATTATTGACTTCTAATTCAAATCTTTCTTAGATTCCTGTAGAATAATGTTTAATTCATCCTTAGCAATAAAATGACATAAATTGAACAATGTCAATTCTTGGATTTCCTTATCCATTTTCCAAGTTGTCAATCTCTTAGATTCAAGTATATCAAATAGATCATTAGGGATGTCCCCTTTGATCTCAACCAGTGATATATTACACTTATTCAGATGTGTGATTACTCCTTCCTCCAATTGTCTTTTCTCACCCTCATCATACAATTTTAAATACTTCTTCAAATGGACTAATATACCACGACGTGTCATGTTCTTCCAACCATAATTGTATGAGAAATATGTCTTACCAGAAATAATCATAGCTTCATCAGCCTTAGAATCACTCTTATTTATTGTATTTCTCACCACTTTAGATGCATTGGCTCCTTAAACTCTCAACTTCTTCAAATAATCATCTCAATCAATTGCCTCTTCTCTGTCATCACGCTTATATCCTTTATATTTCCCTTTTCATTTTTTCTTAAGTCTCTTGCTTGTGGTTTTCTCTATTTTAATTGATTATAATGGTGTGGCCTTCAGTGTACGTGGTTTAGGTGTTTCTAATTTATTTTCAACTTTCTTCTCCAATGGACTAATAAAATATTTTATTGCACTCCTTGTTTTTCTACCTCTAGATGATAACACAAAAGGTATGTATGCAGGAGGGGTGTGTAAATCAACATCAATAGGATATTCTATAAATTTTTCTTTTCCCTTTTCCTTTTCCTTCTCTTGAAACTTCTTCCTTTATTCTACCATATTTTATTTAGTAAATCCCATCATCTCTCCAACCATCTCAACTTGTTTTTTGATCTTCCCTTCTCTTGTAGGTCTAGTAATATCCTCTTAAAATTTTAGGTTCTTTTTAGAATATGTACCGAGCCTTTTCTCATTCTTGTCTAAGGGTTTATTCAATATATCATCTACATATGGCTAAATAAGTGGACCATCCACCTCATATCCCATAGGCATCACCCATTATTCTCTAGGATATGTTTCCTCCATCAAGCATGCATCGATATCTACCATAAAACAAATAACATCCTCATACTTTCTCACAATTTCTATTGGGATTTTTTTTACCTTACCTGCATAGATTATTGAAATATTTTTAACCATCCCCATACAACACTCATACCTGACTCATCTCCCAACATGTTATAGAATTATTTGATCTAAATTGTGATTGGTTTATCTTCTTTGCACTTAACATTGCGTACTCCATGAACACACCAACATGGATCCATAATTAAATATCTACATGGATCCATAATTAAATATCTACTTCATGTACTTCTTTATCTTCTCCAAGTTCTTCATAATTTGATCTCTTAATGATTCACAACTTTCATACTCTTCATTTTATTTCATTGTTTTATATTCCACATATATGATAGTACTGGAGATAGAGTTTTCTCTACTGGAATGAATAACTTTTAGAAAAGTACCATAGTTTAAAATGTCACATCCAGTTGTATAATTTTATTCAATATTATTTCTCACTTGTCCCACTAAGAACTAATTAAATTAGTGACTACATTCTTCTGAATTGATTTTAAGGAAAGCACCTCACCTTTGTTACAAAATCATGTAAATGCCTTAAGACTGTCCTTCATTATCCTATAGGGTTTTTCAATCCCCATAAATTGATCATAAACTCTTCTCAACACATATCAAACCCAATCTTCTTCAATGAAATCGGGGAAATCCATGACGTGTGCAAAATTTTTCTCTACCAATACCTTGTATTATCATCCTTTAAAATGAAATCCTTAGAAACCTCTTTGAATTCTTGTACAATCTCTCTGTCTCCCAATTATTCCAGATTGCAATGAATATAAGCCCTAATTTCTCTAAAATGTAAAACATCATAAGGAACATATGAAAATGTGTGTTTAGGGTCATCCTCAATTGATTTAAGTGGGTGTTTCTTAAATACTAGTCTAGGAATTTTTGTAACATCAGCTACTCTAGGTGCATCCGTGATTCAATATTCAAAAAACAAACTACATGACGAAGAATATATTTTTGATGAATTTATGGTTAAGATTGAAATTATTGTAAATCACTTCAATCTCCTTAGAAATCACCTTTAACTTCTCTGCAAACTCTTCTTCAACTTGCAAGGTTTGAAATGAATAGACAAAATGCCCTTTTGTTGCTTCACATGTCCAAAAAGTAGATAACAATTGATGCGTTGTTCATTAAATTCAAGTTTTCTCAAAACAAAGGATAGAAAATTCATCGCCAAACCTTTAAACTATCAAAAAGAATTACTTTGAATGATACAACATATCTGAATATGTTGATTGCATTCACTGCTTTATCCAATTCAGGGCCCAAGTAAGTATTTTTCATGAAAAACTACCCCTTAGGTCAATAACCTAATTAGTCTTCTAATGAGATATTCACACCTGAATATGATGTGATCTTTCTACTAGCATCTATTAGTTTTTTTCTAAACCATGTCTTGTTCATTTCCTTCTTAACTTCATCAACATCAATTAGTTTCTTTCCTTTATCATTCTGCACATTGTTCCTTTTTACTGAACCTCTTAAATTATTGTATCTAAAATTCCTAGCAATATTACTATATTTTTTGCTATTAAAACATGTCACATTTCCATACCTTGTCTTCATTAGATTTTTCCTTAATCTGCATTGCTTCACAATATGTCCAAATTTTTTTACATTTGTAACAGATTATGTTGTTAGGATTAAGTAATACTGATAGGGGTAAATCGATATTAAAGCACTTTATAAACTTATTTAACCAATTCAAAATTTTAACCATATAATAACTAAAATGAAAATAACATACACATAAATTAAATAACTCATAACACCATGATTTGTTCATGAGGAAACCTTTGCCAAGGGAAAACCCTAGTGGGGTTGATACCCCAAATATTGCACTAAGAGTTTAGTGTCCTTGTTAGGAGACCTAGCCCTGTTAGGAGCTGAATATTACATTTAATACATATCCATATTAAAGGATAGAAAACCCTATTAAAGGTATACAATGAGCACAAAACTCTACATTTATAAAATATGTTTAGTTACAATGATTTACAAAAAGTGAACAATACAAGCATCTTCTATGGTTAATTAGTCCCATTTATACCTTGCAATAAATTTTGTTTGATCCTTACATCATAATGAATCAACACATTCCACACATTACATCTCATACTTTGCATAAAAAATAATCTATTTATATATTCAGTCTCAAAAACATTCTTGTATTCAACTCTCAAGAACACCACAAGACATGTCCAACACTTAACCAAATATCAAATCCATAGTCAACGATCATACATTAACAAAAGTGGGGTAGGACCCAATATAAATTATCACTTTTATATTCCTCAAATTACTCCCTTAATCATCATGACCATTCAACATCTTTTTTATGCTGCTATACTATCTTCCCTTGTCTTCAACATGTTGTAACTCTCAGCGATCAGATCAAAAACATAAGTGACCTTAACTGAAGGTCTACTATATCCTAAGATTTCTTCCTCTAAGTCCCATGACTTAGATCTTCATATACTATTCTCGCTAACCAAAATTGTGTAATTGTTCACTGTAAACTACATTATGGACTTAGTCATTTTTACAAAACTAAAAAAGCCACAACTATATTGTACTCCAAGTGACCATGACAATGAGTAGTGTTTCCATAAGTGGAAAACTCTATGCAATTCTTAATGCACCACTTGCCAACAATTTCCCCCTTTGGCATTGATGAAAACACTTGGTGAAAAATGACTAAGTGGTCAATACCAAATTCATGACTAAGTACATATTATCTTATTCATACATATTACACATTTTCATATGTAATACTCCCCCTTTGACAACAAAGGAAAAAATGTACCAAAAATATAGTATCTATATAGACATCAAAATTTTATAACTGCTCACCCAAATTCAGACCATGTGAAGTACATCTTGTAAAGAGGTTTCCAAGATCTTCGCCTATGTAGTCCATGTCTTTACCAAAATATGAACCACATTTGGATCTGTCCTTTCAGTACAAATGATGATGTCTTTTCTCTCTTTAGTTCTATAGGCATATTATCTGTGAATGTGTTCACTGTTGTCTCCATGTCAAAAAGGTGTTTCTCAAGGTTTGATAGTTTAGGAATGATTAATCTCTTCAACACACCAAATATTCCTATTAAACTCCCTTTCTCTATTTCCAATACACTAATTTTGTCCAACAGTCTAGAAAATTCTTTATCCAACTTTGATACAGTGTGTGAGGAGGACTCACAAGTATGCATCACTTTATCCATAGTCTTTCCATCATTAGCAATGATATCTTCAATATTATGAAGGTGTTTGATGAGATTTATATAGTAACTATATAACTTCCTTCCATTTCCAATACATGTATTCAATTCAAAAATAGTATTACTTATTATTCCCAAGTCCCATGTGACAGACTTGCATAATTTCTCAATTTTATTTGCCAAGTATTTTTGTTCATCTCTCACTTTTGCGATCTTCTCTAGAGACTCAAAGTGACTAGCAAAGTCATCTAATTCTTTTTTTCGGTTCTCTACTGTATCCTTTCCTTTGAAAGTGAAAGGTAGGGGTAGGATTTTTTTGATAGTATCAACTGCTTGTTCCATTGCTCTTTACTTTTTCTCTATTTTATGTTCAGATCTTAGTTTTTCTTTGGCAAAGGCTATATAAGATAGCTTCATTATTTCATCCTCATCAATGCTTTCTACATACATGTTCATATTTTTATCTCCACTTGACAACAATAAAGCTGAAGAAACCAATATAGGCATTTCTTTATTAACTTCAGCTTTAATTTATGCTTCCTTAACTATCTTAACTGTACTCTCTTTTTGTTCTTCCATGGTGTCAATTTTCTTCTTAGTCTCATTTAGTCCATCACTTACATCAATACCAGTAATAGTATCCTCATTCCCCTGAAAAGGGTCACCTGCATCCTTTGAAGTGTCGAAAGATACAGGCACACCAGAAACAAAGAAGTCTGGTTTCTTTACTGTACTAAAAAATTGACTGCTATCTCTGGCATCCTTATATGTATCAAGATTTTCTTCAGCGACCTTGGATAAATATCCTCTTAGAATAGTTTTAGGTTTAGTAGTCTTGTGCTTAGGAGGTGATTGATTTTTAGGCTCAACTTCCAATAGAATGCTTTCAATAGCTTTATGTGTGTTCTTTATGACCTCATCATATTTTCTTCTCATTATGTTTATTAACCTTTCTTTAATTCTCAACAATATTTTTATTTCTTTCAAAATCCTCTCATGTGCATTATAAGTTACAATAGGTAGCATATCATCTATATATTTTCTTCTTATTTATGTATCCCCTGTCAGTGCTAATTGCTTTCAAATTTCAATTTCTCATACAATTCATTGGGAATACTACCTTCTATCTCAAGAATATTTTTATTGAATGCAAGCATATGATCTATGACATAATCTTCAATCAGAACCCTATCTTTCTCATCATACATGTCTTAATATTTCAACAACTGATTGATCTTTCATTGATCTATAATTATCTTTGCCAACATCTTCAGATCTGGTTTCCAGTCATACTACCTATGATTTATTCTCTTCCTCTACTTTCTTCTCTTCTACTACTTCCATCCTCTACTTCTTTGGTGGTGAATTCTATTTGGAGGACCTTGTCCTTTTTGCAAGGATCTCTAATGTGTTCTTTGTCTGCAATGTACTTTTGGTTTGTTTAGGTGTAGTATCAGGCACAACTACGACATTAGGAGGTGGACTTGTGGTCTTTTCAATTTCATGAGGTGGAAGGGCTCCAAGGGTAGTGCTTGCCAATCTAGAAGCACTCTTAGTCATACTTTTCCTTATGTCCTTCATGTTCTCCTTAGTAATACTATTCTTTTCTACTAGATCATCCACAACTTTTTATTCTTTCCTTTTCCTTGCTACTTTAGTCTCTTCTTCTCTTATAGTAGAAGATTTCTCTACATATATCCCCCATCTTTCTTTGGATGGATCAGTTTATGAGGATAGTACATTTACTACTTGGATTTTTAAGACAGCAAAACTTACTTCATACCCCATAGGGTAACACCATTTTATCCTTGGTTCCACTACCCCAAAGCACACACAATTAGTTTCAACCATGAAACAAATTGTATCCTTATACTTTTCTACCATTTCTTTAGGTATCCTCACTCTTTGTTTCATCTATGTCTATAAAATCTTGATCATACTAAATAGTTCTCCATGAACCCAAGTATTGTTATGTCTCATGTAGCTATTTGTAATATGAATACCAGCATGTTCATTATCCTTCCAAGCTCTAGGGTGCATACCAGGGAATTTATTTACAATGTGGTTATACATGTGTATTAATAATGACCCAAACCTGAATGCCTTTGTCTTATCTCAATTTTTTGCCTTACATTTTCCATAAAATACTATGCAAGTGTTAGAATAACTAAGAGGAGGGGGGCATGAATCAGTGGCCTCAAAAATTAGTCTAATAATCTAGCCAATGCTTATATCAGGAATATAATACCTTCAATTATCTTTCAGTCCTACAAGATGTATGCCTTGTGTAAATATAACATATATATACTTCTTGGTTAATATACTATTTATCCTTTTCTTAGCATTTACCAATAGTAGCAATTAAACTTAGTGTTTATTGACTAATCCTATTTTAGTAATGTGTAAAGAAAAAAATCAAAGTAATGAACCATGTACACATTTGACACATGGATTTTTAACGTCAAAACCTTGTTAAGGGAAAAACCACTTGGGATTGGTAACCCAAAATTTTCACTCTTCTGAAGTGAGCTCGGTGAAGAGCCAACCCTATTAAAGGTTACAAACACAGTATTAAGCGTGACCTTGTTAGAGGATTTATAACTATAAGTTTATCATTTGACCTAGCATTCACTTTACTTTCAACATGAAAACCTTTTGATACTCTTGGGTATCTCAATACATTAAGGATTGTTAAATCCCACTCGGTTAAGAGATTTTTTGAATCAATGGTTAAACTGAAATAGTAAATGATCTATTCAATAATAAAAATTTAACTTGAAGATTTTTAGATATATTGTTAGTCCATAATACCTCTCTAATAAATGTTCTCTTCAATTCATTTTCTCCCCTTCTTTCTTCTTTCTACTTGGTGAATTCTCTTCCTTATGTTTCTCAGTGTCTACAGAATTTCTGGGCTCTGTTCTTCAGCCTGTATGATCAGATCTGCATAAAGACTTCTATCTTCACCACAATTATATTCTACATTCCTCTTTCATAATGAATTACTTGTCTCTTTATATAGACATTATTTTACCATTTGTTCTCCCAGTCTTTCTTGTTCTTGACATAGATTTCATCTTGATCTGCGAATCTCGCGATGCATTGCTTTAATATTTAAAGATTTGTTATAGTTTTATTTCGTAGATTTCTACTTGACAACTGTGAATAAAACTAGCTTTAAATCTTTAGTTTGACTGATCAATGAAAATGAAGCAATCAATCAGTTAAATCTAAATATAGATCCTATCAGCTAAGTGTTTTGTCCTTTTCTAACTCCAGTTGATTTTGGTCATCAAATATTAGTTTGCTCGGTCATTGACTCTAGTTGTCCTCAGTAATCAAATTTAGTTTTTCTCAATGACCAATTCATTTATGCTTGGTATTACGATGCTCAGTATACACTATAACTACTCAGGGTTCTCTGTCCATCGATGTCCACTATTCGTCAGTGTTTACTGTCACTTGGTGTACATTGGATTTTTATGATTACCGATAACATAAAATTTATCTCTTTGGTTTCTTGAAGTCTATGACAATATGTATATTACCAATTAGATTATATAAGTTGAAATCAATGACATTACAATACATTAACTGATTTAATGTCTTGCATTTACTTTCTGTAGCTCGGTGATCATCAATTTATCATCTTCAACCATTCAATTAGTTATAGTTCATCAATCTCTCCCTTTGGCATTGATGGAAACATACTATCAATACAATATGAAATAAGCCATAAAATACCAAACTTATTATTCTATAACCAATTCAAATATCTAACTCTCGATAAGCTCTTCTAGCTTAGATTTGATTCTTTCACAATGTTCTTCTTCATTCCCTTAGATGGATAGATGTAGCAACTTTTGATTTTGTCTCTCCCTTTGATGTAGAATCTCCTTTCCCTTTTCTGGATAGATATGCATTGTTAACTTTTCTCCAATTCTCTCCCTTGGATGGATGGTTGTTTCTTTGAAGATTTCTTGGATATTTCTCTCCCTTTGTAGAAACTTTGTTTTTTTAATATTTCCTCTTTCTCTGACTGATGTTATTTTCCCTAATAGATATTTCACTTCTCTCCCTGATTTATTAGATATCTCTCTCTTTGTATGATAATGATAGATATTTTGTATGGATATATTACTCTCCCTTTGACAACAATGCCAAACAAAAATATATCATTGAATATATTCCTCTCCATTCTATCCATCAACAATACAACTTAGTAGCAACCAATAATATCTCTAGTGTGTGGTTCAGATAAGTACCTTCTTGTACTGATATATCATTGCAGTCCATATATTTGCTTGCATCAACATGATTGATCTTCTAATAATGTATAGGTTGATGTAGCCTCCTAGTTATCTTAGTGACTACTAGACAAGGGTCTGACCCCTAGTCTCTTCCTCAGGTGCTCAAACTTATCTTTTGGCAATGGATTTGTGAATATGTCTGCCAATTGTTCTTTGGATTGTACATATTCCAATATCACTTCTTTCTCTTGTACTTGTTCCCTCAAGTAATGATACCTAATAGTAATGTGCTTTTTCTTAGCATGCATCATAGGGTTCTTTAAAATGCTGATAGCACTTGTATTATCACAATAGATAATTACTGGTTCAAGAATTTCCATGTTCATACCTTTCTGCAATTGCTTGATCCATGCAATGTTAGATAAATTTGCAGCAACAACAACCTATTATTCTTCTATAGTGGATTGAGAAATGCGTCATTGTTTTTTACTTATCCATGTGACAAGTCTGTCACCCATAAAGAATGCTCCTCTTGTTGTGCTCTTTCTATCATCTATGTTTCCAGCCCAATCATCATCTCTATAAACTTGAAGCTCAAATTTACCTTCTTTATTATACCATAGACCATAGTCTTCAGTATTCTTTAGATATCTCAGAATTATTTTAACAACATTCATGTGTGATTCCTTGGGATTAGCAGAGAATCTTGCAACTATACCAACTACATGTGCTATATCTGGTCTAGTATGTACAACATAGATTATTTTTCCACTCATAGATCTGTATAAGGTTTGATTTACCTCAGTTTTCTTATCTTCCTTTGTCAGTTTTCATCTAGTTTCCATAGGTGTTCCAACTGGTTTGGAGTCCTCCATTTTGAATATTTTTAGAACTTCCTTGATGTATTTGGATTGTGTGATATAGATGCCTTCATCTTGTTGTAGAATCTATAGACCAAGAGAAAATTTGATCTCTCCAAACATTGACATCTCAAATTCTTTGGTTATTTCATCAACAAATGATTTACATAGAATATCATTACCTCCAAATATGATATCATCAACAAATATCTCACCAATCAAGATCTTATCATCAGTATCTCCTTTCAAATATAGATTACTGTTATCACTTGTTCTTAAAAATCCAATACTAATGAGATAAGAGTGAAGTCTTTCATACAATTCTCTCGGGGCTTGTTTCAATCTATACAAGGCTTTGTGTAGTCTACAAACCATGTTCCTCTTGTTAGGATCAACAAAACCTTCAGGATTTTGAATGTATACCTCTTCTTCTAGTATTCCAATCAGAAATATAGATTTAACATCCATTTGGTATACTCTGATTCCTTTGAAAGAAACATAAGAAAGTAGAATTCTTACTCCTAGTCTATCAATGGGTGCAAATATTTCTCCATAGTCAATACCTTCTTCTTGTACATACCCTTTGCATACCAGTCTTGATTTGTTTCTTGTGACTTCCCCATTCTCATTTAGTTTGTTTCTTAATATCCATTTGGTACCAATGACATTTTTTTCACTCGGTCTAGGTACTAATGTCCATGTTTTTTTATTCTCAATTTGTTCTATCTCTTAATTCATTTCACTAACCCATTCTTGATTCTCAAGTGTAATATTATCATATTTAGGTTCAAAAAAACAAATCAAACATCTAGTGTTTAGTGACTTACTTCTTGTTCTCATTCCAGCTCTTTTGTCTCCAATGATCTGGTCTTGTGGATGGTTATTTCTAACATATTTGGAAAGTACAGGTTCAAATCTCTATTCATCATTCTGATCATCATCTTGACCTTCATTTTGATCTTCGTCATTGCACGGTTCAGTATTGTGAGAATTTTCCTGATTCTCAGTGTGTGCAGCCTGTTGCGTGGTTGCATTGTTCTGTCACTCGGTAGTGATACATTGTTGCTCAGATAGAGTGTTAGGTTCTTCACTATAGACAAATACATTTTAATCTTTTGTTTCCTTTCTTCTTTCCTCATCATTTTTCTTAGCATATTCATCCACTTTAACATTCGCACTTTTAATTATTTTGTTAGACAATTTGTTAAGACATTTATAAGCTTTTCTTTTCGTAGAATATCCTAGAAATATTCCTTCATCACTTTTGGATTCAAGCTTTCCATTTCTATCATCTTTCAATATATAACATTGACTTCCAAAATTTTTAAAGTAACTCATATTTGGTGTGTATCCATACCATAGCTCATAAGGTGTCTTATTGGTGTCTTTCTTCGATTGAGCTCAGTTTAGTGTATAAATAGTAGTACTTATAGCTTCTCTCTAGAATGTTTGTGTGACACCTTTCTCAATCATCAGTGTTCTAGCACAATAAACAATTGGTATATTTCTCTTTTCAGGAATCCCATTTTATTGTGGTGTTCTTGGTGTAAAACTTGTCTTATAATTCCATGCTCATTAAAAAATTTAGTGAATTCATCAAGAAATAAATTCTCCTCCTCTATCTGATCTTAGACATTTTAGTTCCTTTCCACTTTGTTTTTCAACTATAGCTTTATACCATTTGAACATCTTAAATGCTTCAGATTTCTCTTTTAAGAATATGAATGTCATCATCCTAGATTAATCATCAAAAAATAGAATGAAGTATCTATCACCATAATAGCTTTTTGTTCTCATTGGTCCATATAATTTAGTATGGACTAATTCTATAATAGCATTAGATGTGTAGGTTTTTCTCTTGAAACTAGACTTTGTCATTTTACCTTTTTGACAATTCTTGCACATGACATGGTCAGGATTTGACATGCTCGGTAAGCCTCTTACTTTTCATTTCTTTCTTATCCTAACCATGATGTAAAAATTCACATGACATAACCTTTTAAGCCACAACCAAATGCCTTCATTTCTAGCCAATAAACAAGTGGTCTTAATGTCATCAAGATAGAATAGGTTACCTTTTGTTTGTTCGCTAGTACCAATCAACCTTCCTATTTAATTATAGATATTTTCCTTTTTATTCTCAAATGCAACTCGGTGTCTATTGTTATTCAGTTGTGAAACACTTAATAGATTATAGATAAGCCCTTTCACCCAATATGAATTTTCATATTTGATCAGATTATTCAACATGATGGTTTCTTTACCTTAAACTGGACAAGTTGAGTCATTACTCATCCTAACTAATCCACCATTATAATATTCAAAAGTTTCAAAATTTTCCTTATCTCCAGTCATGTGGTGAGTAAAGCCACTATCAATAATCCAAAAATCATTTTTACTAACCTTAGATATGAGTGCAGTTTCAACATACCTTTCTTCTCTGTCTGAATCATCCTTCATAGCAACAAATACTACCTCAATATCTTCATCAGATTCAGTGTCAGTATTTTGAGCTTTGTTCTCAACAAGGTAACAAGCCTTCTGACATTTTTCCTTGTACTCTCAGTTATCTCTTCTGTCAGAGTGTCATTTTATTCTTTAGTCTCGATCATCACTTCTTCCAAACTTATTTTCATAAGATCTGTCATTATTTATTTCATCTTTTCTCTTATTAGGGCATCTAGCAGCAAAGTGTCCAATTTCTTTGAAATTAAAACATACCAATGGTAACTTACCTTTTTATCTACCTTTTCCTCTTTTCAATATTCTAGCCATTAGTGCTTCAATTTCATGAAGTTCTTGTTCATCACTATCACTTTAACTATCATTTCTCATAGTGTGTTTATGACTTGATTTACTTATTTTTAGAGAATATTTGAATGTAGACTCAATAGTTGGTGATGTAGACCTTATGGAAAGGAATATTGAGAATTAGTGTCAAAACACTTAGTCATTCATATGATTATAGTGTTAACCGAGCCAGGAGCTTGTAGTGTTGAGAAAACCAAGCAGTTGCAGTGTCGACCGAGCAGTTAGTTCCAAGCAGTGTCCACTGAGTCACCAGTGTTACCCAATTTGTATACCATCTCCGAGTGATCAATGTGGACTGAGCACCTAGTATCAACCGAGTGCCAGAGTTGCCAAGTTCACTGTATCACCTGAGTGTTAGTATATCACTCGAGTGGATTACTAGACCCAAGTATCAGCATTGGGCTAACTTAGTACATATTATTTGATACTATTTAATATGATAGTAGCCGAATTATGGAGGTAATTGATTTGGATAGGTATATTTGTAAGATACTTTATTTATCCAAAAATAATAAGATATAGTAAGAACGATATCAATCATTAGAACAACAAGTATGGATGCAAATATGAAGATGCAGATTGATTAAAAGGCTACAACAATATAAAGGAATAGCAGAGACTCATCTATCATATTTAGGTGATCAGTTCTACATAAAAGGATCTTATTCAACAAATTAGAGTTGCATAGAAGATCATTCACTGATTCATTCTAATAGGTGTATAAGTCAAATCCTTTAACAAGGTAGACCTAAGAGTCCTTTACAAATCGCCTAGTAGAGTACATACTTAACTGTATTGTATAAATCCTTTCACAAGGTGGACCTAACACTCCTTATGTTCCTAACAGGGAAGACCATCATAAGTGGTCAATTGTAAGCCTTAACCAACCAACTTTATTACTGCAATTCTAAAGATTTTGGGTATCATCTCCACCCCATTTTTACTTTCTATTTGGAAGGTTTTTGGGTATCATATCTTTTTTCAAGTGTTATGAATGTTTATTTATTTTCTATTCCATGCATGCAATTAGATTAGACAATCTAATCAAGGATTAGAGAAAAGAAATTTTATTGGTTCCTGATTCACCCCCTCTTAGTCACCTAGCCTACTATACATTTCCAACAATTGGTATCAAAGAAAAGGTTCTCTTATTAGAAGTTTAATAGCTTGAGAAAAGATCAGAGGTAATGAAAATATATAGACTGGAGAAATCCATTGAAAATGAAAAGATAGATCTACAAGTGGCCATGGATCAGATCAGAAAACTCAAGGAGCAACTCTCTCATTCCCTTAAAAGAAGAAATGATTTAGTAATACAAATGAATGACAAAGGTTACATAGAAGAAATAATTGAAGATCTGTGCAAAGAAAGAATTTTTGAACAAGCTGATGCAACCATTGAAGACCTACTTGCAAAGAATCTCACTTTACATGAAGAAGTCAAAAAGTTGAAGAGAGAACAAGAAATTCATTCAGTCAGAATATGTCAAGTCATGGAAAAAAAGAACCAAGTATAAAATGATAGAGAAATGGCACAAAAAGATAAGAGATTGCTAAATACAAGATTAGAGGAAAAATAAAATGAAATCCATCATTTTTCACTTCAGCAAGAAGATATGATAAATCAACTCAATAGTTAAAACCAAGAAGTTATCAATATGAGGATTGAAAATGAAAGACTACAAAGCGATCTCAATAATGGAAAGAAAACCAATGAGAGGATGATGAATTCACAAGAAAGCATGAATTAGTTGCTAGAGGAAAATCAATTCAGACATCATGGATAGACTTGATTAGGTTATGCTGAACAAGGCGAATCCTCATAGCAAGGAACTCAAAAAAACAAGACACCTACATGTAATCACTGTGGTAAGTTAGGGCATACATAAAATAAGTCTTGGAGCAATGGGGAGTCAAATTTTAATGGTAAGTGCTATAGATGTAGTAAGCATGGACATGGGGCAAGAGGATGCACTAAGAAACCTAAGTTTGAAGGAAAATGTTTCAATTGTAACAAACAAGGTCATAAGTCTTCAGAGTGCTGAACTAAGAAGTGGAACCCTACCGAACAATTAGGTAAGGAAATTTTTGGTTGGGATTAGAACACATGGAATAGATGTTTTCATTATGGTGAGTATGGGCACATTGGTGAAAATTGTGTAAAGACCCACCTCAGAGAAAGGAATCCTACTAGGAGATGCTACGTGTGTAAACAAATTGGTCATCTAAGAAACAACTGTATGAATAGAGAAAAAGTGGATACTATTTTTGAGAAAGGAAAAGAAAAATTTTCTGAAATCAAAACTAAGATGAGTTAGCAATGGGTAAGGAAGTCTCCTGATAATTCAGACCAAAACAATGAAGGATAAAATGGCACCCAAAATGGTGAGTTGGGTGGATTCACCATCTCTGAATAAGGTTGTAAGGAGATAACTGGAACTGTGCATACAAGCCATCATACATCAGTTCTAGATATGCTGGCATGTCCAAATCTACATATTGATGCACTGGGACACATTATGGTTCTAAACGAGTCAAAATCTTAGTTACAACTAGGCTACTCAGGCTTAACCAAGTTAAGTCAGGTTGTAGAGTTTCAAAGATACAAAGTTAGTTTTTTTTGAGCTTTCAAGTAAGCCTGGAAGAACTAACCAAGCTACAAAAGCTACTATTTATGAAGCATTTAATAAAAACTTTAAGGTGAAATTTCTCATAAATGATGAAAATGAAGGGTTATTGTTTACCAAGGTTTATAGTTTGCCGAGAGATTAAGAGCTTATAGAGATTTTAGAGAAAATTTATGTTTGGAAGTTTTAGTTGCAGTGAAGTTTCATCAATATTTTGAGCATTATGGCATATTCATCTAGCAGTAAGGTAAAGAAGGGATCTGAGATGTTAGTGAGGTACAGTCTGCGAACTACCAAAGTTCAAAATTCATCCAGCGATCACAGAGGAGATAGATCCAATGGGAGCCCATTCCCAAATTCCTCCTAAGGTACTATTGATGCATGGCGTTCAAATTTTCTATCATTGAACCATTCAATAGCTAGGCACATTAGAGATGAATCAAGCCTATGAGGCACTTTGTGTGGATAGAAAATTGAAGCCAGAGCACAAGCACCTCGAAGTCAAGGGTTTAACCCATATCTTGCATATGCCAAAGAATTTTCAGATAAAGTGGATTAGTTTTATTATGAGCCGCATTCACAACATGCATTTTTGGTTGGAGCAACCCATGAAAATAACTAAGATGATGGTACACCGAGTGATAGGGTACCCAATTCTTGAACCTAAGGAGACTAAAACCCTACCTTGATTTGACCTATCTAAGAAGACTCTTTCTGAGTGGGATGGAAGAGGCATGAATTTGAATGGAGTCACTGAGATGGTGCTAAATTTTAGAATTCATGTGATTGCACATAATATATATAGTTCAAGCTGATGAAAAATTGTTCCATGTGAGGCTATAGACTTGACATAAAAAGTGGTGAAGAACAATCTATCATTCAACCTTGCCAAGTTGCAGCTCATCCAACTGAGAAAAAACATGGAAAGCATTCATACATCTAAGACCAATCCATGTAAGTTCAGTTCACTCTTGGTCTGCTTATTATTTTATGTTCAAAAGTTTTTCCCTTCAAAATGAACAGTTGTATGGAAGAAGGATAGGCCTATAGTTTATCAGATCAATGAGTTTATACCAGAATTGGGAGACAATTTTGAAAGCATCATGGATTCTTACTTTGAGAGTTTCAAAGAGAAAATGCAGAACAGATTCATAATTCCCAAACAATTGGTAGAAGACTATAAGGATGATATATGTTTCCTAGTTGATTGTGACAGAGTGCACATCCAACCAGTCAAACCTAGGGTTACATAGGTGAAACCTCTCAAATATGAGGTTAACATAGATGAGATTAGAGATATTATTGAGGCTCTTATTAATTCACTTGTTGATCCTAAAGTAGCATATTTTGGAACTTATGAAGAAGATAAGGGAAGAATAACATTGGAAATAGAGATTCCCAAAATATTGAAGAGAGGAAGGAAAAGAATTGAGAAGTTTGGAAAGAAATATGGCAAGTCATTTGGCTCTCCTCTTTTGATCACTAATGGAAAAGAGGATGACATAAAGGAAGAAGATGTAGAATCAGAGAAAGAAGAGGAAGAGGTAGAAAAAGAGCCTCCTAAGAAGAAGAGGCTAGCCCTCAAAAAAACACCAAAGGCCTCTACACCTTCCTCCACTGCAAACAAACCCAGTAGATCTAGAATAAAATTGATATTTCCTAAAGAAGATGATGAAGAAGAGATAGTTATGTTCAAGAAGCCACCACTTACCTTTGAGAAGAAGGTTGAAGAATTTAAGGAAGGTAGTGGTATGTCGATTCACTGATCACTGAAGTATGCTTCCAGAACCAAGGATGATCATAAGTTGGTTGAGGATGCATTGGTACAAAATATGACAAAGTGGAAGTATGATCCATTAGAATTGAAAAGCCAAATGACTGAAGACCTTCTTAAGGCAATTCTGATTCACTATAACAATGTACTCCAAATTGAAAGGGACATGAGAAAAAAAACCTTGAAGATAGTCATACCTATATTGAATAAAAAGGAGGTAAAATTTTCTATGTCTAAATATTAGAGTATACATACTCCAAGGTTTAGGAACTTTCAGGTTTTGGGCAAGAAAATAGAGGGTGATGTATAGACTACAACCAAGTTGTGGAAGTCCTTTTTTGAAGATAAGACAAAGGAACCAAGTACAAAACCTTATGTACAAGTTAAAGATGAATAAATAACTGAGGTATAGACCATTGAGGAATCTGATGCAGAGAAGATAGCAATGGTAGTAATGGCATCCCTACCCTAATCACCTAGTCTGTTTATCTTATCTCCAAGAAAGGAAAAGACCACAAAGTCTACATCAAGTTTACAAGGAACCAAGAATCAGGCTCTACCTACTACTGGGCCAAGCTAGACTAAGTCAAAACAAGATACTGTGAATGTTTCTATAGTTGGTATAGATTCTATAGTTGGTACAAAGATAGTTAATGACCTACTCCAAGTGAACACTGAGGATAAGGTTGACAATGGAAAAGATAAGGATGATTATGGAAAATGTAAGGAAATAATTCCCTCACCTAATCCCAAGGTCAAGGGTAAAGAAAAGGAAACAATTAATGATGAAGTTGACCTTGAGCAAGACATTGTGATTCCTAATTGGGATCTTTCTAGCCTGAAAACCAAGTAGATGGACATCCTTGGGGAGCTATTGAAGAAAAGAGCCAAACAATAAAAGCTCTAAGCTGAGAAGAAAAGGAACAGAGTACTAGAGGACATCAAAGGTATATTCCTTGATTCACTAGAGATTGAAGTCAATGAGAAAGACTCTATAATGGACCAACTTGTTGACATAGTTCACAAGTTTAACGAAGATCTAAGTGGTCAGGAGAAATTACTACAGAAGGCAGCGAGAAAATGTGAGAATAAGGTTCTAGAGAATGTTGCAGGTAAGATTGCAATAGATCAAGTAAAGCTATCCACCATTATTATCTCTCTATAAACCACTATGAATAATGTTGTTGCATTATTTGTAAATTTGAGTGACACAAAATTTTACCATGGAAATAAAGAGTAAGAAAACAAATATTAACAATTATTTGAAGGCAAGTGCACAGCAGTTGGCACTTAATCCAAGTTCAAGTTCATCACATTTTGTTAAGATTAGGTATCTAACTGATATGCAGGCAGAGCTACTGAGGGAAGAAGGAAGAATAAGGGACTCCCTATCAGAAATTCAAAGCCAACTCATTCCTCATATGGATGTAATGCAAAAACATATTGCTCACACAAAGACACTAATCTATGATAACAATCTTTTAGTTGTAGAGCTTATGATCGAGTTGTCTGTAGAAATTTAGATTGAGTTGCACATATTAAAGGTGTTGCAAGATAATTGGGACAAGGCTTTCTCTCAAATTTTGAAGGTACATTGTGATTTCCTTTCACATTTTGGTGTTACCTTGTAGATATGCATTTTTGGCATTTGTGTCAAAAACAAGGGGGAAAGATAGGATATATATGAGGAAATACATGTAAAGAGAAGAGGAAGATATATATAACATAGTTACAAAAATAGTTTTGAAAAATAAAAAACAAAGTCAGTTGCAACCGAGTTGAAGAGAAGTAGTCAAAAATGGGCTAGAAACCAAGCACATGGTAAGGGGGAGTTTTGACTTATCAGTTTGTTTGATCATAATTTTTGGCATGATAAGTGTTTTTGTCACTAATTCCAAAGGGGGAGATTGTAGACCTTATGGAAAGGCATATTTTCAATTAGTGCCAAAACACTTAGTCATTCATATGATTATAGTGTTAGCCGAGCCAGCAGCTTGCAGTGTTGACCGAGCCAAGCAGTTGCAGTTTCGACAGAGCAATTAGTTGAAAGCAGTGTCTTTCGAGTCACTAGTGTTACCTGAGTTACATACCATCTCCGAGTGATCAATGTGGATCAAGCACCTAATGTCAACTAAATTCCAGAGTTTCCAAGTTCACTGTACCACCCGAGTATCAACATTGGGATGACTTAGTACATATTGTGTGATAATATTTAATATGATAGTAGCCGACTTATGGAGGTAATTGATTTGGATAAGTATATATGTAAGATACTTTGTTTATCCAAAAATAATAAGATATAGTAAGAATGATATCAATCATTAGAAAAACATGTATGGATTCAAATATGAAGAGGCAGACTAATTAAAAGGCTACAAAAATATAAAGGAAAAATAGAGACTCATCTATCACATTCACGTGATCTGTTCTACATCAAAGGATCTTATTCAGAAAATCAGATTTTAATAGTAGATCATTCATTGATTCATTCTAATAGGTGTATCAGTCAAATCCTTTAATAGGGTGGACCTAGCAGTCCTTTACAAATATCCTAGCAGAATGCATACTTAACTGTATTGTATAAATCCTTTCACAAGGAGGACCTAACAATCCTTATTGCTCCTAACAGGGTATACCATAAGAAGTGGTCAATTGTAAGCCTTAACTGACCAACTTTATTACTGTAGTTCTAAAGCTTGTGGGTATCATCCCCACCCCAATTTTACTTTCTATTTGGAAGGTTTCTCGGTCACCATATCTTGTGTCAAGTGTTGTGAATATTTATTAATTTTCTATTCCATGCATGCAATTAGATTAGACAATTTAATAAAGGATTAAAGAAAATAAGTTTTATTGGTTCCTGATTCACCCCCCCTCTCAGTAACCTAGCCTATAATATATTTCCAACATGTAAGACACTGTTGTCAAAGTTATTCATCTCAAATGAAATAAGTCTACCAATTAAACTATCAAGAGTAACATTTTTATTCTCTACTGTTCTCATTTCTTGAATTGTAGATACTCTAATAGCATAAATAGGCAGTAAGGTTCTCATAATTTTACTTACCACTATTTCTTCTTCAAGTACACCTCCTACTCCTTGGATAGAATTAACAAATTCTTTGATCCTGCTACTCTACTAAGTGATGTTTTCTCTTTCTTTCATTCTTAAGTAATTAAAATTTCCTCTTATGCTTTAAGCTTTAGCTCTTAGCACATTTGTATCTCCTCCATGTATTAGCTTGAGTTTGTCCCACATTTTCTTTGCAGTG
Organism: Thuja plicata; assembly: GCA_018584345.1. NCBI lineage: Eukaryota > Viridiplantae > Streptophyta > Pinopsida > Cupressales > Cupressaceae > Thuja > Thuja plicata. The sequence continues at coordinate 115,079 of MU226991.1, forward strand.
GTGCATGATTTGACATCTTCACATTCAACATCAGATAGTGAAGAAGAAAGCTATATCATCATAGAGTTGTGTTCATGTTTATCTCTCAATTGATCAACAGTTAGAGGTCCTATCAGTGGAGAATATTCAATATCTAAGTATTGAGTGACATTGTTTCCAATACCTTATAGGTGGAGTCTTATCTTGCTCTGCCATGATGCAAAATTATCCTTGTTTAACTTAGGCACATCCCTTTTACTCATCTTGTGATCTTTAGCTTGATTCTTTAAACTCTCTTCCAAGCACACAAGCTCTAATACCAATTGTTAGAATAAGTGAGACGGGGGATGTGAATCAATGGCCTCAAAAATTAATCCAATAATCCAACCAAAACTTATATAAAAATTATAATACCTTCAGTTATCTTCTAGTCCTACAAGATGTATGCCTTGTGTAAATATAAAATACATATATAATGCATAATTCTCAGTGAATATACTATTTATCCTTTTCTTAGCCTTTATCAAATAACAATAATTAAACTTAGTGTTTACCGACCATTCATGTTTTAGTAATGTGTAAAGAAAAAAATCAAAGTAATGAACCATATAAACATTTGACCCCTATTAAGGGAAAAACCACTTGGGACCGGTAACCCAAAATTTTCACTCTTTTGAAGTGAGCTCGGTGAAGAGAAAACCATGTTAAAGGTTACAAACACACTGTTAAGAGCGACCTTGTTAGAGGACTTAAAACTAAAAATTTATAATTTGACCTAACATTCACTATGTTGTCAAAATGAAAACCTTTTGATACTCTTGAGTATCTTAGTAAAATAAGGAAGGTTAAATCCCATTCGGTTAAGAGATTTTCTGAATCAATGGTTAAATTGAAATAGTAAATGATATGTTCAATAATACAAATTTAACTTGCAGATTTTTAGATCTATTGTTAGTCCATAATACATCTCTGATCAATGTTCTCTTCAATTCCTTTGCTCCCCTTCTTTCTTCTTTCTTCTTGGTGTCTACAAAATTTCTTGGCTCTGTTCTTCAGCCTATATGATCAGATCTACATGAAGACTTCTATCTTTACTAGAATTATATTTAGAATTCCTTTTTCATAATGAATTACTTATCTCTTTATATAGACATAATTTTACCATTTATTCTCCTTTTCTTTCTTGTTCTTAACATAGATTGCATTTTGATCTGCAAATATCGCCATACATTTCTTTAATCTTTAAATCTTTTCTTTAGTTTTATTCCATAGATTTCTCCTTGAAAACTGTTAATAAAAATAGCTTTAAATATTTAGTTCAACTGTTTGATGAAACAAAGCAATCGATCAGTTAACTCTAAATATAGCTCCTACTAGCTAAGTGTTTTGTTGTTTTCTAACTCTAGTTGATTTTGGTCATCAACTCTTAGTTTGCTCGGTCATTGAATCCAATTTTCCTTAGGCCTCAAATTCAATTATACTTGGTGACCACTTTAGTTATGCTCAGTTTTGCGGTGCTCAGTATACACTGTGACTTCTTGGGGTTCTCTATCCATTGGTGTGCACTGTCTGTCAGTTTTTACTGTCACTAGGTGTACACTGGCTTTTTATGTTTAACGATAACATAAAATTTATCTCTTTGGTTTCTTGACATCTATGACAACATGTATATGACCAATCAGATTATATCAAGTTGACATCAATGAAAATACAATACATTAACCAATTTAATGTCTTGCATTTCCTTTCTGCAACTCGATGATCATCAACTTATCATCTTCAACCATTCAATCGTTATAGTTCATCATAGATTACTTTGCATAGGTTGTAATTGACATTTATTTCACCATTCAATATGCCATCATAATGACTCCAACTAATCCTAAGTTAGGTCGGATGCTATAGTGAAGATTGTAACCCAAAATCATTGAAAGTAGTCTCACATCTTGTTGAAATATGTCTCATATGGTCATCGCCCTCTTAGCCCATCTAGAATGAGTTAGGGTTTCCAATTTCTTCTTCATGTTATTATCAACAACAGGGATAACACTAGTATTGTCCAAACCAGTTATGTCATGAATCGATTCACTGCATATCTTCACAGGATGATCTCCAATCTAGATAAACTGATCGTAATTTTAATCCATTCTTCTTCATCAAATTCATATAGTTTCATCATTCACATAATAATGAGGTTCTCAAGATGAGTGAACTCATCCTGCCATTTTCCATCTCCCTCAATCATATCCTTCAGCTCTTTATAGATCTCAAAATATCCTAGAGACTCATATTTCGAATGTATGTATGTGCTAATATCCTAAACACGTAGAATGTCATAGGGTGTCTATGAAAATGCACCTTCGAGATCATCTTTGGTGGGTCTATAGGGATGTATCTTAAACTTGTATCTGGGTATTTCATTGACATAAAAAATACATGGAATATCCATAATCAAATCTCACAAATAATAAAAAAATACCTCTTCTTTAATGAATTTGTGAATTTGTGCTCATTCAATTGTAAGGTGTCCTGGATTTCCTTCAACTCTACTTTGAATAGTGCTAAGATATGTTCAACTGAGTAGACATATACTTCACCATGAAAGTATTGACACATTTCCCAATAAAATTAACTCTACAAATGATCCAATCAATCATTAATATAGTGATGAAAAGATACATAGTGTATAGTTTTGTGATTTCAAATATATATTTCAAATAAAACATATGTTCTTTCCATAAGCTCGCAAAATATTATTCCACATAAACAAGGGCTGGATGGTTTTCTATGTATTTTTATGAAGCTTCCCCTAAGACCATGCTTGCCCATCTTGGTTGATGTAAAAACATCAAGAGAGATTTTAGTAGCAACCATTGAATCTCCTTAAACCTTAGGCTCACTCGGTTTCTTCGCTTTCAAAATCTTACCACTTTCTTTCACAAATTGATTGTCAAAATATTCCATGTATTATGTCATACATTTTCCAACATCACCAAAATTCTTCTTTATAACAATAGGTGGTGGTATTATGTTACCTTTAGATCCATTATACCTCCAAAAAATGGTTATATGTCCTTGATTGTTACATTTGTAACAAGTAGGAGATGATCTATTCTAATTAACCTATAACCTACAATTCCTTGTAATGTGTCCAAAGTTTTTGCATTTGTAACATGTAATCTTAGTTGTTGTTTCCTCTCTATTGTAGTCTTGTTTAGAGTGAGATTGATCAGGCTTTCTACATTCTATCTTCTTATGTCCATATTCATAGAAATTGAAACAATACCCCAAAAAGGGTTTATAACGAACTTTACCTCTGCAATCTCTCTTCATGTGACCAATTTTGTTGCATATAAAACATATACCTCTGAAAGGTCTAATATTCTCTCTAGATTCTTCTTTAGTAGGTTTCTCTATATCTGTCTTTTCTTTAGATTTATTTTCTTGATATTTATAACATTCATCATTATCAAAGACAACTCTTGTCATATCACCTTTAGGCTTGTGTCTTTCCCTTTTTTCATCAATCTTGTCACTTCTTACATGAAAATTTTCAATGTGATTCTTAGCCTCAACAAGTTCTCTAATGATTTGATTATATTTTTCTAATTCATAATACTTTCTCTTGTAGACATCAAGCTCAACCTAGATATTTCCCATGTGAACATTTGTATTCTTTAGGATCTCTTCACTTTTGGTTTTTCCATCTCTCTTATAGAATTTCTTTATCCATGTGAATAGAAGTAGTTTCATGTTCCTACTCCAATGCTTCATTTTCCTATTCAAGCTACTTGATCTGATTAAATGAATCATCATCAGATTCCTCTTTAATATTTTACATAGGCTCTTTCCTTTGATGCCTAGAAAATTCAAGTTGTTCCTTAAGGTTCTTGATGAAACCTTCTTCTCTTCTCAATTTGAATTTCAAATCACCATTTTCAGCTTTAGCCTTATCAAGGTCTTCAAGTGCTACTTCAAAGTTCTCTTCCAAACTTGAATGAACTAGATCTCCCTTAAGATGTTAAGATTTATTTCCAAGGGCCACAAGCTCTGATACCAATTGTTAGGATTAAGTAATACTTGGAGTGGGGGTGAATCAATATTACAACACTTTATAAAATTATTTAACCAATTCAAACTAAACCATGCAATAAATAAAATGAAAAGAACATACACATAAAGTAAACAACTCATAACACCATTATTTGTTCATTAGGAAACCCTGGACAAGGGAAAACCCTAGTGGGGATGATACACACAAATATTTAACTAAGAGTATAGTGTACCTCTTAGGAAACATATCTCTGTTATGAACTAAATATTACATTTAGTACATATCCTTATTAAAGGATAGAAAACCTTGTTAAAGGTATACAATGAGAACACAACTCTACAATAAAAAAATATGTTTAGTTACAACGATTTAACAAAATTGAACAATACAAGCATTTTCTATGCTTAAGTAGTTTCAGTTATAGATCACATAAACTTCTATTTGATCCTAAAATCATAATTCATGTGATTTAATTTGACACATATTCCTTCTCATACTTCACATCAAAATAATTCTACTTATATACTCGATCTCAAAAATATTTTTCTAGTCGACTCTCAAGAACACCAAAAAATGTGTGCAACACTTAACCAATTATCGAATCCATAATCAAAGATCATACATTAAAAAAAGTGGGGTAGGACCAAATCCAAATCAAACTTTGCACTTGTGTATTCCTCAAATTACTTCCTTAATCATCACAACCATTCAACTATTATTTTATGTTTCTATAGTGTCTTCACCTATCTTCAACATGTTGTAACCCTCAACAATCAACTCCAAAATACAAGAAACATTAACTGAAGGTCTAATATATCCCAAGATGTCTTCATCTATGCTCACATGACTTATATACTCATATACTATGATCACTGACCAAAAATGTGTGACTATTCATTGTAAACTGCATTCTGGACTTGGTCATTTTACAAAAATGAATACCCACAACTGTGTTGTACTCCAAGAAAAGATGCAGATGATTAATGTTTCTAGAAATGACAAACTCTATGAAATCCTAAATGAGCCACTTGCCAACATATGTTACTCTAGTTCACAAAATTATTCACCTTTGATCTTCACTCATTTTATTTGCCTCTATAGTTTTAGAAAGTGTAGCAATATCCATAAAATAATGTGGTATTAGGCCTTCTTCTACAATCCTTCAATCTATGACAAAAATTGTTACATGAAAAGCATTTTCCATTTAAATTTGATTGCCTCATAGGAATCTTCTTAGGTTCTTCAGTATGATTCTCTAATGAATTAATTTTCTCACTAATCCAAGGATTTCTCCCTTCCCAAAACCAAGTCCTTGAGAGTTTCCTTTAGGTCTTTAACTCTCAAGTTATGCATCAAGATTCATTGAACTATATTTTAAATTTTCTTTGATTTTGTTAGCTACTGCAAGTTTACTCCTAAGAAATTCATTAACCCTTTCAAGTTCCTTGTCATTATGTTTGGATTTCTCAAGATTGATCTACAATTGTCCAACTTCACCATTCAGTGTATAACATTCTTCAACTTTTTCCTTTAAGGTTTTCTAAAGATTTTTCTTTTCTTCAACCTCTTTAATCATATTCATTACCATAGCTTCCATTTCATGTGTCAGATTATCTCTTTCTTTTGTGATCTATTAACATTCATGTGATATTTCTTTCAAGGTTTGTGAATCATATTTCTTCTTCAACTATCCAACAAGATCTTTCCTCTTATATCTAGATTTGTTCAATTTTTACTTTACATTATCAATGAAACTTTTAGCATCATTAAGCTTCATTTCCTATTCCAAGTTATGAGAATTTGATTTGTCAAGATTTTCAAGTGCAATCAAGACTTTCCCTTGAACCCTGCTAGAAATTGTTAAATCTATCATTGGGACCTTCCTCAAGTGGTTATAATTATTCCAAGGACCAAAGCTCTGATACCAATTGTTAGGATTGAGGTACACAAAGAAGAGGGGGGGGGGGGGTGAATCAGTGTTCCAAATATTTTGGTGCAGGAGCACCTAGGCTACCTACTAAACCCTAGATGTTTTGGCTTGTAACTGACCTTGTCCAAGTCAGTGTGTGTGTTTATTTTTTGACCTTATGAGGTCTTGTATGGTGTGTTACTAGGTGGATGGATAGTTAGTGTCTAATCCAACCTAGTATAGTTAGGTTACTTTAATGCTTAGTTTTGGTCTAAATGGGAAATGTGGTCTAAATGTGTCCTAGACCTTAGAATAGTAAGAAAGATGATTTTATAGGCTTTTAAGATGTTGGTTCATCTAACCATATTGGTTATAGGCCCTAAAATATAGGATTGAGGGATAAATACAAAGATGCTCAAAAGTTGTCATGACAACATTTGCAACTTTTTGCAAATGTTGCATGCAACTCAACAACATTGGATTCTCCTCATTGTAGGAGTGGAAAATTGATGGATAAGGCCTCAAAACATGGAATAATCATCAAAATTATGTATGTGGCTCATTTACCAAGGTAGAAGTGACTATGAGCAAGTTTTTGAATAGTAAGAAGCTCTATAATTCTGTGTTGTTAGCAATATTCAAGCATTTTGAGCTATAGAGCATTTAGATGGATTGAAATGATCGATGTAATGTTATATTTGTGTTGAGTAGGTAGATACAATACTTTTTCATTCATTGTGCAAGTACTTTAGAGTTAGTTTAATAGCATTAATAAATTGATTAGGATTTAAGGAGTCTGGTGGTTCAGTTTAGAGTATTTTGTGTTTTCCATGGGTCCCCCATGAAATATAACGATGGGAATCTCCTAAGGGTAGATGAATGTTTTAAGGGAACCTATGTAAAATGTTTATATGCAAGTAGAGGTCCTAAAGAGTTGAGCTGCTATTTTTAGATTTATTCCCTAGGGGAATAATGTTTGTTCAGTTAGGGGTATAATAGAGTAAGAATCAAGTGCCATTGCAAGGGAGTGTGTGAGGAAAAGAAACCAAGTGTGGTTCTAGGAGCCTTAGGGTTTATTTGATCCTTTCCTATGATCCTAGATCCTATCCAATCCATCTTGATATAGTTTTAGTAAGAAATCAGTGTGTCCATGTTAATGCTTGAAAATAGGCCTAAAAGACCTGCATTACAGGACAATAGTGTATGGATGGTTTGAGGAGCTAAAACCTTGAAAATATTTAAGGTCTTGGAAAAGGGTATCTGATTCCTAAGTTATTTTTTAGGGTTGTGTGCAATTTTTTTAACAAGAAACTAGAATAACCCTTTGGATAGGGCTAATAGGGTTACTAGACCTAATAAGCTCAAAAACATTGTGAAGGTGGAACTCGGTCACTTTGGAGTAGGAGAACCATTCAAATGGGATTCAAAAGATGTCAAAAGGATTCCTTGAAGGTGGAAATTTCCTTTGTATAAATTTTATGAATGTTTGGGAATAATTGGGCTTGGAATCATCCAAGGAAGCATAGAGGTAAAGAGCAATGTCAATGGTGGAAAACTTTCAAGATTGGGCACAAAGAAACTAACTCATAGTGTGGAGTTAGAATAGACTCGGGGTGTGAAGACTCAAGGCTTTGGTGGATTCAAGAAGGGAATTAGGATCCTAGGTGGACTAAGGCAAGTTAAGACCTTAGGTGAGTGAGTCCAATCCAATCTTGGGACTCTTCTATCAGAGTGGTATCATAGCCTCTTTTGATGAGGCTTGTGGTTAATGTTATACTAGAGGAATCCATTGGAGAGTCAACAATGGTGACTAATGGTGAACTAGAAAAGAAAGTAGATGGAAAAGAGGAGGATAATAGATTACTCTAAGATAGGTTGGCTCAATTGGAGAAAAATATGGATGAAGTTTATGTGAAAGCAGATGAAGTGAAGGACATAATGGAAGGAAAAGGCAAAGACATTTCCATTGAAGATGAAGTCACTGAAGTTGATCATGTCCTTGACCAAGAACCATTCTTGAAAGCCCTAAAGGCTATGAGTGGAAAAGCATTGGAAGGAGTTCCCATTTTTAGAGGAAAAATGGAACCAGAGGTAGTCCTTGATTGGATAGAGGGACTAGAAAACCATTTTGAGTGTGATGGTATCACTGAGGCTCAAAAGGTGAAGGTTGTAAAAGCTAGATTGAGAGGGTATGCTCTCACTTGGTGGAAATAAATCCAAGATGAGAGGGATAAGGAAGAGAAAAGGACCATTGATTCATGGAAGGCTATGGTAGAAGAGTCAGAGATGCTTACATCCCTGAGGATTACAAAATCTAGTTACACAAGAGAAGACAAGGTCTAAGGCAGAAGGACCTAGATGTCAATTCATACACTGAAGATTTTCATAGACTTTGTATGAGGTCAAGAGTAGTTGAGGATGAGAAGGTGAAGGTAGAAGGGTAACTTAATAGGCTTAAATGGACCATTCAAGATGAGATGAGTCTTTTGACTCCAGACACAGTTCATAAATGCCACCAAATTGCTATCAAGGTGGAAGACAAGTTGAAGAAGAAACAAGATTAAAGCACTTCAAGAGGAAGGAGTAGAGGAAGAGACACCAAAGGACAAAGAGGTGGTTACGGTGGAAGAAACTCTAAATCTAAAGGTCAAGAAGAGAATAATCTCACTAAACAACATGAAGGAAAATTCAATAGAGGGATTTCAAGTAAATGAAGGAACTCTAACAATAGAGGAAGATGCAGTAGCCAAGGAAGAGGAAACTATTTTGCCATTATAAAATGCTATCACTGTAATCACTTAGGACATCCAACATATAGGTGTCCAGAGAAGGGAAGTACCTCTCAAGGAGGTGACAAAAGAGTGAACTATATTCATGAGGAGACAAGTGGAAACAAGAACCCTAAAGTGCCATTAGAATTAGAGAAGGGAGAGAATCTCATGATGAGAAGAACTCTAATAAAAGAGCCAGTGAAGGAATAACTCAGCCAGAGGAGATCATTGTTCAAGGTAAAGTGTAAAATGATTGGCAAGGTGTGTAGAGTCATCATAGACTCAGGGTCAACTAAAAACATAGTGTCAGAGGAGGCAGTTAGTAAGTTGAAAATGAAAAGAATACCCCACACCATTCCCTATAAGGTAACTTGGCTAAACAAAGGACAACATGTCCTAGTTAATGAACAAGATTGGGTAGAATTATCAATTGGGAGATACAAGGATAAATTTTTATGTGATTTATTACCTATGGATGCATGTCACTTTCTTCTAGGTAGACCATGAAAATTTGATAGGAGGGCCATGCATGATGGAGTGAAAAATTCATACTCCTTTAAGAAAGACAATGTGACACAGAATCCAGTCACTATTGGAGGATGTAGAATTGAAGTCTACTGGTCCCAATGTTCTCATGGTGAGTGATAAAGAGTTCTTAGACTTTAGGTGAAGGAGAAGGAGTTGGATTTGCACTGGTGTTAAAGCGAAAGGAAGTTGCAGATAAAATACAGAAGAGGACAAAGCTACAAAAAGAAGTCCAAGAGATCCTAGTGAAGTATGAAGGAATAGTGAGTGATGGAGAACCATCAACCCTACCCCCTAAGAGGTCTATAAGCCATTAGATAGACCTAATACCAGGAGCTACCCTACCCAATAAGGAAGCCTATAAAATGACTCCCCAAAAGAATGAAGAGATTGCTAGACAAATCCAAGAGCTCTTAAAACAAGGCCTTATAAGAAAGAGCATTAGCCCTTCTATCGTGCCCACAGTCCTAGCCCCTATAAAGGGAGGAACTTGGAGGTTATGTACAGACTCTAGTGTAATCAATAGGATCACCATTAGGTATAGGTTTCATATCCCTAGGATAGAAGACCTAATGGACTATCTAGGAGGAGCAAGGTACTTTACAAAGATAGACCTAAAGAGTGGCTATGATCAAATCAAAGTAAATGAAGGGGATGAGTGGAAAATAGCCTTCAAGACTACAAAAGGACTGTATGAGTGGCTTTTCATGCCATTTTGGTTTTCAAATGCCCTGTCAACATTCATGAGGTTGATGAATGAGGTACTTAAATATTACAATGGAAATTTTATAGTGGTCTACTTAGATGATATACTCATATATAGTAAGACAAGGTAAGAGCACTTCAAACACCTTGAACTATTTTTTAAGAAGTTGCAGGAGGATAAGTTGATGATCAACTTAGAAAAGTGTGAGTTCATCAAGAAAGAGTTAGTGTACCTTGGTTTTGTGCTATCTCAGGGAAACTTAAAGATGGATCCTAGAAAAGTGGAGGCCATCATCAACTGGCCTACTCCAAGAACAAGCACCGAGGTAAGAAGTTCTCATGGCCTAGCACAGTACTATAGAAAGTTTATTAAGTAATTTAGTGCAATTTGTGCTCCTATATTGGACACTATTAAAGAAGGCATGAAGACTAAGTTTATTTGGAATGAGAAAGCTAACCATGGTTTTGAGATACTGAAAAATAAGATTGCAACCCAACCAATTTTGGTTTTTCCAAGATTTGAAAATTTATTTACAGTGGAGTGTGATGCCAGCAAAGTGGCAATTGGAGCTATCTTAAGCCAAGAAGGAAGACTAGTGGCCTTCCACTCTGAGAAACTAAGTGAAGCTAAGAAGAAGTATTCTTCTTATGACCTAGAGATGTATGCTCTGGTCTAGTCACTAAGAAAATGGAGGTATTACTTGCTTCCAAAGGAGTTCATAGCCTATTCAAAAAATCAAGCTTTGAGCTTCTTGAACTCACAAGACAAATTGAGTCATAAGCATATGAAGTGGGTTGAATACCCGCAAGCATACACATTCAATATCAAACATAAGAAGGGATTGCAAAATAACGTTGTAGATGCCTTGAGTAGAAGATCCCTTACTATCCAAGAGATCAAACTATAGAGCATAGGAATAGACAACTTCAAAGACCTATATGGTGATGATGAAGACTTTGCAGACATTTATAAGGTATGTCAAGAATATCAGAACCACTTTCATAGTAAATATTTTGAATATACTTTGCAAAGTAATATCCTATTTAAAGGAAGTCAAATATGTGTCCCTAGAGGGTGTATAAGGGAGAATTTGATTCAGGAGAAACATAATGGTGCATTGAGTAGCCATTTTGGGGTTAGTAAGACACAAGAATTTGTTCAGAGATTTTACTTTTGGCTAAAGATGAATGTTGATATTTGGAAATATGTTGAGAGTTGCATTGTGTGTCAGAAGGCCAAGGGAACATCTACTAATGATAGCCTATATAAACCACTTCCTATCCCAACTAGACCATGAGAATTCTTGAGCATGGAATTTATGGTTGCATTGCCCAAGTCAAGATAGGGAATGGATAGTGTCTATGTGATAGTAAACATGTTTAGTAAAAGGGCTCACTTTGTGCCCTGCAAGACAACCAATGATTCCAGTCAAATAGCTTCTATTTTCTTTAAAGAGTTAGTCAGAATACATGGATTGCCTTTGATCATTGTGTCAAATAGAGGCACCAAGTTTATGGTTCATTTTTGGAAGACTTTGTGGCAAAAGTTGGGCACCAACTTATCCTTTGGATCTACATATCATCCTTAGACTAATGGTCAATTGCAGGTAGTTAATAGGAGCCTTGGAAATCTCCTAAGATGATTAATAAAGGAGTATGGTAAGACATGGGACCAAATCATAGGTCAAGCTAAATATGCTTACAATGCCACTATGAGAAGGACTACTGGTAAGAGTCCTTTTGAAGTTGTCTATGGTCTACACCCTAGAGGTATTTATGAGCTCAAAGAAATGAAGGATGGATTTAAAGGAAGTGGATATGCTGAGGAATTTTCCTATGATATGCATGAATTTCATGACACATTCAAGAAGAAACTGATTGAAAACACTGAGAAGATCAAGAGTAAGGTTGATGAAGTAAAAAGGGATGTTTAGTTTAAGGCTGGGGATCTTGTGATGGTACATCTTAACAAGGCTAGACTATAGAAAGGAATCCCACACAAGTTACATATGAGAATAATTGGCCCCTGCACTATACTGGCCAAGTATGGAGAAAATTATTACAAGGTGGAGTTACCAGAGAACAGTGGCTTGTCACCTATCTTTAACATTGTAGACTTGATTCTAGACAAGGGACCAATCCTTGATCTAGATCAGAGTTTGACTGAGGTCATCCAAGAGGTAGAAGAACTCCATTTTCCATATGACATCATCAAAACTCATATGACTTGAGACCCATAAAAAATAGTCACAAACATGTCTTCTATCATCCCTTAAGCTCGCATAACCTGAATTATCATTGCATGTAAGATACACTCAAAACACAGAGACTTGCCCTGTCAATCATCACTGTGACAGTCCATTAACTAGTCTTCACCAAAACATCTGTAACTCATACAATATGAAATATTAAGCCAAGAAACCTTAGAAATAAGATCATCATACATCCTTCTACATATCCCCATCTTTTCTCATTCTAATTCATCCATATAGTATCCACACATTTTTGTCTGTGATCATAACCAGTTTGTTCTTCCTCCACAGAAACATATGTTGACATCAGTGACAAAACATGAATGCCAATAGTATCAGTAGTAGCCAATTCCAACATCATACAACAATATCCCCCTTTGGCATTGATGGAAACATTTTTGAAAATCTATCAACCCAAAATTACTCTCTCTCAATACAATTTTCTCAATATCCTCAACATAATTCTCCCTAAAATAGTAGGGATTTTCACATAGAATCTCTCCCCCTTTGACAACAACGAAAAAGGGTGCCATAAATATTCATAAATATTTTGCAAGGTGTATCTTTTTTCAAATCTTCATGTCTGTAACAGCCAGGTGTAAAATCACCCAAATATGTTATGCAGTGTTCCCACGACACTCCCCCTGAGGAGTAGATCCATACATCAAGTCTAAAAAATGATATAACTCCAAAAGCCACTAGACTGATGCATTCCTACATCAATTAATTACCATAGGGAGGGGCTCTCACCCCAAGCATGCTTCTGAGATACTCAAAAGCATCTTTTGGAAAATATTTTGTAAATATATCTGCTATTTGTTCCTTTGTGTTAGCATACTCTATTATAATCTCCTTCTCTGCTACTTTTTCTCTCAATAACTGATACTTAATAGAAATATGTTTAGTCTTTGAATGCATTACAGGATTTTTTGATATATTCACTGTGCTAGTGTTATCACAATGGGTAACCACTGGCTCTTCAAAAAGTAGTCAAGTGTCCTTCAATAGTTGTTTCATCCAAACAACTTGTGTTTAATTTATAGCAATATCAACATACTAGGATTCAGTAGTAGACTAAGCTATTAAATCTTGCTTCTTACTTAACCAAGAAACCAACCTTTTTCCAAGGAAAAATCCTCCTCCACTTGAACTCTTTCTATCATCCACACTACCTGCCCAATCAACATCAGTATAAGCATGTAAAATAAATTCATCATATTTTTCATACCATAATCAATACTCTATTGTTCCTTTCAAGTATCTGAAAATTCTTTTCACATCAGCAAGGTGTATCTCTTTAGGATCTTCTTGATATCTTTCCACAATTCCAACTACATTGAAAATATCCAGTCTGGTATGAGTTAGATATTGTAGACCTCTAATCATTGATCTGTACTTTATCTTAAAAACACTCTGATTTTCATCATTATTAGGAATTTTATACTAGTCACCATAGGTGTCCCAATAGGTTTACAATCTTCCATTCCAAATTTATTCAACATTTCCTTAAGATACTTGGTCTAAGATATAGAAATACCATTCTTGTTATGATTAATTTGCAAACCAAGGAAAAATTTCATCTCACCAATCATTGACATTTCAAATTCATTTCCATCTCTTTAGAGAACCTTTTACTCATTTCATCATTACCTCCAAATATGATATCATCAACAAAAAGTATAAAATACCTCTCACCATAGTAAGATCTTGTTCTTATAGGACCACATAGATCTGTATGTACCAGATCCAACTTCCCTTTCATAGAATAAGATTTTTTTTTAAAACTTCTTCTAGTTTGCTTCCCAATAACACACTCTCTACACATAGTGTTATATGGTTTCACAATCTTAGGTAGATCTCTTACTGTATTAGTCATACTTTCCTTCACAATATTATCAATGTTTAAATGATAAAATCTTCTATGACATAACTGTCATCAACATTCACAATAAAACAAGAAGCTTTAGATGTATTCAATTCAAATACATTATCTCTAGATTTATTATCAGATGCAATCAAGTCTCCTAGCTTACTTCTGATAGAACATTTCTCAACAATGAATTTTAATTGATAACCTTTGTCCACTAACTGTCCAAAACTCAAAACATTATGCCTAAGTTTATCAACAAGAAATACATTATTAGTATTAGTTTTTCCATTGAGATAAATATATCTAGCTCCAATGATAAGCTTGGGAGTATTGTCACCAAATATTACAACACCACCATCATATTTTTTCAGACTAAATAACTTATTTTTATCTCTAGTCATATGATGTGAACAACCACTGTCAATAACCCATTTAGATTTATTTTTAGTGAGAGATACTAAGGGTCTTGCTTCATGTATAGGCTCATCATCCTTAATAGAAATAAATCCAATCACATCATAGTCAACAAATTCATCATCAGAAACACCTTCACTAGCATAATAAAATTTCTTGTCTTTTGAATAATTAGATTTATAAAACTTAGGTTTATGCTTTGGAACCCTTGTAGGACATTAAGATGAAAAATGACCTATCTTTTTGCATGAAAAACATTTCAAATGTATCTTTCCTTTAAATTTACCCTTACCTCTCTTTTCTCTTCTACTGATTAGAGCCACGACTTCATTGATGTGGAGCTCTAACCACAAGAGCACTCTTTCTCTAACTAAGACCTATTTTTGGTCTTCCTAGGGTATCTTTCTCTACCCTATCTAGAGGAAAAATCTATGATCCCCTAATTCCCTTAGACCTCACCACTAGCTTCAATTCACTCTACTATCTCTCTCAATCTAACAATGCACCCATAGGCTCCATTGAGCGACCATGATCCCAATCATCTCTTGGAAATAGGAATGGGAATCCTGACCATTCCTAGGTAACTTTCAACCAATTTTGATCCATATGGATGGATTATTTTAAAGGTTTCTAATCGAGTTCATACTTTTCAATATTTTAGTCTTTGTAGCCTTTTTGGCCTAATTAGCCCTCCTAAACACTAAAATCTTGGATTTATTGCAAACTATCCTTAATAATCCTCTGAACCAATTATGGATACTTCATAGGTCCAACCTAGGCTCTAGTATTTTCTAGGTTTTAGACCCCCACCCTGTCAGTACATAGGACTTTCACTAAACCCCTATTTTAAGGGTTTTATGGGCATGTTCACTAGTATGAGTTCTTTTTCTTCACAAGGTGTTCCAATTAACTCCACCATCCTTCTCCTTGAATTCATCTATCAAGGATACATGCCCCTACACATTCTCACCTTTTATTGGTTCAAACCAATCCAATTAGCAAGCTTTCTTTCTATTGTTTTTGTAGACGTCCAAAAATATTAATATTATTATTAATATTAATTTCCCTCCTATTCCTCTAACTATTTAATTTAAATTAATTAAATAGTTTCATTTACCAATAGTTTAAACACTATTCTAATGTATTTTATTTAAATACATTTTATCTCCACAAAATCCCCTTTTTAATAAATTTATATTTATTAAAAATCCTCCATTTTCTTAATTCTTCTAAACTATGATTTGTTCAAATTTAATTTGAATTAAATCTAAATCCTAGCTAGGAACCTATTAATCCTATCCTA
>MU226991.1:158543-190511 GCA_018584345.1 Thuja plicata
AGGTTTTCTAGCAACCTATTTTTTGAGATTTCTTATTGAAACAAAATAAATTGAGTTTGGGGTTTTTATTGGGTGATGTAATGGAAGGGGAATTCTGAGATATAAAATGGTTTTCTTTCATATTTCCTTTTGAAGGTCTAATTAATTCAATTAAGTACATTTTGTTGGACTATTTTTGTCCATTCTTTGTTCCAATTGTTTTGTCAAAGTTCTATGCATGGTACTAAATAGTACAATAATTTACAGGTATAAAAGTGATATCATAAATATTGATATGTCTTATCTTTCATATTAATTTGGTTTGGTATATTTTTTTGATGTTTTGTGAAAATTACAACCATTTTGGTGAAGAAAGGTTTGAACCCTAACCAGGGTTTTTTTGTTTTAGAAAAGAATTCATAACATTCTTTCCCAGCTTTGGATAATCATACAGTTTGGAGAGAGTCTGAAATTATTATTTTTTAATTATGATTAAAGTGATTGTCTTAACTATGTATTTTTTGGAAAATATGGATTGTTGTTCATTGATTGACTATTCTGGGCATTTAATCATTGTTTGAAATAAATCAATATTTAGAAAATATCAATTTTTATGGGCTTGTTGGTTACTATAGGCTTTTATGATCTTATTTTTTATTCATTTGACCTTTATTGCACTAAATATTGTCATGAAATCATTTATGGTACATTTTGATGCCTCTTTAAGTGTTTTGGTACATTTTGAGTGGCAGATGAAGGCTTAGGGTTGTCTAGTGGATCAGGGACAACATATGATTTCTGATAGAAACTCCCAAGTGTGCTTGCACAAGCCTACTAGGATACTATATGTTCCTACTCCTTCCAAGAACCTTAAATTCCTTCTAGGATCTTCCAATTCCTTCCTTATCTAACTTACGAATTCTCCAACACCTCTCTAAGAGAGATGATATCCTTTCTGCCTCACCTAGGGGTATCTATCAAGTACTCTCCTATACTCCTTTTTGGATGACTCCAAGTGTTTGCAGGGGGTGTAATCCATGCTTGGAAAAATTCTTGAGCTCCAGTTGATCCCATTAGGATAGGGTATCAAGAATTTCACAATCGATTTCAAGATCCTTATTGAATTTGGTCTTTTAGGCCTAATGCTCTTTCTAGCCCTAATTGACTAGTTTTTCTCACTTATTTCAAAATAATCCCAAAAAAGCAGAAAAAAGTTGATATTTTTTTACCCTTTTCCAAGACATGAGAGATTTTGTAGGTCTTAGGGTTATAATGTCTCTATACATTGGATTCCTACAATTAAGGGCAAATAGGGAAAATAGGGCTATTTTGATGTAGTTTGGTGATTTCTACTTGAAAATGTATCCCAATGGATTTGGAAATGCCCGATCTTCCTAGGAGATGTGTGTATGACATCAATGGTCACAAACCCATGCTTGGTTTCATTCTACTGATCACACCCCTGCATTCAAACATCATTAGTTTACTAGCAAACTTGTAACCGGATGCTCTAGACTCACCTAGGGCTTGCCATTAAAATTTATTAAATTGCTTCTCCCAGATCCTCCTTCCTTTTATACACTATAAACAAGATCCCCTACAATATTCCTCATTTCTGTGATGAGATTCATGGTGGAGATCTATGGGGGAGCCATTTTACACTAAACTTCTGTGTTAACACCAACAAACTCCTAAACTAGAAAATAATTTGCAAACCTAATCTAATGAACTCATAGAAACTTGAAACCAAAAAAAATAGATGATTTAATTATCCCTAATACACAAATAAAAGACAAGATCTTTCTATTAAATCCATCTATGAACACTAATGATAAAAAAACATTCACGGAGCACAAGAACAGTGGACAGAGTAACTTTAGATGATTTAAATTACTTCTCCACCTCATCCAACCTTGGGAAATGGGAATCCTCGTGGAATTTTATTATTTCCCCATGTTTTTAGGTGGTTACAACAAATTCCCATCATCAAACATTGTAGGCAGTTCAATATTGCCAATGTTGTCATGCAACTTTGAAAAGTTGCAAATGTTGTCATGACAACATTTTGACAACTTTTACATTTTTGCCTAAAACATTAAATAATGACATATAACCTATAATAAATGATGTAGAAACATCATATAAGTCATTTTATGCACATTTACAAGCCTTCCTAAGCCTTGAAGGCTTTTACACCTTAATTCCCACTTTTTAGGCTTTCTAGCACTAAACACTATCAAAACACAAATCAACTAGGCCAGATTGATCCTAGTCAAATCCACCTAGGTACAAACTCAAAAGACCTTCTAAGGTCTAAGAAAATACATTTGACTTGGATAGGCTTAGTACAAACCACAACCAAAATTGAGAATCCCCAAATAAAATATTTCAATCCACCCTTGGATTGAGCAGGTTGGAATCAATTCCCAACTTCTTAAACTCTATCTCTTTTATCCAAGTGGCCTCTGCATCTCCTTGGCCATACCACTTTATCATATGTTTATAGTAAGTCCTCTATCTAGTATTCATATAGGCCTTGGAATCAAGCACCTTCCCTTATTTCTTGGATGGTGTAGGGGTTATGTTTAGATCCTCCACTTCCTATATTACCTCAGTATGGTTCTAATCTAGATCTAGAGTAGGCCCCTTATAAAGGAAAAGATCTGGAACATTGGAGACCGGAGAAAAACCAATATCCTCAGGGAGTTCAAATTTATAGTAATTGTTTCCATATTTGGCCAAAATAGTACATGGCCCTAATCTCCTAATCTATAATTTGTTTGGAACTCCCTTCTATAACCTATCCTTTTTTAAATGGATCATTACAAGACCCCCCACCTAGAAATGTACTTCCTTCTTCCTTTCATCCAACTTGTGCTTAATCTTTGCAGTGTTCTCTACCAAAGTATTTATCACTAATTCATGCACCTCTTTCATGGAGTGTGCAAATTCTTATGCATAACCACTCCCTTTGGCTTCATCCTTTAACTCTCTAAGTTAAAATATCCCTCTAGGGTGTAGTCCATGGATGAATTCAAATGGAATCCTTCCATTGGTCATGTTGATTGTATTATTGTAATCATATTCTTCTTGTCCTAATAGTTGGTCCCAAGCTTGACCATACTTCTTAGTGAGACACCTCAATAGGTTCCCTAGACTTCTATTTACCACCTCATTTTGACCATCTATCTAAGCATGATATGCAGACCCAAAGGATAGATTGGTTCCCAATTTTTGCCACAGTGTCTTCCAAAAGTGACTCATGAATTATTTGTCTCTATCTGAAACTATGCTTAAGGGTAACCCATGGATTCTCATTACCTCTTTGAAGAAAATATGTATAATGTGACAAGCATCATGCACATTCTTACAAGGGACAAAATGGGCCATTTTGTTGAATCTGTCTACTATGACATATATACTATCAAATCCTTATTTTTTCCTTGGAAATCCTACAACAAAGTCCATGTTCAATAATTCCCAAGGTCTACTTGGAATACGGAGAGGTTGATAAAGGCTTGCATTGGAGGATGCTCCCTTGGCCTTCTGACACTCTACACAACACTCCACATACTTTTTGATATCTAGACTCATTATAGGCCAAAAATAAAACCTCTGCACTAACTCTTGTGTCTTATTGACTCCAAAGTGACCACTAAGTGCCCCATTATGATTCTCTTGAATCAGATTTTCCCTAATTGATCCCCTAGGGACACATAACTGACTTCCTTTAAATAGAAAATCACTCTACAATGTATAATCAGAAAAAATTCCATGGAAATGATTCTTATTTTATTTACATACCTTGTATATCTTTGCAAATTCTTCATCCTCTACATACAAGTACTTGAAATTCTTTGTTCCTATGCTCTGTAATTGTACTTCTTGTACTGTCATAAGTATCCTACTAAGTGCATCAACTACTTTGTTCTGCAATCCCTTCTTATGCTTTATTTTGAAGGTGTAAGCCTACAAGTACTCCACCCATTTCATGTGTTTGTAACTGATCTTGTCTTGGGAGTTCAGAAAACTAAGTTCTTGGTTGTCTGAATACACAACAAATTCCTTGGGAAGTAAATAATGCCTCCATTTCCTTAGTGCTTGTACTAGAGCATACATCTCTAAGTCATAGGAAGAATACTTCCTCTTTGCATCACTGAGCTTCTCTCTATGAAAAGCCACTCACCTTCCTTCTTGGCTTAAGACAACCCCAATAGAAACATTGTTAGCATCACACTCAACTATGAAGAGTCTCTTAAAACTTGGCAGTGTTAGGATAGTGATAGAGACACTCAAATATGTGCTTGCACAAAAAATATCTAGGAATCTACCTATCCTAGTCTTCTCAAGATCCTAAAATAACTTCTAGGACCTCAGAAGCCTTTTCTCTACTTGCCTAAGACTTCACAAACTCAACTCTATGAGTTGGTCTCCTTGTGCTTCACCTTGAGGGCTAACTATTATAAAGTGTACTTCAACTCTTCACTCGTCCTTGGATGTCTCCAAGTGAAAATTCACCATATTGTCATCATAAGTGCTACATGGGGTGTATTCATCAATAAGACAACTACTTTTTCCCAAATTTATCCATTAGAACAAGGCATCAAGGCTTTTCCAATCGAGTTCAAGAGTTACAATGGTTTTGGCCTAATAGGCCTAATTTCTCAACTAGCCCTAAATAGAGTGTTTTCCCCATTCTTTATCAAAACTCCCAAAAAACACCAAAAAATAACTTGACATTCAGATACCCTTTTTCAAGACCTTGATGATTTTGGTGGTCTTAGGTTCCTAAGGCATCCATTCAGTGTATTCCTAAAATGTAGGGCTAATAGGGCTAATGGGGCTATTTTTATGCAATCCTTTGATTTCTACATGGAAATATACCTAAATGGATTGGTCTATGCCTAATCTCACTATTAGGTTTCTATAGGACCACTACGACTCTGAAACCATGCTTGGTTCTATGCTTCCATTTTCCCCCTGCAATTACACATCGATTGTTCACTGTTATGCACCTAGTCGGGCACACTAAACTCGCCTAGGGCATGATCTAAAAAATAGAAAGATTTCTCTTCTGAGATCCTCCTTCCACACAAAAAACCTTGAATGGATTCCCTACCATATTCCTCTAGGCCATGATGATTTTCATGATGGAGAACTATGGGGGTTCCGTAAAACCAAAAATATGTCTAAACTACACTAGTAACTGTGCTATCTACAAACAATTTTAAAAGTTAATCTAATGAACACAAAAAAAATATATTCATGAATATAAAATAATTATGACTACTTCTACTACACAAATCCAACACTAACTCTCACTATTCAATCCATAAAAAGACACTTAAACTCAATGCAAGTTGACTGTGTCTACAAACAAGAACTGTGAGCTTCTATTCACATTCAAAATTACATTACATCCCTCTCTACTTTGGGAAATAGGATCCTATATGTCTTAATATGACTTACCCTTGATTATAGGAAATTATGGAAACTACCCATAATGATGCTTTGAAAAAAATCCAATTCTATAAATGTTGTCATGCAACTTTTAAAAGTTGCAAAATGTTGTCAAGCAACATTGTGACAACTTTTACATCTTTTTCTAAATTAATGCTAATGACCTCAAATCAACCTAGAATGATGTAGAAACATCCTAGGAACCATATTAGGCATAATTCTACCCTTTACCAAGCCTTAAAGTCTTTAAGACCCATTTTCCCATCTTTAGGCCTAATCTAACACTAATTACTATCAAAGAATTAAACATCTAGGTTGGATTGAGCCTAGTCTAATCCACCTAGGAACCTACATGCAAGACCTTATAAATTCAAAATTAGACACTACTGACTTGTCTAAGGTCAGTACAAGCCAAAATTTAAACTAGCTTAGAGATTAGCCTAGGTGCTCGTGCACCATCCTCCCAAAATGGAAAGACTTCAATCCATCCTTGGATTGAGTAAGTTGGAATCCACTCCCAACTTCTTGAATTCAGTCTCCTTGAGCCAAGTGGCCTTTGCATCCCCTTGTCCATTCCATTTAATCAAATGCTCATAATAAGTTCTCTATTTGGTCTTCTTGTAGGCCCTGGAGTCAAGTATCTTCTCTCCCTTCTTAGGTGGTGTAGGGGTCAAGTTCAGGTCTTCGGCCTCCTTTATGACCTCTCTAAGGCTCTGGTCTAGATATGGAGTAGGAACCTTATAAAGGATCAGATTTGCAACATTGAAGATTGGATCAATCTTGTATGCATTGTTTCCATATTTTTCCAGAATAGTACATGGCCCTAATCTCCTCATCTGAAACTTATGTGGTACTCCCTTCTATATTCTAGCTTTGTTCAAATGGACCATAACCAGATACCCTACCTAAAATTGAACATCCTTCTTCCTTTCATCCACCTTTTACTTAATCTTTGCTATGTTTTTTGTTAGTCTTTCTCACTGCTTCATGCACCTCTTTCATGGAGTGTGCAAAGTCTTTAGCATAACCACTAACCTTGGTTCCATCCTTTATTTCTCTGAGTTCAAATATGCATCTAGGGTGTATTCCATACAATATATCAAAGGAACTCTTACCAATAGTCATGTTTACAATATCATTATTGGTATATTCTACCTTTCCTAGGAGTTGATCCAAAGTCTGACCATACTCCTTTGTAGGATACCTTAATAGGTTTCCAATGCTTCTATTGACCATGTCAATTTGGCCATCCATCTAAGGGTGATATGCAGACCCAAAAGACATACTATTGCCCAACTTGTGACACAATGTTTTCCAAAAGTGACTCATAAACTTAGTATCTTTGTCAGAGACTATACTGAAAGGTAATCCATGTATCCTCACCACTTCCTTGAAGAATAAATGTCTTATGTGACAAGCATCATGCACTGTCTTGCATGGGAAAAAATGTGCCATTTTACTGAATCTATCAACAATAACATAGATTCTGTCCATTCCCTATTTGGTCTTTGGAAATCCCATGATAAAATCCATGCTCAAGCATTCCCATGGTCTACTAGGAATGGGAAGAGGTTTGTAAAGGCCTGCATTGGAAGACATGCCCTTTTCTTTCTGACACACCACACAACTTTCTACATACTTCCTAATGTCCAAATTCATTTTGGGCCAAAAGTAAAACCTCTGCACTAACTCTTGGGTCTTATTGACACCAAAATGCCCACTAAGTGCACCATTTTGTTTCTCTTGAATTAGATTTTCCCTAATTGACCCTCTAGGAACACATAATTGACTTCCTAATTTAAACAATAGATCACTTTGCATAGTATATTTAGAGAATTCACTATGAAAATGATTCTTGTACTCTTGACATACCTTATAGATGTCTAAAAAGTCTTCATCTTCTATATATAGGTCTTTGAAACTCTCAATATCCATGCTCTACAGGTGTATCTCTTGTACATTTAGGGATCTTTTGTTTAAGGCATCTGCTACCTTATTTTGTATTCCCTTCTTGTTCTTAATGTTGAAACTGTAGGCCTGTAGATACTCTACCCACTTCATATGTTTATGAATGAGCTTGTCTTGTGAATTTAGGAAACTAAGTGCATGATTGTCTAAATAGACCACAAATTCTTTTGGAAGCAAGTAGTGCCTCAATTTCCTTAGTGCTTGAACTAGATAATACATCTCTAGGTCATAAGAAGAGTACTTATTCTTGGCATCACTGATCTTTTCACTGTGGAAAACCACTGGTCTTCCCTCTTGGTTCTAGACAACAGAAATAGCCACATTGCTAGCATCACACTCAACTGTGAATAACTTCTCAAAGCTTTATAAAGTCAAAATTGGTTGAGTTTCTATCTTCTTCTTCAAAAACTCAAATCCACGGTTAGTTTTCTCATTCCAAAAAAACTTAGTTTTCATCCCTCCTTTTACGGTATCTAGCATAGGAGCACAAATAATGTTGAATTTCTTAATGAACTTCCTATAGTATTTGGATAATCCATGCAAACTTCTTACCTCTATTGCAGTCCTTGGAGTAGGCCATTTGAGAATGGCTTCCACTTTTCTTGGATCCATCTTTATAATTCCTTGGAACAATACAAACCCAAGGTAAACTAACTCATCCTTCATGAATTCACATATTTCCAAATTTATCATCAGCTCCTCCTCATACAACTTCTTTAAAACAATCTACAGATGTCTGAGATGCTCCTCTTTTTTCTTGCTATAGATTAGTATATAATCTAGATACACTACCACAAATTTTCCAATGTAATGTTTGAAGAATTCATTCATGAGCCTCATGAATATAGATGGGGTATTAGATATCCCAAATGGAATCACAATCCATTCATATAAATGTTCTGTAGTTTTGAAGGTTGTCTTCCATTCATCCCCTTCATTGACTTTAATTTGATGATAACCACTCTTTAGGTCAATCTTAGTAAAATACTTAGCTTCTCCTAGGACGTTCATTAGGTCTCCTATCCTAAGGATAGGGAACCTATACCTAATCTTAATCCTATTTATTTCCCTTCAATCAGTACAAAGCCTCCAAGTTCCTCCCTTTTTGTGTGCTAAGACAGTGGGTACGACACAAGGACTAATGCTTTTCCTAATTAGACCTTGGCTTAGGAGTTCTTGAATTTGTTTGGCAATTTCCTCATTTTGTTTAGGGGTCATCTTATAGGAGGCCTTATTTGGGAGGGTAGCTTCTAGGATAAATTTTATTTGATGACTAACAACTCTCTTAGGGGGTAGGGTTGATGGTTGTCCATTACTTACAATACCTTCATACTTCTGCAACAACTCATGTACTTCTTTTGGAAACTCTTTCTTCTTGACTGTCTTGTCTGCACTTTCTTCTTTAGGCTTCAACATAGTGAAAAACACACTCCATCTCCTTCTTCTAAGGCTTCTATGAACTCCTTTTCACCGACCAGAAGAATAGTGGGGCCTGATGACTTCATCTCTCTCTCTTCTAACAGTGACAATATCTTGAAAGTCACATAGTCTTTCTTGAAAGAATAATAATTCTTTTCTCCATCATGCATGGTCTATCTATCAAATTTCCATGGACTTCCAAGTATTAGGTGACATGCATCTATAGTTAGACCGTCACACAAAAAATTATCTTTGTATCTTCCAATTGAAAATTCCACCCATGCTTTCTCATTCACAAGTACATGTTGTCCTTTGTTCAACCAAGTGAATTTGTATGGGTTGGTATGAGGTATTCTCTTCATCTTCAATTTTTTGACTACTTCTTCTGACACTATATTGTCAATAGACCCTTAGTCTATGATGAATCTACAACCTTGTCCATCATCTTGCACTTCACTCTACACAACAACCTTCTTTGACTAGGTTCCTCTTTAACTGGCTCCTTCATTAATGTCCTTCTCATCATCAAGTTATCTCTTTCTGAATCTAGGGGTACCTTAGGTTGTTTACTTCCACCACTAGACTCCTCTTGAAAAAATTTTACCCTCTTGTCATTTCCATGAGAAATAGAGCCTTTCTCTAGATATCTGTATGCATGGTGTCCCATTTGGTTATAGTGGTAAAATTTCATGTTGGCAAAATAGTTACCTATTTCTTGGCTATTGCCTCTTCCTCTCCAATTATTGTTAGAACTTATGCCTATATTGAAGTTACCTCTTCTTGAACTCCCTTATTATTTTTCAGTAAGTTTGTTCTCTCCTTGAGCCTTAGCCTCTCAAATTATACCACCATACCCACCTTTTTGTCCTTTATTGTCTCTTTCTCTTCCTCTACGTCTACCTCTGGTAGTGCTTGAGTCTTGTTTCTTCCTTAACTTCTCTTCCACCTTAATTGCAATTTGGTGATGTCTCTGAATAGTATCAGGGGTTAAGAGACTCATCTCATCTTGAATAGTCCACTTGATACCATTAAGGTATCTATCTACCTTCACCTTCTCATCTTCTGAAGCTTGATTCTCATCTTCTGCACCTCGAGACCTCACGAATAGCATTTGAAACTCTTCAATATAAGAGTTCACATCTAATACTTTCTTTCTCAGACTTTGTCTCCTTTTATGTAACTAAATCTCATAATCTTTAGGTACATAGGCATCTTTGATTTTTGTTACCATAGACTTCCATGTGGCAATGGGCATCTTTCCTTCCTTATCTCTCTCATCTTAGATAAAATTCCACCAAGTGAGTGAATACCCTCTAAGTATTTCCTTAGCTACCTTTACCTTTTGAGCTTCTGTTATGCCATCACATTAAAAGTGATTCTCTAGTCCTTCTATCCAATCTAGGACTATCTCTGGTTCCATGTTTTCACTATAGATAGGAACTCCTTCCAATGTTGTAACACTCAAAGCCTTTAGTTCTTTTAAGAATGGTTCTTTAGTGAGGACATGGTCAACTTCAGGGACCTCATCATCTAATGCAGTCTCTTTACTCATTCCTTCAACCTTATCCCTCACTTCCTCATTCTTTTCTTCCACTTGGTCTACCTTGTGTTCCAATTATGCCAATCTCTCTCTGAGCAATCTGTTATATTCTTCTTGCTCATCCACTTTCTTTTCCAACTCTTCATTTGTCACCATTGTAGAATCACCTACTGACTTTGTTGGTTGGAACATTCACCATAAGCCAAATATGATTGGATCTCATACCAATCTGATAGAGACACTTGAAGGTGTGCTTGCACAAAAACTATCTAGGGATCTACCTATCCTAGTCTTCTCAAGATCCTAAAATCACTTCTAGTACCTCACAAGTATTTTATCTACTGTCCTAATACTTCACTAACTCAACTCTATGAGTTGGTCTCCTTGTGCTTCACCTTGAGGTGTAACTATCATTAAGTGTACTTCAACTCTTCACTCCTCCTTGGATGTCTCCAAGTGCAACTTCACCACATTGTCATCAATAAGTTCTGTAGGGGTGTATTCATCACTAAGAAAACTACTTGTCTCCTAAATGTCTCCATTAGAACAATGAATTAAGGCTTTTCCAATCAAGTTCAAGATTTACTATGGTTTTGGCCTAATAGGCCTAATTGTTCAACTAGCCCTAAACAGAGTGTTTTTCCCAATTATTTCTCAAAACTTTCAAACAACCCCAAAAAATAACTTCAAATTAAGATACCCTTTTTAAAGAAATTGATGATTTTGGTGGTGTTAGGTTCCTAAAGGATCCGTACAGTGGATTCCTAGAATGTAGGGCTAATAGGGTGAATGGGGATATTTTTATGTAGTCCTCTAATTTATACTTGGAAATCTACCTAAATGGATTATCTAATGCCTAATATCACTATTAGGTTTCATTAGGACCACTAACACTCTTAAACCATTCTTGGTTCTATGCTTTGATTCTTTCCCTTGCAATTTTTCACTTTTATGCACCTAGTCGGGCACACTGAACTTTCCTAGGGCATGATCTCAAAAATAGAAAGCTTGCTATTTTGAGATCCTCCTTCCACAAAAGCAACCTTCAATGGTTTCCCTACCATATTGCTTTGGTCCATGATTATTTTCACGGTGGAGAACTATGGGGGAGCCATAAAACCAAAATAGTCTAAACTACACCAGTAACTGTGCTATCTACAAAGAAAATTTAATATTTAATCTAATGAAAACAAAAAATTATAGTACTAAACAAAAAATACTTAGGACTACTTCTGCTACACAAATCCAACACTAACTCTCACTATTCAATCCATAAAATCACACTTAAACTCAATGCAAGTCGACTGTGTCTGCAAACTAGAACTCTGAGCTTCTATTCACATTCAAAATAGCATTGCATACCTCTCTCCCTTGGTAAATGGGGTCCTAGATGTATTAATATTCCTTACCCTTGATTTTAGGCCATTATGGAAACTAACCATAATGATGCTTCGAAAAAATCCAATTCTGTAAATGTTGTCAAGCAACTTTTAAAAGTTGCAAAATATTGTGAAGCAACATTGTGACAACTTTTACATCTTTTTGCAAAATTAATGCTAATGAACTCAAATAGACCTAGAATGATGTAGAAACATCTTAGGAACCATATTAGGCATAATTCTACCCTTTCCCAAGCCTTAAAGGCTTTAAGACCCATTTTCCATCTTTAGGCCTAATCTAACACTAATCACTATGAAAGCATTAAACATCTAGGTTGGATTGAGCCTAGTCTAATCTACCTAGGAACCTACATGAAAGACCTTATAAGGTCAAAATTAGACACTACAAACTTGGGTAAGGTCAGTACAAGCCAAAATCGAAACTAGCTTAGATATTATCCTAGGTTCTCCTACACCAGATAGGTTGAGTGGAAATATTCCTCTTCAACAACTCAAATCCTTGGTTAGCTTTCTCATTCCATAAAAAATTGATCTTTATCCCACCTTTTATGGTATCCAACATAGGAGCACAAATTTCACTAAACTTCTTAATGAATTTCCTATAGTACTGAGTTAATCCATGAATGCTTCTCACCTCTATTGCAATTTTGGGGGTAGACCAATTGATGATGGATTATACTTTTCTTGGATCCATCTTAAGGTTTCCTTAAGACAACACAAAACCAAGATCTAGCTCCTTTAAGAACTCACACTTATCCAGATTGATCATTTTATTTTCTTCATGTAGTCTCTTAAACACAATTTGTAGATGTGTTAGATGTTCTTCTTTAGTCCTACTAAAGATTAGGATATCATCCAAATACACTACAACAAACTTACCAATGTAGTCCTTGAGAACTTTGTTCACCAGCCTCATGAATATAGATGGGGCATTTGATAGCCAAAATGGAATTACAAGCCATTCATATAAACCTAATGTGGTTTTCAAGGAAGTCTTCCATTCATCTCCCTCCTTGACCCTAATTTCATGATAACCACTCTTCAGGTCAATCTTAGTAAAGTACTTTGCTCCTCCTAAATAGTCCATTAGGTCTTCTATCCTAGGGATAGGAATGTTAGGAGTAATAGTACACAAGACAACTGAGACAGGGGGGTGAATTAATTGTAATCTAGATTATTAAACTTTATACTTTATAAATCAAATCTGCAAATGTAAATGATAACACAGTAAATGCCAACACCATAACACAATATTTTTTGTCGAGGAAACCCTATTAAAGGTAAAACCTCGGTGGGAATTAACACCCACAAATAATGTAATGAGAGTATAGTATCCCCGTTAAAAGATATTAGCCTTGTTAGGAGCTTGTTACACCATTATAGTACATATTCCCTATTATGATTCAAAGAAAATAGTACGCTCACTACCAAGGCACACTGCCCAAAGAAGGTTAAAGCCACCGTCAAGGATTTGCAATCTGAATCAAGTGTATAAAGAAAATACACATTTCAGCGAACTATCTGATAGAAACTATCTTTGCTTGGTCAATTCCAATGAATTATCAAATTTACTTGTATCCAACAGTCAACAAGCTTCACAGCTTCTACACTTCTCTTTCTTTATCTTTCTCTTTCACAATTCTCCACAAGAATTTATCATTCCTATATACCCTCTTACAATAATTCATTAGGTCGGCTAGTTAAGCTTTCCTAATACATAATTAACTAGGTAAGCCAATTAAGGATTTCCATAATAAAAATAATTACATATCCCCTTGATAAGATACACACAGTGTCTATAATAATTATACAACATTTAAAATCCATTACATATACTTCAAGATCCGTAATTTATCCTCACAATTAATTTCACATGCTACATGTCTAAAGTCGGCTAGGAAATAGGTCTTCTCTAGAATACACGCCACAACTGATGTCATCAGTATAAAATCAACAATAAAACTAAACCCATTACTCTATCATATGTTGGCTATCCATCAGTAAGCTCGTAAGTTCTAAAATATCTTCACCAGAAAGATATACCCAAAACACAGAGACCTGCTCTGTCCAGAATCACTGTTACAGTCCAGAAAACCAGTCTTCACTAAATCAACTGTAACATCCACCATAGGTAACATAAATTCAAGTGACCTTAGGAATAAGGTTAGTACATATCCTTCTACATAAATCCAACTTTGGTCATTCTAAATCATTTGTGCAGTGTCTGTACACTCCTTCTAGTTAAGTAGCTAGTCTGTCTTCTCCATAGAAATATATGTTGACATCAGTGACAAAAAATGAATATCAACAGCATGATAAGTAACCAAAACTGATATCATCCAACAATCTCCCCCTTTGTCATTGATGGAAACATATGGGAAAATCCATATGTATCAACCCAAAAGTAATCTCTCTCTATACAATCTTCTCAATATCCTCAACACAAATCTCCCCAAAACAGTAGGGATTTTCACATAGATTTCTTCCCCTTTTGGAAGCAATGGAAAAAGGTGCCATAACTCATTTTTAGTCTTCTATAAGATGTAGATTTTTCAAATCTTCATGTCCAATCAACTAGGTGTAAGATCACCAAAATGTACTCCATAGTATTCTCTTGCGATCACTCCCCATAAGGAGTAGATCCATACATCAAGTCTAGAGAATGATATAGCTCTAAGATCCACTGGACGGATGCACATCTACATCATTTAGTTTTCACCCGAAGGGGCCATCACCCAAAGCATGCCTCTGAGATATTCAAAAGTATCTTTTGGTAAATTTTTAGTGAATATATCTGCTGTATGTTCCTTGGTGCTAATATACTCCAGTTTAATCTCTCTATATGCTACTTTGTCCCTCAAGAAATGATACTTGATGGAAATATGTTTAGTCTTTGAATGCATTACATGATTCTTTGACATATTCACTATGCTGGTGTTATCAAAATGGATAATCACTGGTTCTTTGAAAATTATTCCAATGTCCTTCAACATTTGTTTCATCCAAACAACTTGTGTATAGTTTATTGCAGCAGCAACATACTCTGACTCAACAGTAGATTGAGCAATACAGCTCTGCTTCTTGCTCAACCAAGAAACCAGCCTTTTTCCAAGGAAAAATGCACCACTACTTGTACTCTTCCTATCATCCACATTACCTTCCCAATAAACATTAGTAAAAGCTTGCAATGTAAAATCATTATATTTTTCATACCATAATCCATATTCTACCGTTCCTTTCAAATATCTGAAAATTCTTTTCACAACATCGAAATGTGTCTCTTTAGGATCTGCCTGATATCTAGCTACAATTCCAACTACATTGGTAATATCTGGTCTAGTGTGTGTTAGATATTGTAGACAACCAATCATTGATCTATACTTAGTCTACCCAACACTTTGAGTCTCATCACTTTTAGTTAGTTTGTTCCTTGTTACCATGGGTGTACCAACAAGTTTACAATCTTCCATTCCAAATTTCTTCAACATTTCTTAAGATACTTGGTCTGAGATATAAAAATGTCATTCTTACTTTGATTAATTTGCAAACCAAGAAAAAATTTCATCTCACCAATCATTGACATTTCAAACTCATTCTCCATTTCTTTAGCAAATTTCTTTCTCATTTTATCACTGCCTCCAAAAATGATATCATCAACAAAAACTTCTATAATTAAGATTCCATCTTCATCAATTCTTAAATACAAATTACTATCTGCATTACCTTTTCTGAAACCAAGATGAAGTAGATGTTTATCCAGTCTTGCATACCATGCCCTCGGTGCTTATTTCAGTCCATACAGTGCCTTCTTCAGTCTGTAAACCATGTTTTCATCATCTATCAAAGTAAAACCATCAGGTTTCTCAATGTACACTTATTCTAGATCACCATTCAAGAATGCTAACTTCACATCCATCTGATACACTTTGAAGTCTTTATGTGCAACATAATAAAGGAATAGTCTCATAGCTTCCAATCTGGCAATAGGTGCAATTTTTTCTTCATAGTCTATGCCTTCTTGTTGAGAGTAGCCTTTACATACCATTCTAGCCTTGGTTCTTACCACTGTTCTTTCCTCATCCATCTTGTATCTTAAAAACCACTTAGTGCCAATCACATTTTTGTTCTTAGGTCTTGGAACCAATTCCCAAGTATTGTTTTTCTTTATTTTTTCTAGTTCTTCTTCCATGTATTCAGTCCAAGATTCATCTCTACATGCTTCATTAGTAGCCTTTGTTTCAAATTGAGAAATCAAATAGATCTCATCTCTAACTCTAGATCTAGTCATCATTCCTTTGCTTGCATCACCAATAATTTGATCTTAAGGATGGTTTTTCTTGACATACCTTGATATCTTCAATGTTTCAGTAGCTTTGACCTGTTCTTCTTCTTCAATCTCATTTTTTATCATCAAGGGTCCTTCAGGTTCAGCAACAACTTCTCTTGATTCTTTTATTTGACCACAATCATACATTCTTTCCTAAATTTGAAATTTTTTGTCTATTCTCACATTGGCACTTTAAATCAGTTTCCTCAGTCTCAAATTGAAACATTAATATGCTTTACTCTTAGTGGAATAACCAATAAAGGTTCCTTCATCACTTCTAGCATCAAACTTTCCTATCTCATCATCTCTCTTGATATAACATTTACTAGAAAATATTCTAAAATATTTCACAGTAGGTGCATGATCAAACCATAATTTATAGGGAGTTTTATTTGTACCTTCTCTTATCTGAATTATGTTTAATGTGTACACATCAGTGCCAACTGCTTCTCTCCAATGAACATGTGACACATTTCCTTCCAGCAACATAGTCCTTGCAGCATCTAATATGGTTCTATTTCTTCACTCTGTTATCCCATTCTATTGTGGAGTTCTAGGAGCTCAAGTATGTCTATGTATTCCATTTTATTCATAGTATGTATTAAATAGTTCTAATGTAAACTCTCCTCCTCTATCTAATCTCAAACATTTCTTCTTTAAACTAGATTCATTTGCAAATTTTTCCTTGAATAACTTGAACTTGTCAAATGCTTCAGATTTCTCTCTAAAATATGTAACCCACATCATTCTAGAAAATTTATCAAAAAAATTTATAAAATACCTTTCACCATAGTATGATCTTGTTCTTTTAGGACCACACAGATCTGTATGCACCAGATCCAATTTCCCTTTTTCTGAATAAGCTTTTCTCTTGAAATTTCTTCTAGTCTATTTCCCCATAACACATTCTCTACACACAGTGTTAGATGGCTTTACAATTATAGGTAGATCTCTTACTTCTTTTGTCATACTTTCCTTCACAATGTTATCAAAATTAACATGACAAAGTCTTCTATGCCATAACCAACTGTCATCAATCTTTGCAATAAAACAAGAAGCTTTAGATGTGTTCAATTCAAATACATTACCTCTGTATTTAGTACCAGACGCTATCAAGTCTCCTATTTTACTCTTGATAGAACATTTTCCATTTATGAAGTTTAGTTGATAACCCTTGTCGACTAGCTGTCCAACACTCAAGAAATTGTACTTAAGTCTATCAACAAGTAATACATTGTCAGTGTTAGTCTTTCCATCCAAGGAAATAGATCCAATTCCAATAATAAGTTTAGGATTATTGTCACCAAATATAACAACACCACCATCATGTCTTTTCAAACTCATAAACTTATTTTTATCTCCATCCATACGACGTGAACAACCACTATCTATGACCCATTCAGATTTCTTTTCAACTTGGGATACAAATTCTTTTTATCCATGCATAGGTTCATCATCTTTAATAGAAATAAATCCAATTTCATCATAGTCACCATCTTCATCATCATATATACCTTCACTAGCATAATAACATTCATTATCCTTTGAGAACTTAGACTTGAAAAACTTAAGTTTGTGCTTTGGAATTCTTGTAGGACATCTAGATGAAAAATGACCGATCTTGTAACATGAAAAATATTTCAAAGGTAATTTTCTCTCAAACTTACCCTTACCTCTCTTTTCTCTTCTGGAAATCAGTTCTACTATTTCATATAGCTTTCTTTCTTCTTCCTGTATTTCTTCCCATTCATCAGCATAGGCACCAAGTTCTTCTCTTAGGTCATTACTGCTCGTGCTTGCATTTCCAGGTAAGATTATTTTTCTGTTGTGTATGGTTTCTTTGAATGTTGACTCAACCTTAGGTAAAGTATCTCCCAATTCTGTGGCTTCAAATGTAGTTATATTTCCAATCAAAATCTCTCTGGTGAAGTTTAGTGTCATAGGTATGATCTCCTCTATAGCCTAAACTTTGGTTCTGTATGCAGGTGTCAATGATCTGAGTATCTTTGCAATTACTTATTCCTCACTGGAAGTTCCTCCAGAGTTCCTAATACCAGTAAATACCTCATTAATTCTTTGTCCATATGCTCTAATGTTCTCATCTTCTCTCATAATTAGTGATTCCATCTTTGTCTTCCAATTCTGTAACTTTGCTTTCTTTGTAAAATCATCTCCAACATATAGTGCTTCCAATCTTGTCCTGATTTCACATCCAGAGTCCAAGTCCTTTACTTCAGTGAATTATCCTTCTGATAGTGCACTAATTAAGGATTCCATTGCAACCATATTGCATGAGAATATATTGTTTTTATCTTCAGTGTCTTTCTCTAATTCATCCTCAGTTGCTACCTTTTCCTTATTTTTTATCATCCAGTAATCAATTCCCAAACATAGCAAATGTGTTCTCATCTTATTCTGCCAACTATCAAAGTTTTTAGGATCAAACTTTGGACTATCCCTCCTATAGTAAGTCATCTTCAAGATCACCTCAATTTGTTAAACTTTCTCTCTGAAGACCAATAGCTCTAATACCAATTGTTAGGAATAATAGTCCACAAGAAAATTGAGAGGGGGGGGGGGGGTGAATCAGTTATAATCTAGATTATAAAACTTTATCCTTTATAAAACAAATATGCAAATGTAAATGATAACATAGTAAATTCCAACACCATAACACAATATTTTTTGTTGAGGAAACCCTGTTAAAGGTAAAACTCCGATGGGAACACCCTAAAATAATATACTAAGATTATATTATCCCTGTTAAAAGATATTAGCCCTGTTAGGAGCTTGTTACAACATTACAATACACAGTCCCTATTAGGAGATAGACCCTATTAAGAGTCAAGAAAAATAGTACCCTCAATGCCAAGGCACACTTCCCAAAGAAGGTTACAACCACCCTCAAGGATTCACAATCCGAATAAAGTGTATAAAGAAAATACACATTCCAGTGAATTGACTGATTGCAACTATCTTTGCTTGGTTAGTTCCAATGAATTATCAACTCTTCTTCTATCCAGTAGTCAACAAGCTTCGTAGATTCCACACCTCTCTTTGTTTATCTTTCTCTTTGACAATTCTCCACAAGAATTTATAATTCCTATATACCCTCTTAAAATAATTCATTAGGTCGGCCAGTTAAGCTTTCCTAATACATAATTAACTAGGTCGGCCAATTAAGGCTTTCCATCATACAAATAATTACATATCCCCTTTCTAAGATACACATGATATCTATAACAAGTATACAACATTTACAATCCATTACATATACTTCCATATCTATAATTTATTCTCACAATTAATTTCACAAGCTACATGTCTGA
Source organism: Thuja plicata (assembly GCA_018584345.1). NCBI lineage: Eukaryota > Viridiplantae > Streptophyta > Pinopsida > Cupressales > Cupressaceae > Thuja > Thuja plicata. The sequence goes on from MU226991.1 coordinate 177,966, forward strand.
AGTCGGCCATGAAATAGGTCTTCTCTAGAATACATGCCATAGCTGATGTCATCACCATCCAATCAACAATCGAACTCAACCCATTACTCTATCATATGTCAGTTTTCCATCAGTAAGATCACAAGTTCTAAAATATCTTTTCCAGAAAGATATACCTGAAACACAGAGACCTGCTCTATCCAGAATCACAGTTGCAGTCTAGAAAATCAGTCTTCACTATATCAACTGTAACATCCACCATAGGTAACATAAATTCAAGTGACCTTAGGAATAATTTTAACACACATCCTTCTAGGTAAATCAAGATTTTATCATTCTTAATCCTTTGTACAGTGTTCGTACACTCCTAGTTAAGTAGCCACACTGTCTTCTCCATAGAAATATGTTGACATCTGTGACAAAAGATGAATATCAATAGCATGATCAATAACCAAAACTGATATCATCCAAAAAGGAAATCTATACCTAATGTTGATTCTTTTAATCTCTCTATAATCAATGCATAGCCTCCAAGTTACTCACTTTTTGGTTGCTAAGGCAGTGTGAATAGAACATGGGCTTATACTCTTTCTAATGAGGCCTTGGTTTAGGAGTTCTTGGATTTTCTTGGAAATTTCCTCATTTTGTTGAGGGGTCATCTTATAGAAACCTTTCTTAGGTAGGGTAGCTCTGGGAATGAAGTCTATTTGGTGGCTAATAGATATCTTAGGGGGTAGCCTTGCTGGTTGTCTTTGACTCCTTAAGAAACTCTTGTACTTATATAGGAATCTCTATCTTCTTGATTGTCTTCTCTACATCTTCTTCCTCTAGCTTCAAAACCAGATCATATCCTACTCCCTCTCCTTCTTGTAGGGCTTCTAGGAACTCCTTTTCACTCACCAATAGAACATTAGGGCATGTGGGATTCACTTCTCCTTCTTCTAGCAGTGACTGTATTTTGAACGTCACACCATCTTTCTTGAAAGAATATGCATTCTTGGCTCCATCATGTATGGCTTGTCTGTAAAATTTCCATGGCCTTCCTAGTAAAAGGTGACATGAATCCATAGGTAGGATGTCACATAGTACATTTTCTTGATATCTTCTAGTAGTGAAGTCCACCCATGCTTGTTCATTCACAAGGACATGTTTTACTTTGTTTAACCAAGTAACCTTGTATGTATTACTATGTGGAATCCTCTTCATTTTGAGTTTACTAACTACCTCCTCTAACACAATATTGTTAGTAGACCCTGAGTCTATCATGATCTTACACAATTTACCCATCATTTTGCATTTCACTCTGAATATTGATCTTCTCTGGCATGGTTCTTCTCTCACTGGTTCTTTGATCATTGTTCTCCTTATCATTAGATTTTATCCCTCTTCTGAATCTAGGGGTACTTCAAGGTGTTTGTTACCACAACTACATTCTTCTTGAACAAATTTGACTCTCTTATCACTCGCTTGGGAAGTAGAACCTTTCTCTAGACACTAGGGTGTCCCTTTTGATTGCAATGATAACATTTCATGGTTGAAAAGTAAGAACCTCTTCCTTGGATTTTGATTCTTCCTCTCCAATTACTATTAGATCCTCTTCCTCTATTGAAGCCTCCTCTATTTGAGCATCCCTCTTGCTATTTGGTCAGCTTAGTCTCTCCTTCAGTCTTGGATTTTGAGCTTCTACCACCATATCCACTTCTTTGGCCTCTTCCATATCTTCCTCTTCCTTTGCCTCTGGTTTGCTTGTATCTTGTTTCTTTTTCAACATTTTGTCCACCTTAACTACAAGTTGGTGGCATCTTTGGACTGTGGTAGGAGTCAAGAGAATCAACTCATCTTGAATAGTCCATCTTAGACCATTGAGGTATCTAGCTACCTTCACACTTTCATCTTCTGCAAATCTTGATCTCATACAAAACCTCTGAAACTCCTCAGTTTAAGATTCAACATCCAATTCCTTTTTTCTTAAGCTTTTCCTTTACTTATGCAACTGGATTTCATAATCTTTTGGCACATATGCCTCTCTGATTTTGGCTACCATAACTTTCTGAGTGGCTATGGGTTTCTTTCCTTCTTTCTCCATGTCATCTTGGATGAATTTCCACCAAGTGAGTATAGACCCTCTAAGCCTTGCCTTTTCTAGTTTTACCTTTTGGGCTTCTATTACCCAATGACACTCAAAGTGGTTTTCAAGTCCTTGAATCTAATCTAGGACTAGCTCTAGTTCCATTTTCCCACAAAAAAATGGGATTCCTTCTAATTCCTTTCTACTTAAGGCTTTTAAGACTTTCAAGAATAGATCTTCGGTGAGGATAGGGTCTAGTTCAGGGAACTCATCATCTATGGCTATCTCTTTACTCTTTCCTTCAAATTTATCCTTGGATTCATCAATCTTCTCTTCCACTTGGCCCAATTTATGCTCTAATTAGGCCAATCTATCTCTTAATAACTTATTCTCTTCTTCTTGCTCATCCACTTTCTTTGCAATTTCTGCATTTGTCAACATTGTACAATCTCCTAATTAATCTTCTAGTTGAAACATTCACCAAAATCCAAATCTTATTGGCTCTGATACCAATCTAATAGAAACTCCCAAGTGTGCTTGCACAAGCCTACTAGGACACTAACTGTTCCTATTCCTTCCAAGACCCTTAACTTCATTCTAGGATCTTCCAAGTCCTTCCTTAGCTAACTCAATACTTCTCCAACACCTATCTAAGAGATTATATCCTTTGTGCTTCACCTAGGGGTATCTATCAACATGTTTCACTACTCTCATATACTCCTTCTTGGATGACTCCAAGTGCCTTTTGGTCTCTTCCTTTTAATAAGAATTTTGAAGGGTGTAATCTATGATTGGAAAACTTCTTGAGCTCCACTTGATCCAATTAGGATAGGGTATCAAGAGTTTTATAATATATTTCCAGACCCTTAGTGAATTTGGTATTTTAGGCCTAATGCTCCTTCTAGCCCTAATTGACTAGTTTTCTCACTTCTTTCATAATAATCCAAAAAAATCCAAAAAAAAAAAGTTGATATTCTGATACCCTTTTCCAACACATGAGAGATTTTGTATTTCTTAGGGTTGTAAGGTCTCCGTACAGTTGATTCCTATAATTAAGGGAAAATAGGGCTAATAGTGCTATTCTGGTACAATTTTGTGATTTCTACTTAAAAATGTATCCCAATTGATTGGGCAAGGCCTGATCTTTCTAGGAGGTGTCTTTATGACCTTAGTGCTCACAAAACCATGCTTGGTTTCCTTCTTCCAATCACACCCCTTCATTAAAACATCATTAGTTTACTAGAAAACTCCTAATCAGATTTTTTGGACTCGCCTAGGGCTTGCCATTAAAATTGCTTAAACTTCTTCTTCACACTCCTCCTTCAATATATACACTATAAAAGGGCTCCCCTACCATATACCTCATGGAAGTGATGAAATTCATGGTGGAGATCTATGGGGGAGCCATTTTACACTAAAATGCTCTGTCAATACCAACAAACTACTAAACTAGAAAATAATTTGCAAACCTAATCTAATCAACTCATAGAAACCTAAAAAAAAAACTAGAGATGTTATAATTATCCCTACTACACAAATACAACACAATATATTTCTATTCAATTCATCTACAAACACTAACTATCAAAAAGCATTCATAGAGCATTAGAACAGTTGACAGAGTAACTTCTGACAATTCAAATTACTTCTCCACCTTGGAAAACCTTGAGAAATGGGTCTCCTCATGGAATTTTATACTTTCCCCATGTTTTTAGACAGTTACAAAAACTACCCATCATCAAACATCGAAGGGAATCCAATATTACCAATGTTGTCATGCAACTTTGAAAAGTTGCAATTGTTCTCATGACAACATTTTGACAACTTTTACATTTTTTGCCTAAAACATTAACTAATGACCTCTAACCTATAATAAATTAATTAGAAACATCATAGGGGTAATTTTAGGCACATTTCCAATCCTTCCTAAGCCTTGAAGGCTTTTAGACCCAAATTTTCACTTTTTAGGCTTTCTAGCACTAAACACTATCAAAACACAAATTGACTAGGTTGGATTGATCCTAGTCAAATCCACCTAGGTTAAAACTAACAAGACCTTCTAAGGTCTAATAAAATACACTTGACTTGGCTAAGGTCAGTACACACCACAACCAAAATTGAGAATGGGAGTTAGCCTAGGTGCTCTTGCACCAATTTCATAAAATCAATCAATTGTTGTTATTGCGTTGATGTGACTTATTATATATTTATTATGGATCTCATGTGTTCTTATGATTCTTGTTGGGGTTAGGAAACCTACGTACACTAGGTGATTCATCTTAATCAAGTGAAGGTATTAATATAAAACATTGGGATGAGGGGATTTAACAATAAAAAGGATTACTTTTATGTCTCTACCATGCCACTAGTGCTAATATAAACTACGGATGGGAGTGGGAGAAAGTTCCTTTGTGATGGCACAACTGAAGAACCTTGTCTCCATGAAAGGTGTTTAGTTCTGCATGTGCCTACTTAGATGCCGAAAAGGATAGTAATAGGGTAATCAAAGGCGTGAGGGATATGCAATGACACTCATCTAGATTGTAGCTTAGAGTCCCTAGAAATGTAATCATGCCTCTATTTTTCCTATTTTTCTTCTTGTCTTTCCTTTTTGTGTTGTGATTTTAGGGAAAGGATATAACCACCTAAGGAATGTTCTATATGATACCTCTTGCATGGGCCTGGGTTTCTATCTCCTATCTCAAGAGAGTGGGCATGTTGGTCCCACATGGTTGAGTGGTTAATCTCTATTTATCAAGGTATTGTTAATGGTCCAATGGATGATCCTTGCTGATTTAGGAGCATCTTGGGTTCTTGGAAATCCTGTATCAACCAAAAATATATTTTCTTGTGAGCCCGATAGCTTTTTTTGACTTTTGGTAGACTAATCAGTAACTACTCTGGAGTTCTCGGTTGAAGGTTTATTTTTCGACCAAACTTGGTTACTGATTGTGGATTTGTTTCACTAACCGGTCATGGTGCTCGTTCCTATCTGCTTGGTGGTTGTCTCCCCGAGTGGGTTTTGTTGGTTGGATCTTTTGGCTAACATTTTTATTTAATTTTGTAGCATAGTTAAATTTTGGATCTTCCATTAGGGAATGTTTGGACCTAAATCTAGGTTGTTGTTGTCTCCTATGTGGATCTTTAGGATCTTTTTGGGCCAAGTGTTTTCGGTAGTCTCTTATATAAAAGTAGTGTTTTTTTCTTAGCAAGGGGGAGAGTAGTGTTGGATTGAGGTTTTGTGACATCACATGTATGAGGATTGTTCTATAATAGATTTGAATGTATTTGGCCATAATTGGGAAGGCCTTATAGCCTAGCATGTATGAAGTTTGATGATTTAATTTAAAGACTATGCATTTGTTATCTCATTTTATGTGTTTTAAGATTCTGAGTTGTGTTTAGCAAGATAGTTTGGTGCTTGGGAGTGCCTTTGGCCCTAAGTACTATCCCTCCCTACGTCAGGTGGTATCAGAGCAAAGGTTAGATCTGAGTTCCTTCTATTAAATCCTTGTTGGTTGATTTTTGTGGGGTAGAAGATTGCAATTTGACCATCAATTTTAGAGGGTTTCAAGATGGTTCAAGGGAGGTGAGATGAAAATCTGGGCTTAGCTGATATCCTAAGGCAAATTGTAGCAAGATTAGAAGTTGTTAAGATAGTCCAACGCTAAGGAAGACATCTTGAGAATGTTAGTGATGATGAAATAAAAGAAGTACATGGATAATTCATACCCGTACCTTTGATAGATCAAGGATAAGAAAGATTAATACAAGAATTCACAAGTTTGAAGTCTACACCTTAGTTTAATCCTCCTGAGTATAGCAAGAAGATGAATTTAGATTAATTGATAGATTGAATGGATGAGATGGAAAAAATAATTTAAGTATGAGAAAATATTAGAAGAAAACAAGGTGAAGATTGCAAGCACAAAGTTGAAAGGTCATGAATCCTTGTGGTGGGAGCATCTGCAATTGGACCAAAATAAGAAGGGTAAAGACAAGATCAAGGTATGAAATAAGATGATAAATAAGTTGCAAGGAAATTTTATACCTTTTGATTATCAGATTAACCTAGCTAGGAGAATACAGTGTTTAAATCAAATAGATAGCTCTATGAAAGATTACACTGAGGGATTTTATAGATTAGATATCAGATTTGAACATGATGAAGATGAGGTGGAAAGAATTGCAAGATATCTGAATGGATTAAGGAGTTCTATTCAAGAAGAGATTAATTTGGTAAAGATGATGAGTATTGAAGAGGTTTATCAGTTTCCCTAAATTCTAAGGAGAAATTTAACAAAAGACATGATCAAACACAAAGAGGAAGAGGTGGTAGATTCTCTAGAGGAAGAGGTAGATCTTATGGTGAAAACCCTTAATCTAATCAAGATAAAATAAATCATAACAAAGGAAAGACCGAGTGGAAAGGTGGAAGTTCATTTAGAGAAAGAGGTAATTACTCTTGAGGTGGCTATGTTAGAAGTGGATTCCAAGGAACTTGTTATAGTTGTGGAGAAGAAGGACATAGATCATTTGATTGTACACATGCAAGAAAGAAAATTGATAATAGAAGAAATGCATTGGTGCAGGAAGATTCATTGAATGAACCTAAAAAGGAAGAAAAACTGATGGTCAAAATAATATTGTAGAGTGAAAATAAGGAAGATCTAGTGAGGAAAAGTTTGTTCAAGATCAGATCCAGAGTTGAAGAACAAGTTTGGAAAGTGATTGTTGATAGTGGGAGTTCAAAAAATATGGCATTAGAAGAGATGGTTACAAATTTGCAATTGGAAATAATGAAACACCTTAAACCCTAAAAAATTTCATGGGTCAAGGATGATCATACACTCATGGTAAGTGAATAATGTTTTGTGAATCTAAAAATTGGAAACTACTATGATAAGGTGTTGTGTGATATCATGCCCATGGATTTTTGTCATATTGTGTTGGGTAGACCTTGGAAATATGATAGACATGCTATACTTGATAAGAGATTGAATAAATATAGTATTTGGGCGGATGGAAAGAGACAAATCTTGTTACCTCTGGTAGAAGAATCTATTGGTGAGATATGTAACTATATGAAATTTTATTTGATGGAAGGTAGATAGTTTGTTAAGGATCTAAAGAGAGATGATATTTGTTATGATTTGATTCCTAACAAAGTGAGTGATAAAAAAGAAGATAAAGTTCCTGCAAAAGTTGAGGATTTTTTCACCGAGTATAAGGCAATCATTTCAGATAATGTACCTAATGGTTTGCCATCAATGAGATATATTATTCATTGTATGGATCTGATTCATGGGACTAGTTTGCTAAAAAAGGAACAACATTGGTTGAGACAAACCGAGAATGAGGAACTCAATCGACAAGTTCATGAGTTATTGCAGAAAAGTTTGATCACAAAGAGTTTGAGTCCATGTGTAGTTTTAGTTGTTTTAGCACTAAAGAAGAATGGAGAATGATGAATGTGTACTCATTCAAGAGCTATTAACAAGATCACAGTTAAATATTGGTTCTCTATACCAAGAATGGATGACATAATGAATTGTTTGAGTGGAGAAAAATATTTTACGAAGATTGATCTAAAGAGTGGATATCATCAGATCAGAATTAGAGAAGGTGATGAATGGAAGATTGGTTTCAAGACAAAAGAAGGTTTTTTTGAGTGGTTGGTTATGCTTTTTGGTTTAATTAATCCATCGAGTACTTTTATGAGGTTGATGAATGAGGTTTTGAAGAAATTATTGGGTATATTTATAATTGTATAGTTGGATGACATCCTGATATCCAGTAAGACCATAAAAGAACATTTTTTGCACATTAGACAGGTATTGCATAGATTGAAAGAGGAAAATTTACAAATTAATTTTAAAAACTATTCCTTCATCAAAGAAGAACTTGTGTATTTTGGATTTGTGATTTCAGCGGATGGTTTTAAGATGGATCCTTGAAAGTTTGAAGCTATACTTGATTGGCCTACATAGGAAAATGTCATAGAGGTAAGGTCATTTCATTGATTAGATAGTTTTTACCAAAAATTTATGATAAATTTCAGTTCTATTTGTAATGCTATGAATGAGACAATGAGAGGAGACAAGAGAGAGTTCAAGTGGACTCATGGAGCTGATAAGAGTTTTTAGACTTTGAAACAAAAGGTTTCTGAATTACCTGTGTTACCCTTACCAAATTTCAATAAGGTATTTCAAATTGAGTGTGATGTAAGTGGTAGTGCAATAGGAGCCATGTTGACTCAAGAAGGTAAAACACTTGCTTTCTTTAGTGAGAAGTTGAATGATGCAAAAAGGAAATATTTTTATATGATCAAGAATTCTATGCTATTTTTCAAGCCCTGAAGAAGTGGAGACATTATTTGATGCCAAGTGAATTTGTGTTGTATACTGATCATAAGGCTATAGAGTATTTGAGTATTCAGAATAAGTTTAATCAGAGACATATGAAGTGGGTAGAGTATTTGCAAATTTTCACATTTTTTATAAAGCATAAGAGTGGAGTATCCAACCGAGTGGCTATTTCTTTGAGTAGAAGAAGATATTTGATGACTGAAATGAGAGTTGAAGTTACTGGTTTTGATGATATGAAGAATTTTTATGAAACTGAACTTGATTTTTTTGAGCCATGGAGAATGTGCAGAGAACCTATTCTAGATCAAATGAGTAAGTTTGAAGACTATTTCATTTAGGTATATATGTTGTTCAAAGTATTTTAGTTATGCATATAGAGAAGATCAATGAGAACCAATTTGATAAAGGAAAAACATAGTAGTGGTTTGGCAGGACATTTTGGCATTGATAAAACATTGAGTTTACTAAAGGAGAGGTATTTTTGGCCTCATTTGTATAAGGATGTTCAAAAATTTGTGATGAGTTATGGAGTTTTTCAAGTTGCAAAAGGAGTAAGTCATAATACTAGATTTTACACACTAATTTCTATTCCTAAGAAATCTTAGAATGATATCAGCATGGATTTTGTTCTTGGCTTACCGAGGAAGAGGTAATGATTCCATATTTTTCTTTGTAGACAATTTTTCCAAGATGACACATTTCATACCATGTAGGAAAACATTAGATATAGCACATATAGGAGATATTTTCTTCAAAGAGATGGTCGAATTGCATGGATTATCGAAGAGTATCATCTCTGATGGACATAGTAAGTTTGTTGGCTATTTTTGGAAAACACTTTGGAAAAAGATAGATGCCAAGTTAAAGTATAGTTCTACATTTAATCCACAAGCTGATGGACAAACAAAGATTTTAAACTAAAGTTTGGTTAACTTATTGAGATGATTAGTTGGAGACAAACCGATTAATTGGGATATGATGTTAGCACAAGAAGAGTTTGCATACAATAATTTAGTGAATATGAGTACTAGCAAGACACCCTTTCAGATTGATACTTTCACACAACTGAGAGGTATATTAGAATTGAGAGATATTGTTGGAGAAGAGAAGAGAAGTGTTGAGGGAGAAGAATTTTCTAAGTTTATCAAGTCATTGCATGAGGAAGTGAAACATAATCTGGAATACAGTAATTAGAAATAAAAGGATAGTGCAGATAGATCAAGATGACTTAAGGTTTTTGAGGTTGGTGATGAAGAGATGGGTCATTTAAAGAAATGTAGATTTCATGTTAGAACATATGGTAAATTGAAGATGAAGAAATTTTGTCCTTGCAATATATTGAGGAAGTTTGATATTGGAAATTCTTATGAAGTGGAGTTACCTAATAACATGGATATATCACCTATATTCAATGTTTTAGATTTGTATGAGTACCATGCACCTGATGAAGAATTCACAGTACTAAATAATTATCCTAAGAAATAGATAGAAGATGTTGAACAGATTTTGGAATAAAGATTTTGTAAAAGAACAAGAGGAAAGGAGTAGATGGAATAGTTTTTAAAGTGGAAGAACTAACCGATTGAAGACTCTACATGGATTTCTCAATCTGAGTTGGATTCATCTCAGGTTACACTTAACTCATGATTCAAAGAATTATTTCTTTTAAATCCATGTGTCTGATGTAGGAGAATCTTGAGTTCTTGGCAATCCTGTATCAACAAAAAATATGTTTACATGTGATCTCAATAACTTGTTGGAGAATTTTGGTATGCTTTTCGGTAACTACTATAGAGTTCTCGGTTGAAGGTTTTGTTTTTTGACAAAACATGGGTAATGATTGTGGCTTTGTTTCACTGACCCTTCTCAATGCTTTTTCCTATTTTCTTGGTGGTTATCTCCCTGTGTGGGTTTTGTTGGTTCGTCTTTTGGTTGACATTTGCATTTAATTTCTATACCATAGTTAATGTTCGGATCTTCCATTAGGGAATGTGTGGACCTAAATCTAGGTAGGTTAAGTTTCCTATGTGGATCTTTAGGATCTTTTGGGGCTGACTTTTTTTGGTAGTCTCTTGTATAAAAGTAGTATTTTTTTCTTAGGAAGGGAGAGAGTAGCATTGGATCGAGGGTTTGTGACATCACATGTTTGAGGACTATTTTTTAATAGATTTGAATTTATTTAGCCTTAGCTGGGAAGGCCTTATAGCCCGGCATGTCTGAAGTTTGATTATTTAATTTAAAGACTTTGTATTCCTTCTCTCATTTTCTGTGTTTTAAGCTTTTGAGTTGAGCTTAGCAAGCTAGTTTGGTGCTTGGGAGTACCTTTGGCCCTAAGTACTATCCCTCCTTGCATCACTTGCACATGCTCCTTTCTAGATTTGCAATTGAAGACTTCTTATTGGATACTATATTAAGTTGAGATTTACTAATGTATATGTATTTATGTGATTGTAATTTCCTAAAGGGAGTCATATGTATGTGGAATAATGATGTATAATGATGTGATCCTATTTCAAATTAATGTATAAGTGAATGGGTAATTATAGGTGAAAATAAAGGGGGAAGATAATGTTATGTGTTGGACATGTTACGAGTGTTGAAATAAATTCATTTATATTGCTTTCTTATATTTCTCCTATTCTCTTATGTTGTTTATCTATAAAAAAAATGAACTTAAATGTAGTTATGTATTGATGTACCTAGGAAAGAATATATACCTCTTGATGAAAGGTTCAAATGAATTTATTGTGAAATGATAGATTAGTAATTGGAATTATAAATAATGAATAGTTATGACAAAATGAAATAAGACAGTAACTTTATTGTAAGGGTTGGTTCATGTTTTCGTAAAGCATAAAAAAGAGTATGAGTCTATGAAGTAACTAGGATAATGCATACCCTAATGAATATTAACCTCTTACCCAAATGATTAAAGGAAAGTGATATAAGTATAGTAGATGTTTGTGAAATGAATATGAATTAATTACATGTGTTTGTGGGATGAATACTGATGTTGTATTATTAACTTAATCTTAATAAAAGAAATGAATTAGGAATATTTACCTTAGTGCATTAAAATTATTGCAGTACAATTAAGATTGTAATTTATTGAGTATGATATGAAGGTAAATAGGTTAGATAATGTTGCTCTAGTAGCGATGTTAGGGAACATGTGAGGACTTAGGTTGAATAAATCTTGCATTCAAGTTTGTAAACAAGTGCTTAATTATGTTTTGGAAACATGAAGTGTAAATATGTATTTTTCTAGTTAACAAAAAAATTTATTATTTGTGTCTCTTAGAGGTTTTATGTGTTTTTGTCTCGGGTTCCTTGGGAGGGATCTTTTAAGTGGCTAATATTTTCTAATTGGCTAATTTTTGAAATTTGAGAATCCAAATTTGGCTAATAATTCAAGATTTAAGGCAACCTAAATCGCCACATTTTAAAAAAAAATATTTTATAAATATTTAAATTGCCAAATAATTTATTCTATTAAAAATATGTACTCAAGGATTTGTCATAATATTCGATACATGATAAGATTCAATTCTCTTAAATTTTATAAGTTACTATAGAAATATAAATTAATTCATCAAAAATATATCATAACTATTAGTTATAGTAGGGTTGTGTCACCAATATTTAGTTGCCATTATTGATTTAAAACATAATATAGTAATCCTCATTATATTGTATGAGAAAAAAATATTACTATTTGATTTATAATACTAAGGGCTAAAATTTCCATTGGATTGTTGATAAATCAATGATATTGAATAAATTTTGGGTCCTATTATAATTTTAAAAAAATATCGATACATTTATCTCACACAATATAATGAGCATTATTAGATTACGTTTAAAATAAATAGCAGCAACTAGATACTATTAAGTTCCCTTCAACCCATCAAAGATTTTCATAGTTAGCCTAATAATTTTCTATAAGGAATCTTTTTTTCTTTAAATAGAACTATTTGACATGGTGATTAATGAAATTGTTGTTATTGTTTGAGATTCGCCAATATTTTCTTAAAAATTTGAGATTAAAAAATAATTGCTAATAAGGAATAAAATCTAAAATAATTGAGATATTCGCCAATAGAAATTATATATATATATATATATATATAT
>MU226991.1:199251-219120 GCA_018584345.1 Thuja plicata
CCATCACGATCTCCTAGTCCTAGAGGAAGAAGAGTTTCTAGACATGATCATCATAGGAGACAAACTCCTCATAGGAGCTCAAAGCCATCTTTTCAACGTGCTCATTATGGTTCACAATATGGAGGAATTAACATGATTTTTGATCACACCTCCCAAGATTTCATGCACATGCAACAAGAACCATTCTTTCAATAGTATGTACAGAAGTATGTGAAGCAAAACCAAGATAAGATCCTAAAGAGTCTAATTGATAATGGGACTAAGGTCCCTTACAACTTTGATGTGGATAGAAAGATTAAAATACAAGATCCATCTCAAGAGGAAAAGATGGATGAAGTGCTAAAACAAGTATCCAAGATATCTACACCTAAGTATTATTTCTCATTGGACTCGATTTGTCCTAATCCTTTTGATAAGAGTGTTGACATGAAAGAATTTCCTAGAAAGGTGGAAATTCCTCAATATGACAAATATGATGGAAGTGGATATCCACATGATCATGTGTGATATTTTTATACCACTAGCTTTGAATTTCATCAAGATGATTTGTACCTCATGAGGTTATTCCCACAAAGTCTTAGGGGGTAAGCAATGGAATGGTTTACTAAGATAACTCCCCCTGTTAAGACTTTCAAAGAGTTTGTTCAAATATTTGTTCAACACTTTGCATACAATATTTCAAGATCTATCACTTTGTTGGACTTGTGTAACTTAAAGCAAAATCAAGGAGAGTCCTTTGTTACATTCTTGTAAAGATGGAGATGAAAGTGCTCTTGTTATTCTGGAACTATTCCTGATAATGAAAGGATTGATATTCTTGTTAACAATTTGGTCCCTGAATTGTGGTATGAAGTTAAGAAAATGGTTGTTGATTCATTTGACACCATGGCTGAGGCTGCATGCTGAATTGAGGATGTTTTGAGAGAACAAGGAATTTTGACTAAACATGGAAATAACAACAACAATTCTAACAAGGATAAAAGAAAGAACCAATATTGGAATAAGAACAAACAAGTGGTTAACAATGGAGTTGTGGATTCCTCCAAACATAAAGATCAACCTATGTTACACTTCTCTAGTACTGTTCAAGCTACAAAAATCAATACATCCAATCAACAAGAAAGTAAGCCAAGTTACCACGGTAAGCCTAAGAGTGAAAGACATTAATTTACAAAACTTGGTGAAACATATGGGGAAATTTTACAAAAAATTATTGATAGCAATTTGGCACATGCTCTAGATGTAGCACATTTTCATATACCAAAATAAAAACCATGGTGGTGGAAAGAGAATGACTTTTGCATATATCATAATGGTATTGGACATAATGTTGAAAATTGTGGGAGACTCAGGCATCTTGTTCAAGATCTCATTGAGAATGGAAAACTTATCGTAGATGGATTGAAAAATAACACTGATCACACAGCATTCAAGGAACCTTTTCCCAAACATGAAAGGGGGAAACCTCTAAACCGAAGAGTGGAAAAGAAACAATAAACTATACTTATAAATATGCAAAGAATACCATCAAACATGCTTGAATTTGTGGAAGAAAATGTTAACATGATGAGTGGAAGAGATACTTATGGTTATGATCTGAATGAAGACTCTCCTCCCATTTTTTATAGAGAACCTATTGTGGTGCTAAGGGGTCACAACTCTAGAAGGTCATCTCAAGACCTTAATGCCATTACCCACAGTCAAGATCCTGTTGTCATCAAAGGACCCAATTCCAGTCAATCCAGTAAGCCTAAACAAGTGGTGTCTAAACCTGTTATCTTGAAGCCAACTGTCAATGCTAAATCAAAATACAATCTTGTTGACTAGTTACAAAGAACACCTGCTCAGATTTTGATCTTTGAGCTTTTAGAGTTGTCCCCAAGACATAAACAAATCCTTGAGGATGCTTTGTGTACAACAAATGTCTCCAACAACTTAGATATTGATCAATTCCAGAATATGGTTAATCACATTGCTATCCCTCATTACCTTACATTTTTAGAAGATGATGATAAAGCTTTGAGCCATCTGCACAATCTTACCCTTCATATTGAGGTCATGATCCATAGAACCTGTGTTAGGTGCATGTTGATAGATGGGGGTGCTGGGCTTAATATTTGTTCTTTAAGTCTTTTGAAAGAATTTGGTTATTCTAAAGAAGTTGTAGATACAAGAAAGAGAATTACTATCAAAGCCTATGATGAGGCAGAAAGAAGTTCCAAGGGGTTGGCCATCCTTCTTATTAGGATTGTCCCTATTCAAAAGGATATTTTGTTTCAAATAGTTGATGTTGAACCCCTTGCGTATAATATCTTACTTGGTAGGCCATGGATTCATGATATGCAAGAAGTGCCATCTACCTACCATCAATGTGTTAAGTTCCCCTACAATGGAATAGGAATTTGTATACTTGGGGATAACACTTTATCTGTTAATACAATTTTAGCAGGGGCTCATGTTCCCCTCAATAGAGAAGCAGAAAATTTTGATGCTACTTTGGCAAAATGTAAAGACAAGTTTATGACAATAGACCTTGGTATGGGGGGTACCAACTCAACTCCCTCACAACATTTCCAATTTCACCTTGGTCTTATGGTAAACCTTCAAAAGACACGAAGCCTTCCTCTTTAGCTATGACATTATTTGACAAATTTATAGAATGATCAGTGCCTATTCAAAATGAGAAAGAGAAAACATTTGTTAGAGACTGGATATATAGAGAAGAAAAGTATAAGCACAATGATAATTTCTCTCCTTCTCCTAAACCTTATGGAAGGGGATATACTTTTTTCAATTATATGGCCTATCCTGGGTATGGCCCTTTTAATCACAATTTGGATGCTAGGTTTGAACCTCTTGATCATGCTCAATTTGGACACAAGTCTAAGAAACCAGTTGGCCTAGGATTTGAAAAATGCAAAAAACATACCAATCCTCTCTTTGAGAAGTTGGAAAGTGATGATGAATCAGAGTATGAACCTAATTTGACAAATCAACAAGATATGTGTGAAGATTGGGTCCCTTCCACTACTCTCCTTTGGGGAGATTCAAATATTTCAGTCACCCATGCATCAGTTGCAACTTTAGAACAAGAATCATATATAGAGGATCGTTTGAGAGAGTGTCAAAGAAAGAATCTTGCTCGTTTAATGGAAAGATAAAATATTACTTTTGATGAAGCTAGACCTTCAACATCTTGATGTCCCAAGCCTTCATGGTGTAAGCATCCCAATCACAGTTCTGATACAAGCTCTAATGAATATGAATGGGACTCTTTTTTTGAGCTCTCAACAGTTGATAGAGATGTTGATGTTGTTCACATTTATAGTTCTCAATCTGAGTTAACCAATGAGTCATGTGTAGGATTAGAGGTTTTGAACCCACATGTTTCCTTAGTGGATGATTCTTCACTTGTTAGGATGAATCTTGATTTGGGTAGCTTAGAGGGATACTTGACAGACTTAGTCACCAACAATAATATCATCCATATTTATAGCCTTAAACCAGTTATTGACTTTCCTCTTATTCATCCTGACCTTATTGATTGGTCCCAACGCTATCAAGAACCTGTGATTTTGACATTCCAAAATGATTATGAGATAGCCTGTTACCTAAATTCCATTGAACCTGTAGTCTCTTCCACTAGTGAACCGGCTACCAGTATGACAAAGCCAGACATCAAGTACCTTAGTCACAAGATAAAGAGAAAAGAAAATAAAAAGAATAGGTGTTCTGAAGGCAAAAACCACTGTGTGGCGGTGTCAGAACAAAAAAAAGTAAAAAGAAATGGCGTATCCAAGGGTGAAAACCTCTCTAAGGTGCCTAAGGATGAGGTACTTGATCATCTTTCTAGCTATTTTTAGGATAGATCTTCAGTACTTATTGAGAAAACACAAGCAGTTAATTTGGGTACAAATAAGGCTCCACAAATAGTACACTTGGCTAAGTCCTTATCACCAACAGAAAAAGAAGCTTATACTAAGTTCTTACAAAGGAAGAAAATCAATTTTGCATGGACTTATTTAGATATGCCAGGATTGGACAAAAATCTTATTATGCATCACTTATTTATAGCTCCAAATGTCAAACCAGTTAAACAAAAATTGAGGAAAATGCATCCTCATATAGCTCTTCTAGTCAAAGCCGAATTAGAGAAGCTTCTTGGAGAAAAATTCATAAGAGCTATTGCTTATGCTGAATGGATATCAAATATTGTACTAGTTTCCAAACATGACAAATCCATTCGAGTTTGCACAGATTTTAGGGATCTTAATAGGGCATGCCCAAAGGATGACTTTCCACTCCCCAATATAGACATGATAGTGGATATGACTGCGGGTTATGCAATTTATTCTTTGATGGATGGTTTTTCTGGGTACAATCAAATTAAGATAGCTCCTGAAGATCAAGAAAAGACTGCATTCACTTGTGCATGGGGAACCTATTCTTGGAACATTATGACTTTTGGATTAAAAAATGTAAGAGCTACCTATCAAAGAGCTATGACAACTATTTTTCATGATATGATGCATAAAAATATGGAAGACTATGTAGATGACACTTTGGTGAAGTCTAAACAAAGAGATACACACTTAGATGATTTGGAAGTAATTCTAGATAGCATGGAACAATTTAAACTAAGGCTAAATCCTTAAAAGTGTACATTTGGAGTCAGCTCAGGAAAGTTACTTGGATTCATTATTTCAGCAAAAGGAATAGAGGTTGACCCTGAAAAAATTCAAGCAATCCTTGACATGCCACCTCCTAAAAACATTAGTCAAATGAGGAGTCTTTAGGGATGTCTTTAATCTATAAGGAGATTTATTTCACAATTGGCAGATAGAGCTCAACCTTTCAATAAGAACTTGCATAAAGAGTCAAATGTGTTTGGAATGAGGATTGTCAAAAGAGCATAGATCAAATTAAGAAGTACTTGGCCAATCCTCCTATTTTAATTCCTCCTATCCCAGAGAAACCTCTTAATTTATACATTTCAGCAATAGAATCTTCCTTGGGGGCATTACTTTCTGAACTTGATGAAAATGGGAAAGAAAGAGCAATATACTACATTAGCCGTACTCTTGTTTCATATGAGGTTAATTACACTAGTATTGAGAAAGCTTGCCTTTTTGTTGTGTTTGCTTCCCAAAAGTTGGAACATTACATGCTTGTGCATACTATACACCTCATAGAAAAAATAGATCCACTCAAATACTTGCTCAGTAAGGCTGCCCTCATAGGTAGACTTGCTAAATGGATGATGGTACTTTCAGAATTTGACATTGAGTACATTGAGAGAAAAGCAATCAAAGGACAAGCTATAGCAGATCAATTGGCTAATTTCCCATTAAAAGATAGTGCACCTATTCAAGTTGACTTCCCAGATGAGCATCTTATGTATATGACTGCAAGAACTTGGAAGATGTTCTTTGATGGATCTTTTATGCAAAATGGTTTGGGAGCTGGTGTGTTGTTTGTTTCTCCTCATGGGTACACAATTCCTAAGTCTTATAAATTATTGTTCCCATGTATAAACAACATTGCTGAATATGAAGCTTTAACAAATGGACTTAAGATAGCCATAGAATGGAGAATCGTAGAGTTATACATCTATGGAGATTCACAGCTGATAATCAACCAAGTTAATGATGAATATCAAACAAAACATGAGAAGATGGTACCTTACAAGAAAATGGTTGATTCTTTAAAGAGATATTTCACATTTATAACATTTCAGCAAATCCCTAGAGCAGAAAAAAAAGTAGTTGATGCTATGGTTACACTTGCTTCACTTCTTCAATTAGAGCAACATGAATCAAGATTTGAATTCCTGGTGGAAGAGCTACATCACCCTATCTTTGACTCCCAATAAAGCCATATTATTTGTACCCTTGTTGGTCATGAATCCTCCCGTTATGGTGCCATTTACTCATATCTTCATGATGGCATTATACCTGAAACCTTTAACAGATCTGAACACTGAAATCTTACCCAAAATGCCTCTCGCCACTCCCTTAATGCTGGTGATTTGTATAGGAGGGGTCTAGATGGAACACTTCTTAGATTCCTAAAAAAGGAAGAATCTGATCAAGCGTTAGTTGACATTCATGAGAGCATCTGTGGGGGACACTCCAATAGTCTTCCCATGGCCCGAAGGTTGCTTAGGGCAGGGTACTATTGGCCCACAATGCAGATTGATGCAGTAGATTTTGCAAAGTCATGTGAGAAGTGTCAAAAACATGGTAACCTGATACATGCTCCAGGTAGGGAGCTTATTCCTTCTATTTCTCATTGGCCATTTCAACGCTGGGCCTTTGACCTCATTGGGAAAATTCATCCCAATTCATTAGGTGGACACAAATTTATCATTACTGCTACTGATTACTTTACTAAATGGGTAGAAGTTGTCCCACATTCTGTTGCCTCAGGCAAGACAGTCTCTCTATTCATTCTAAACCATATCATCTGTCGATATGGAGTGCCTTCCAAGATTATTACTAACAATGGAGGCCAATTTAAAAATAAGGAACTTAACAAACTCTGCAAAAAATTCAAGATTAAACAACAGTGGTCCTCCATTTACTTCCCACAAGGAAATGGTCAAGCAGAGGCATCAAACAAGACCATTCTTAAGATTTTGCATAGAATAGTGTGTAAGAATGGTAGAGATTGGCATTTACAGATAAATTCGGCTTTGTGGGCCTATAGAATGAGTATTCGTACTCCTACTGGGCCTACTCCTTTTTCCCTTGCATATGGTACTGAAGCAGTGTTACCTTTGGAGGTTGATATTCCTTCACTTTGAGTCTCTCTCCATGGTCTAGTTATAGATGAAGACTACCACGCCATGAGACTTCAAGAGTTAGAACTTCTAGATGAGAAACGTCAAGCATCATTTGACCATATGAGGGTCTATCAAAAGCGTATGTCCAAAGCCTTCAACAAAAAGGTTCACCCTAGAGAGTTCCAAGTAGGAGATCCTGTCCTATGTGAAAATCCTAATAATTAACAGTATAGAGATCAAAAGGGTAAATTTGAACCTAATTAGCTTGGACCTTACATTATTATAGCAACTTTTGGGACATGTGCTTATTTACTATCTACAGAGGAGGGAGAATAGCTCCCTGATCCTATCAATGTTTTGCACCTAAAGAATTTCTATCCATGATGCCCATTCTGTCTGGGGGCATCCTTTTGTACATATTATTGATCCCGAAAAAATCTAAAAAAATGATATATTGTCAAAAATTCTAAAAATTGTAAAATGTCCTAAAAAAATGATCATCTTAGTGAAAACCTAGCAATATACACTTTGATGTATCTCCAAAAAATTATATATTCCAAAAATACAAAAAATTCAAAAATTCAAAAAAAAAAATAGAAAAAGTGCCTTGGTGAAAATCTGGAAACATACGCAAATTCAAAAACAATTATAAAAAGTCCTAAAAAAAGAAAAAAAAAAAGAAAAAATGAAAAGAGAAAAAATTGTAATAAAATCCAAGTGGTGAGAACCTGGAAACGGGTGCTACTTGAGGCCTTTGCACCCCTATTTCTTAGCATGTGTCCCTGACACTTAGCCTTTCTCCATCATGCCTTGTCCTTGTTGCCTTGGTTTGGAATTGGTCTTTGTCTTTGTATAGGGGCATAACTGTGTTAGCTTTGGTCTCTTGGACGCGTTAGTCTTTAGGACACCTCACAAATGGTGTTTTTCAACACCACCCCAACTGTATTTTTCAATACAACCCTTGACATCGAGTTTTTTTCAACACTTATCAGTTTGGTCTTACCTCATTTTGTCATGTGGTATTACCTTATTGCAAGCATTTGATCTTTATCCTCAGAACTCGTTATCAGTTAACAAACTGATATTTTTAATCACAACACTTAATGCTTGAGCTATGTCATGATCTTTTCTTTGTGTGTTAACTATTATTGATTTTTGTTGAGTGTCCTTGTCTAATAAGTTTCTCCATGATGCATAGCTAGAGGACTTGGGGCATGGGGCATATTTTTATTTGCTTCCTACTTTATGCTTCACTATTTTTTCACAACCATTCTGTTGGTCATCCTGGCCTCTATGCCTTGATGCGAGCATGATTTTGCTATATTAAATTGGGTAAGCTAACATCACAGTCATCTTGACCTTTATGTCTTTGATGCTTATGTTAGAATGTTTCCACATTTCAAATCCAATATACATCACATTCATATCTTCATAGTTGCACTCGTGACTAGTGATGGTTGTGTGATGTTTCTGATATAAATTGCATTCATATCTTCATAGTTTCACTTGTGACTAGTGATGGTTGTGTGATTTTATGATGTCTGTTAATAATGGCCCAATGATGAAAATAAGTTCCTTAACATTCTCTAATGAATGATGAACACAAGATCCTATGTTTGTTGCTCTATTGCAAGTACACCTTTGCATTTTCATGTAGCTTGCAATGTTAGACCTCATGTTAATTTACATTTTTAGGCTGCATTATGAGTTTGCGAGGGTTTTCCTTCATCTTTCTTGTGGACTTTTAATCAACTATGATCATGTTTAGATCTTCATTTCCTTATCTTCTTTCATGATCTCAATCAAAATTTTCTATCTTAAACAGTTGATTAATTTTGGGGCATTCTCTCTCTTGAGGCAAATTCTCTTTCTTCTCTCCATTTCTTTCCATCTCTTCCAAACTTCTATCTTCCGTTGGCTTTCACCCCACTTCTTTTCTTGTAATTAAACCTTGGGGCATAATCTTTCATGTATGATTTACCTTGGTTCTGTGATCCTTATATCTTTCATCTTACATCAAGAATCTTATCTTTAGTTTGATTTGATCAAATTTATCAATATGTTGTTTCTCCTTTATCTCATTTTGATTTCGATCACGAGGGGGTAGTACCTATCAAACTTCAATCTTTGATTCAGTTTTATCAATTATATCAGTCTTGCTTCAGATTCTGATCTCTGACATGTCAATTACTTATTTCAGTGTTGACTTTGTCTTTTTCAATTGTGTTTATTTTTGTCCTGATGTGTTCCAAAATCGACCACACATCTGGGGTGTTTTGTGATCCCAAGTCGACCTCACACTTCAACTACATTCTTTGACTACATGTGTTCCCAAGTCGACCACACATTTCTCAAAGAGGGGCAAATGTATGCACCCTAAAATGGTCGCCTAGACTATGGGCCCCATTTATCATTTTATCAATTTATCAAATTTTTGAATCAATTCTTTGGAACATTTTCAATTCAAATCAATTTCCTTGATCAAATTGTAATTTATTCAATTATTCAATTATTTCAATATTTTCTAAGGTTTGATCATTTTTATTTGATTAAAAGATTTAATCTCCCTTTTAATTAAATAAAATTCCTCTTATTTAATTAAATTCAATCCTCGCATTTAATTAAATAAAATTCTTCTAATTTATTTAATTAAAAGAAAACCTCTCTTTTAATTAAATAAATAAAAATCCCCACTTAAAGCACTTTATTTGTTGAAAAAGGAAATAAATTAAATAAAAATCTCTTTTCATCACATCCTCCTAAGTGGTGGGTTTTTGCTTCTTAATCATAGCCTTTGATTTTTACCTCTTAATCTCAATCGTTCACTTTCCTTTAAAAGGAGACCTCTCATTCTCATTTTCATATCATCTTTTTCATAGTATTTTTATGATGCAGGTTTGGAGAGCAATTTTGGAGGACCATTTGAGCACTTGAGCTTGGATATTGCAACTTCTCTCTTCTTGTCTTCTTCTTCTTGCATCCATGGCTATTCATGTAGATTTGATTCATGTTTATTTTCATAGATTATATTTGCATATTTCCTTTCATATATTAATCATGCATTGTTATCATTTAGATTAATTTTCTTTTTATGCATTGCAATCATATAGATTAGATCTCATTTTCATGTATTTGAATCTCTCATTTCATGGTGTACTTGCATAGGCACTAACTAGGTCAATCTGAGGGCCTCTATTTCAAACCTTTGCACTCCATGAATAGAGAGCTATGGATCGATAATTGAGGCCTCATTCTTGAGCAACCTTGGATGGAGTGATTCAAATGTTTGAGATCTGACAGAGGAGGTGAGTTTATCTCTAATGAGTTTAATAGGTTCTACAATGACCAAGGGATAAAAAGATAGATGTTTGCACCTAGAACACCACCCCAAAATGGTATTGCTGAGAGAAAAAATAGATCTATCATGGATTGTGCCAGAACATTAATGATGGAGAAAAATGTTGCACTAAAATATTGGAGAGAAGTTGTAAGTACAGCAGTCTATACCCTGAATAGAGTACAAGTCAAGAAAGGTACTACTGCTACACCTTATGAGATTTGGTATGGATATGTACCTAATGTAAAATATTTCAAAGTTTTTGGAAGCAAATGTTTCATACTAAAGGATAATAGGAATGGAAAACTTGATGCTAAAGGTGAGGAAGGCATATTTCTTGGTTATTCAACTAAGAGTAAAGCATATAAGTGTTTGAATTCTAACACTAACAAAATTGTGGAAAGTGAAAATGTTAGAATTGATGAGTATGCAGAAAGAAATGAAGCTGAAAGCACATAGGAACCTAAAAGTTATGAATCATTTGTCTATCTAGATGAGGAAGATTCTAATACATTACCTGAACCTAAGAATGAGGTTGCCGAGCAACATCTAGCACCTTCAGAGTCACAAAATGAGGATGCCAAGCAACAAGAGGTAATTGCCGAGCTATCTAATGGAGATGCCGAGTCACAAAATCTACCTGAATTAAATGTGAATGGTCAACCTGAAACAGAAAAAGATCCTACTCTAGAAAAGTATGTGAGGAGGCACCACAAACCTAATCAAATCATAGGATCAAAGGATTCTACAGTTATGACAAGAAGTAAGTTGAGAAATGGTACATGCTTGTTATGTGATTTTGAGCCTAAAATAGTAAAAGATGCCTTAGACAATGAAGACTAGATTCAAGCCATGAATGATGAAATTGGTACTAAGTGGGTATTCATAAATAAGCTGAATGAACATGGAGAGGTAACAAGAAACAAATCTATACTAGTATGCAAGGGTTATGCAAAAGAGGAAGGAATTGATTATGGAGAAACATTTGCCCCAGTTGCAAGATTGGAAGGAGTAAGAACATTACTTGCATATGCAGCTTACAGAGGTTTTAAAGTTTATCAGATGGATGTGAAGTCAACATTCCTAAATGGGATATTAGAAGAAGAAGTTTACATTGAACAAGCTGATGGATTTGTAGACCCAAGTAAGAGGAACATGGTTTGTAGATTACACAAAGCACTATATATATTGAAGCAAGCACCAAGAGCATGGTATGAAAGATTGCATAATTATTTGGTAAAGATTGGATTTGCTAGAACCAATGAAAACAAAAATCTATATTTGAAGATAGAGAAAAGTAAAGGTACTTTATTGGCTAAAATTTTTGTTGATGACATTATATTTAGTGGACAAGATGTGTTATGCCAAGCATTTGCAAAAGAGATGCAAACTGAATTTGAGATGTTTATGTTTGGTGAGATAAAAAAATTTGTTGGCTTACAAATATATTAGATGAAGAATGGTATCTATATTAATCAATCAAAATATGTCAAGGAGATACTAAATTTTTTTGGAATGGAAGAATCAAAACCAGTGAGTACACCCATGGCTACTAGACAAAAGTTAACAAAAAATGATGATACAAAAGAAGTGAATCAAACCCTTTACATATCAATGATTGGAAAGCTACAATATGTTGTACACAACAGACCTGATATTGCACTGGCTGTTGGTATTATTGCAAGATTTTCTGCCAATCCCAAAGAAACACATATGATGCAGTATATAGGATTTTGAGATATTTGAAAGGAATAGATGAATATGGTCTATATTACAAAAGAATGGAAAGTTTGAACTCAGAGTCTATACTGACTCTGATTGGGCTAGAAATATGGATGATAGGAAAAGCACCACAAGAGGAGCATTTCTTCTGGGAAAAATATTGGTTTCATGGACAAGAAAGAAAAAGAATTACACCTCAAAATCTATAGCTGAAGTCAAGTATATGACAGTAATAGTTAATTGTTCTAATATTGTGTGGTTGAGGATACTACTGAAAGGTATGAAAGAAGAGATCACAGAACCAGTTGTCATATATTGTGATAACACGAGTGCCATTAATATTTTTAAGAGCCCTGTGATGCACTCTAAGACAAAGAATGTAGCTATCAAGTATCATTACTTGAGGGAGTTAGTTCAGAAAAAGGAAGTGAGACTGGAATATGTTAATACTAAAGAACAGTTAGCAGACATATTTACAAAGGCACTACCCAAGGATGCTCATGACTATCTGCGAGGTAAATTAGGGGTGATTTCCCTAACTACGGTTAATTAGTTCAGAATGGAACTATTGCATCAAATGTTATATTCAAAATATTTTACACATTGATGCACATGCAGTCACACTTTAGGATGCTGCCTAAAGCTGTGAAAGATAGACAAAGATAGAAAATAGGATCATTCATAAACAAGATGATAGGAACAGCGTGATATAGATTTTAGAACAAAAAAATCTACATGATGAAGATGTCAAAGTCTTTGGCATTGTTGCCAAAGAGGGAGAAGTTTACTAAAAGAGGGAGAGTTTACTATACTTAGAGAAAAAGGAAGAGGTTACTAAAAAAGGGACTATTGTCAAAGAGGGAGAGATTAATGAAAGAGGAAGTCTACAAATGAACAAAAATAGAAATATTTCAGTGTGATTATAGACACCGAAGGAAAAACTTTTACAAGATAAGAATGAGAATGAAGCTAAAGACATTAATGAAAATTTTTTCATATCAAGGAACACAGGAAGACTTTTTGGATTGTATGGTAACTATGTTTGTAAAATTATTTTTCTATTGTTTAGTGTTGCCATCAATGCCAAAGAGGGAAATTGTTGGAAAGATTGTTGGAAAGCTACAATGGAAACAATTGTTGTTTTTTCATTGATGTCAAACCTTAATTGGTGAGACTATTGCTATCTATTTGAGTACCATATCTATTGATTGATGAAGGATATTTAACAAGAAGACCAAGTAGAATGGTTGAGTTATGGGAAATCATAAGGGTATTTGATCAGTTGACACATTGGAAAAGTAATGTGTTGTTTATCTTTGATGATAGTTTATTGAGAATAGTTTATGTTGAGAAATTTTGTGTCAACTGAGCACCAGTGTATTTCGAGCATAATTTCTAGTGTCGACTGAGCGTCTGTAAATTTATGAGGAAAACAGTGATGACCAAGTGGAAGAACACAGTGTTGGCTGAGCAACAGTATTTTGGTAATTGTTGAGATTTGAGATCTTTGGCTGACATAATTGATTTTATTGGGATATGTAAAGTTAATTAAGGATAAGCATGATTGATCCACACTATTCAAATGTACTGGTAGCCATAATTAATGCATGGATCAAAGATTCAATTAGTGATTTCTTTGGAGAAATAAATTAAATGTAGTGATAGAAATATCTATTGGATCTGACCTAACCTAAGATTTATGATCTTGATTAAGTGGAAAAGATTTATTTTATCTAGATGAAGAGGTATAAGATAGACTCAAGGGGTTATTCATGATTGCAATATGAGTATGCAAGAGGATTGCATATTTAATTGACTGATTGGCATGATCTAAGAGAGAAGGCTTAGCAGAGAGTTGCATAAGTGATTTCTTGACGGATTTCCAAGAAGATCTGAAGATTGAAATGAGAATGGAGGCCACTCAGTGAATTAGCATTAGAGTTGAATTGGATTTGGATTTGCAAAGTAAGTTGTATGTATCAGATCACACCCACTGATTGCTTTCTAACCATTGTATTAATCAAAATCCTTTAACCAGGTTGACCTAACAACCATTGTATAAATCCTTTTAGCAAGGTTACATTTAGGTGGAATGTTCGAAGTCCTCTAACAAGGCCACTCTTGATAGGGTGATTAAATCCTTTAACTAGGTCACATTTAGCAATGTGTTTTGTAACCTTTAACATGGTTGGCTCCTAGCAGAGCTCACTTCAGAAGAGTGAAAACTTGATATCATTATATTTTTGGTTTTTCCCTTATTGGGTTTCTACGTTAAATACTAGTGTCAACTTGTGTGAATGTTTATGTTGTGTTTTACTGTTAAATTTATGCAAGATGATTATATTTGAATAGTAAACTGCATATTTATGTTGTTGACTTATGCTATCACTGCCAAGAAGATCTAAGTTGTTCAAATTGGTATAAAGTTTAAATGGGAACATCTAGACCTGAGGATAACTGATTCACCCCCCTCTCAGTTATTCTGAATTTATTCTAACACTTATACCCTCAAAATCCTACCCAGACCTTATCGATCTTCTTCAAGCCATTCATAAACATTATCAAAACCATAAAAATAACTATAGAACCACATCAAAACCTTAAAAATAACTATCGTACTCTACCCTCAAAGTGGACTTCCCTCATTCTACCCTTAACTACCTTTATGCATTCCCTTTTTCCAAATTTCTAATTATCTCTACTTAATCCTAATCATTTCCTACTTTCCCTAAACCATTTCAAAATGTCTGTAAATCTTTCCAACCCAACCCAAAATATCCTATTATAACTCTATCTTATTACAAGATAATTTATACAACTGCCAATCAATCTTAATCTGTACAATCAACTATTACCTAGGGTAAAAGCACAATAATCTGTCACCCTTTTATAAAGGAAAAAGCTAACAAAATCAAAGTTGTTCAGCTTCAATAGTATAAAGTGACATTTATGTTTGGAATTTGAAGATGATGTAAACTAATAAAATGTTTTAAAATGGATGAAGTTTATGATTAATATTTGTAATATTTTTTTTGAATAATTTTTGATATATTTTTTTTGTTTAAAGACGATTTTTTAGTTGCAGAAACATACTGAAAATTAGGGGTCTAGTTCCCACCAAAACATTATATGTAAATAAAAAATTTTCCCCCTAATTTCAAAATATGTTATAGATAACATATATAGCTAGTGCATGAATAAATAAAAATTGGTTTGTGACCTATATTTTCTCATTTATAATAATTCAAATTCCAACTCACCTGAAATGGACAGTTTTCATCTCCCGCCATATTTTTCATAAAAAATATATCCCAATAAAAATATATATATATTCTTGAAGAGGAATCTCTTTTCTAGCGCACCATATATTTTTCAAATTTATTTAATATGTTTTACTATTTTTTTCTTTCTCTAAATCAGCATCTCCTTGACTGTTAAAATACCTACTTACAATATTTTTTAATTATAATAGATTGTGTCTAATTAAAACACTATAAAATCTATAAGAGATATTCTTGACTCTCATCTCTATAAAATTCTATTTTTGTATTTTAAAAAAAATATCATAAAAAAGACTTAGATTTATTGAAACGTCACTTTTCTGAAATAATTTTATTTCTATGGTAATTGGACTCAAGGTGGTATAAAACATGCATTTAATAGGCATTTCCAATTGGAAAAGTTAAAGAAATTATCTAACTTAGCTATAATGAATCTAGCAAGACCATATGTTTGGCCAAAATTAATTTTTAGTTAGAAATACTAAAATTCAGCTGTGCTGATAAGTTATCTTAAAAGGTGGCAGATTATTGTGCTTTTACCCCCTAGCTCAATCAGTCGTATTTTCTATCAACTATCCCAATCATCTCATTCCATCTAGTTGTCTTGATAATTTCCATCAATTGATTAGTTACACTTATTACATATCTATTTTATAATTTTATCATAGGTATAGGTTACACTTTCCATATATATACATTATGGAAAAAGATACACACAATGAAGGGGTTGAGACATTATGTTGACCTCACTAGCTAAGTAACTATACTTTGTACCTCATTCAAACACACCATAGATAGATCAATCACTCTAAATTCATAAAACATATATTCATTCTATTTATTTCACATGGGTTCGTCCATAATCATGAGTATACATCTAAAACATAATCATATAGCATATTCATAAATACTGAGAATATGTCAAAGTAATCATATATCATAGTCATAGTCAGAGAAAGAAACAAAATTAATGATCCTAT
Organism: Thuja plicata; assembly: GCA_018584345.1. Lineage (NCBI taxonomy): Eukaryota > Viridiplantae > Streptophyta > Pinopsida > Cupressales > Cupressaceae > Thuja > Thuja plicata. The sequence continues at coordinate 215,356 of MU226991.1, forward strand.
CAACATACATGTATCCATCCTAAACATAAATCAACCATGAACATCCTAATGACATTGAAACATGATAAATAGTCTATCACAATAATTCAATTTCCTGAGAAGTCCTAAAAACATGTGTAGTAAAAAAGGAAACATATAAAGATCTCACAACATCCCATATTCTCAACCCAAGAACATCAAAATATAAACTCAAGAACATGATACCTACTAGTTCGTGCTAGGGTTAGAGATGTGTTATATCCTTTCCCCCCCGCCCCCCAATTTGTTTTTTGACTTACTCTTGGAAGTCAAAAAAGTTATGATGAAATACATCACACATAGTCCTAAACATTATTTAAATAGTATCATGGACATACTTGAACTATATTTATTGCAATGATTAAGAATAGAATAATATTCATACAATTGTTAGGCTTGGAACATATGTAAATGTATATAGTCTTATAAACTTATTTTCCTACTTAATAGTATGAATTTTCAAATCTATTCCAACATAAATAACACATGGAGAATCCCTTTTCCAATACATTTAAAGTTAAGAATTGTAATAAAAAAAATAAAATAGAACCATTCTCTAAGAAAAAGGGCCATCCAAAAACACCACTAAGATCAAATTCACTTACTCATAGTCACCTTTATCTTTCCTTTCAATTAACTCCTAAATAGAAAGTACACCAATTCACTCAAAAAAATACTATCTGTTGGCAAGTGATCAATTTTGTATGATGTGATACACCTTTTGGTTGTCATTTATGGCAACACATCTAGCATACTGATAGATTCATCTAAAGTTAAGTTTTGGTGACCCTGAAATCGACTAAGTGCAGAAGCAGAAATATAGAAGTATTTTGGGTATCAAAGATCAAGATCGATGAGTTAAGGCAAGAAAGATTAGAAGAAGATAGTATGGGGTATGTGTGACCTCTACCTAAGATAAATTTTGTTTTGGTGATGTTTATAGTGAGTTAGAGATATTTGATGACAAACAAACAACAACAAAACAATGATACAGAGCAGCTGGACAAAAGTGATGATTCAAAGAGTATGAAGTGGACTCCTAGTAATCAGAGTTGGATAATGATTTTTAATATCCTATATTTTTTTTATGTGTGAGTGCCAACTATGCATTTTATATTTACTTTATTAAATTTATTTTGAATTGAGAGTCGACTATGTAATATTTGTATTTGTGAGCTGACTTGGTAAAGGAGAAAGATATATAGGTAAGATCATTTTTGTAAGTGTGTGTGTCTGTGTGTGTGTGTGTGTGTGTGTGTGTGTGAATAGAGTTTTAGATGTGACATGTGAATGGTGGAGCATAAGATGATAGAGATTATTGAAGAACTATGACTAGAACTATCTAAGCATTAGTCATGCTTGTTTTGTTCATTTCCGAGAACATTTTGTAACAAAACTATATTGTAAGAGTTGTATGCTTAGTTGGCCCCTAACAGGGTGTTTTATACCTTTAATAGGGTTGATTCATCAAACAAGAAAATGTACTATGTAATATTCAGCTCCTAACAGGGCTAGGTCTCCTAACAGGGACACTATACTTTAGTGCATGCTTATGGATACCATCCCCACCGGGGTTTTCCCTTGGTCAGGGTTTCCTCAACAACAAATAATGGAGTTGTGAGTACTATGTTATTTTCTTATGTTATTTTCATTTCTGCAAGCTTATGGATTATTTATAATTGGTTGAATTTTTTTAATAAGAGCTATAATATTGATTCACCCCCCCTCCCTCATTATTACCTAATCCTTACAATTGGTATCAGAGCTTTTGGCCCTTAGAGAGAAAGTCTAATAGCTTAAGGGAGATCAAAATGGATTTAGATAGTTTGCAAGAGAACTTTTATGCTACACTTGAAGACCTTGACAAAGCAAAAGAAGAGAATGGGGAGTTAATATTCAACATGCGAAGAGCTGAGAAATTTATAAAGAAACTTAGAGACTAGCTTGAAATTTCTAGAAGTCAGAGAAAGGATCTGTTTAGATAAAAGAAGATTTAGACAAAGATAATTTAGATCAGATGAAGCAACTTGAAGAAGAAAATGAAACCTTGAAGCTTGAAAATGAATTCATCACTAAAGATATTCAATTACAAAAGGATGCTAAGAAAAAGACTAAAGATGCTTTGAATAGTACAAATATTTTGATAGAACAAATGAAGAATGAGGTTGACTGATAAAAAGACTAGTGGTAAGTATCCTCCACTAGAATCCACACCTTCAACTCATCCACTTCTTCACACTCAACCATTCAATCTTGCTTCAAGCTCCATGCTATGCACCCTTCATTCACTATGCTTATGCAACCACAACTATCAACTATGCTCTTAATGGTGATCCCAACTCCTCTAAGGACCTTAGCACACTCACATCATCTACTTACCAACACCTAGACCCATTCTTGTGACCATTATATCACCTTTGACCAAACTGTCCATTCATGCATTATCCTACCAGTCCTATCTAGCGAGAAAATTGCACTTTTCTCCAAACTTTCCCAAAGGACTCCCCAAACCAATTATGGATCCAAATAGCCTTTTTCAAGTTACAACACATAATTTGAAACCAATTGCACTTGTTTCATACCAAATCCCTCTAAAACTATTGTCTCAGTTCTCATCCCTAGGCCTAATAGCCCCAAATTACAAAGAAACCTTATCATGGTTGTATCCCTTGACTTTCCCACTTATTGCAGTCTCTAGAAATGAAGTAAAACCAATGATTTTCATGGTCTTAGGTCCCAAAACACCTTGCAAGTAGGGAAACCCCAATACCCTCCTTAAAATGGCTTAAAAAACTAGGGCCTTCTTGAAAACACCCAAAAAATCACTTCCAAAACTCACCATCCTGTATTCACCATGAATTTTTTATATACTTCTTCTATTTTAAATAAAATTATACCCTCCTTAAGCCAGATATGTTGCTGCTACACTTATCGCATCAATTTCATGCCATTTTCCCACTCTTCCTCATGGTGTACACCCACTAAATCCACTTCTCCGACATCCAAATGGTTAATAAAATTATAAATATGTTACATATGTTCCATTCAATGAGAAACAAAAATTACATTCATTGAATGGCCCATTACATCACTAAAAACACCAAAATAGAGTTATTCCAATGCTCCAAAATGACCACCTATATCAAATTTTTAAATCTGAAACAAAATATACTATAAGAACCTTCAAAACAGATATAAAATGATTTTATTACATCCTTATGTCACCCACAATCCATTTCCAAGATTAGATCAATCAACCAAGCATCTAAAACAATAAGATTTTGCAAGAAAAACTTGATTTTTTATTGAATTTTCCAATCTGTCTGTACAGTCCGTACAATGCATACTTTCTCATCATTCCAAGGCATATATATCCTTCCTACAACTTCCATAACTGATCCAAATTGGTTAGAACCCCTAAAAACCCAACTAAACTCATTTTTATGATTTTCCCTCCTTTGGTAACTAGTCGTTACTTACAGATTTTTGAATTTGCAAAACTTATTAAATATAACTCCTAAGGCTCTATAAATTTGGATTTGATAATTTTATGATCCAAATAACATTTTAAAACCTATAGAATCCCTCTAAGACCTATTCCTATCCTCTAGGTCTATTAATCCATGTTTGGCAAATTACATCAATTCAACATTGTCATGCCTTTATACATTTAGGCTTATTACATCCAATTAAATCACATACACAAAATTGACTTCAAGTCAAATTACATTCATATTTTGATCTTTT
>MU226991.1:225833-327533 GCA_018584345.1 Thuja plicata
CCAGTTGATCTCAAATCTAACTGTAGCTTCTCAACAAGCTATAGATTATCCTTTGTGAAAAATTCAACATCACATAATTTTCTGTACAAAGAATAAACATTGGCTGTAACTTTCTCTAAAGTTTCTATAAGAATAGAAAGTTCAACCTATTTAGTTGCTATCTCTTCTGAGATTTTCTCTAGAACTTTTCTCTCAAATCTTCTCCTAGACAATTGTAGAAGCTTCTCATTACTGTCTATGTCCTCATCTGTTACTTTCTGTACAATGTTGAATAGCTGATCAATGATTGGAGCTTGAGGAGTTTCATCCTCTAAGTCAAAAGCCTTTGTAAATATGTCTTTGATGTAATGCAACACCTACTTTTGCTTTTGTTCTATCTTCATCTCTTCCTATCTCTTCTTCCTCTTAAGAAATTCTTGAAGATTCCCTATTTGTTCAAAAGATAACTGATTGGGATCCCATTGTGGAATCACAATGACTTCATCTAATGTGACATCTAAAATCTGAGACCTCTTCTTCAAGATTTTCTTCTTCTTCAATTCTGGAAAACTTATGTTGGGCAGCATAATATCTTTTCCTTTGATAGTGTCAACATCCAATGCCTCTTTTAATTCTATCAATATTGTCTAGGGGTTCAACATACTCCCAGTTTTAGAACCTCTAGGAGAGGATGATGCAGAGTGTGGTATATCAACCAACACTTGCATTGCCTCTTCTTCTTTAGGCTCATCAATATTATCCTTCATCCCTACTCCACTATCTAAAACTATTTTCACAACCTCTAAAATAGGTGGATTCTGTGAAGTTACCTCTTGTTCATTTGTTTGTTGTTTCTCTTCACCTTTCTGATCACTGCCAACTTCAATTATTTCATTAGATGCTATGGTCTTCCCTTCTTCTGTATCAATTGCCTTAATAGGCGAGTCAGTGTCTTTACCACTTGACATCTCTTGTTCCTTGGCATTCAAATTGCTTGGATCATCAAATATAAAATCCATAGGACTATCTGTTGTCAGATCAAAAGATTTTGTTGCATATAATGCATCTTTGTTCTTGTCCTGTTCTATGGCAATTTGATCTTTTGTTACTTATGGTTTAGGGGTAGTCTTTACTTCAACTTCTTTTGTCTTTTTCTCAGATGTCCCTTCACCAGATTTCTTATCTTTTGGGATGATCAGTCCAAAGATCTCTTTCCAAATCCTTATGCTCTATTGTACTACACCTTCAATGTCATTTTTCATAACAGCATAGCCTCTGAGTTTAGGAATAAATCTTCTCTTGTACTCAATAAATGTGACTCTTTGCTTTGAGGTAAGCTCAAGTATTACCTAGGCTAGAGTTCCTTCCCTGATCTATCTTTTTGTGGCAAGTGCAAATTCCCATTTGCTTGAAATAAAATCATAAAGTTCATCTGGCACATGATTTCCTATCTCTGTAGGAGTTAATTTGAAAGTACTCATCATGTCAAATAGTGCTTCCTGTACTTTGTGCCTATCTGCAGTTTTTAACTTTTCATACTTAATGAACTTTAATGTTGCTAACCCTGCTAAATTCCTCAAAGTATCACATACCTCATCAATACTTGCTGGTTTCTTGAATTGAGCTTTAGGTATGTTGTTGGGTTCATCAGTTTTTGTCTTCTCCTCATCACTATCTGTCCCCAAATTTAATCTCCTTCTTGGTCTTTTTGCTGGCTTACTCGGCTCACCCTTAAGAGCAACCTTTGCTTCCTTTCCAGAACTACTTTCTACAACTTTTCTTTTACCATACACTTTTGTGTTCACTTCTACTAGGGAAGTGATAGTAGATGCTCTTGACCTTGGATGATTAGCTGCAGGAGGTGTAATCTTAGGTTTGGCTTTCCTCTTTTTGGTTACTATGACAATTGATGGTTTCTTGCCCTTAGCTTTCTTAGTAACCTCTTTTGATGCACTTACTTCCCTCTCTGTAGAAATATCCTCACCTTGTCCAGTGGTCAGGCCTAAAGGTACATCCTCAGGTTCTTCATCACTACCTAAGCCAACCATTTTCTTCATGTTTTTCACAATCTTCTTTCTTTTCCTCCCCATAGTTCCTTCATTCAAACTTTTAGAAATTTTAGCCTTAGCTTCATCAAAATTTCCAAATCTCTCTACTGTAGTATCAATTGCCTCGGCTAGGAGTGCAATGATGGTAGCTGATGCTTCATCAATATTGATTTCATATGGAAATGGTTCTAAGCATGTTATCTTATGAGTCACTTCCTTGATAAAAGTATTATCTGTATCAACTAGAAAATAGATTTCTTCATAGTGCTTCTCCACTAGTGACTTAGGAATTCTAGTCCTTAATCTCATTCTCTTCTTGAATTCTACAAAATAGCTTCCCATAATACTATTGAAATTGATTCCTAGTTTCTCAATACATTCACTAATCTAAACTATTATGGGCCTATCATTTTTCCAAACAATATTTCCCAGTGTAGGAAATGTATCTTGAATGTAGAAAAATATACAAACTAGTAAAGAACCAAACTTACATGATGAGCTCTTAGCCTTTCTAATTGATGCTAGGTTCTTGGCTAACTATGTCTATTATAGCTTGGCAAGATCATATGTGTTACTCTTCTTCATGATTTTCCATGCCTGATCAATAGCTGTACAAGGAACACTATCCAATCTGTTGAGATGATAGAACTTATGTGCTATTACCCTTACTCCAAAATCAAGTTCTAGGTCAATAATTATAGAGATAGTCATACCTCTATTATTCTATACTACTCCAGTGTTCAATTTAATTTCTTCTTTTTTGTTATCTCTCATTGTCCGTTTCCCATTTACTACAGGATATCCAGTCACTTGATGAATCATGCTTTTGGTGATCTTGACTGGTCCATTATCTAGCCACATACACATGTCATGAACTTAGCTAAGGATAACCTTAATCCATTCATCTTTGAAACCTTGGGGAAAATCTAGGGCATGAGTTAACCCTTTTTCAGATAGATGTTTGAATTCTGCCTTCAGAACTCCATTATCACACATTTTGTTGTAGGATTTCCTGAATTCACTATCACCTACTTCTCCAATATTAACCATATAACGTGATTGTGCATCATGAATAATAAGTACCTTGGGTGGAATGGATGAGAGGGCTCCCGTTAAATCACTCTGTATCGCACTTTCAGGAATGGCTCAAAAGTTGAGAGGTTCACATTCATCACTCTATATTAATTGAATTTGTTTTGGTTTGCCTCCATACTCTTAGCTGGTGCAGAAGAACTTGCAGCCATAATTTTGAAATTAGGGTTTGAGAGATGTAAAATAGTGTACCTCAGCAAGTAGCTCTTCATATTTTTCACCTTAGGACTGCCGATGGCATGCTGGTAAAATCTTCATAGCTAACTTTGTTAAGATCAACTCTGCAAATCACTTCAATCGCTCTGTTAAACAGTAAAAATTGCAAGGTAAAAATGAAATGTCAACTGTTCATCCTTTATAAGCTTTGAAAGATCAATGTAGGTGAACATTGAATGTTCTGTCCATTGAGTTATTGCAAGCCATCTATCCTTGGCTTTAACACAACTTGCATCCCACTTGGCTCACTAAACTTGGCCTTCACAAAATTTACTCAGCCAACAAAAATTGGCACTCACTAAAGAACTTGGCTTTAGTGTCCATGAATAGTACTTGGCACCTATTAGTGCAATTGACTCATCTTAGCATTTTTCTTCAAAAATATGTCCTGGTGCATCTTAACATATGCAAATATGGACTTTTGTACATTTCATGTTAGGAACTGATGCAAGATAATAATTTTAAAGTATAGTTCCTTACATACCTCTTTCTCTTAGTTGGAGATGATGTGATCACCCGATCCATTGTATTGGGTGACCTTGGCTTCATTATCTTCACTGCTACATGGTTCAAACTTCTTAACCCATGTCTTGTTCATTTGTTCCCTTATTTTCTCAACAGTAGGAGCAGGTACTCTAGTCTTTCAATCTTTCCTTGTATGTCCAATTTTCAGATAACTATGACAAACTAGGCTTCCATTCATCCAAGTTTTAGACTTACCTCTGAAATGTGTCCTTATGCAATTTTCTGGAACATGTCCATACTCACCACAGTAATGAAAACTATGCCATGTATTTTAATCCCAATTGTGAGTATTTCCTTTTCTTGGTGATTTCTCTTGTGCCTTTGATGTCCACTATTGTTTACCTTTAGATCTGCAATCTTGTGCTCTATGACCATATTTGTGATAGTTATAGTAATTGCATTGAGTCTAGGTGTTTTTCTTGCCTTTGCCTTACGTTCACGTGCTTGATGTCCAAACTCATTATAGTTAAAGCAGTAACCATTAAAGTTAGTTTTCAGATTGGACTTACCATTCTTTCTTTGGCAAATGCTTTTTGTATGCCCTAGTTTCCCGTAATGGTGACAAATAGGTTTGTTGTTTCTCAGCTTTGCAGTCTTTCTTTCACCTATCTTGGATGATTCTCCATCTTCAGTGGTTGTATGTTGTCCAGTGTGACCTAATCCAAAAGAATCTTTAGGTCTTCTTGATGCTTCCACCAGTTGTTCAAAGTAGCTCATAGCTACACTTGGATCATTCACTCTGTTATTAATTTCTTTCTCTGATCTCAATTCATCTTTCAATTGAATGTTCTCAGATCTAAGATTAACAATCTCCAAGTCTTTCCTACTGATCTCCTGATTTGCAAGTAGTAGTTGATTTGCCATGTCCACTTGATTGACTATCATTGTTTGCACATCATGTGTTCTTTCATCAAGTCTGGTAGTCAGCATTCTCTTATCTTCTTCTACCATAGCCTTGTCATCTTAGACTTTCTTTTTCAATTCAACAACTTCACACTTTCTTATTGATTGGGCTTCTTGTTCCTTTTTCAAGTTTTTGACTTCTTCACATAGTGCACTGTTCTTTTCTAGTAAATCTACTATTGCTACATTACTCTCAGTAGAATCTCCATTCTAAAATAGATTTGTAGTGTCCTCTTCCTAATAATGAGTGTCATTCATCTGCTTGGCCAAATCTTTCCTTGTAGCCAAGGACTTCTTTAATTCTTGTCTTGTAGACTCAAGTTGTTGTAGTGCTAGATAAATATCAATCTTTTGATTCTAAATGACTTTACCCATCTTGTAGATCTCCATTTCAAGATCTGTATTCTCAAGCTAATTATAACCTTTTATAGAACTCTACTCTGATACCAATTGTTGGAAATACAATAATGGGAAAGAAAGATACTGAGAGGGGGGGGGGGGGGAATCAGATCTTCAAAATTAAACACTTAANACTCTGATACCAATTGTTGGAAATACAATAATGGGAAAGAAAGATACTGAGAGGGGGGGGGGGGTGAATCAGATCTTCAAAATTAAACACTTAAATAAACTAATCCACATTTATACATATATGAATCTAATGTAATCTTAGATAGCATCCACACAATGAAATAAATAACACATAACACAATAACTTGGTAACCCAGAAACCCAAATACATAAAACTGGGGTGGGGATGACACCCATAAAATTCTCCACTACTGCAGTAATAAAGTGTACCTTTTAAGGTTATGAATGTTGATTACAAAATGTAATCTACCATGTGAAAGGTCTGCCTGGTTAAGAGCTTAAGATCATTACAATCTACCCTATTAAAGGATTTCAACTTCCAATAAAGTAAGAACTCTGTTAGGAGATAAAGAAAGGTCTGCTAGAACCACTCTATTAAGATATTTTCACCTAATACAATGATTAGAATGTCTCAAGTATTGATCCTTCGTTATGCACTCTGATGCTGATGATGGATCTCCTCTTTCCAGTACCTTCTATGATCTCATAATCTGATATAAATTTACTCTACTATTCACTGTGTTGTCACTCTGCTTGATCTCTGCTTCTTAACAAAATAACCCTCTGTGCATTTAACTTTTGAAAATACAGTCGCCACACACCATACACACTTGCAAAATAGGGTTTAGAAGCAATCTAATATACCTATTCAGATATGATAGTGAGATCTAGATCAATGATCAAGATCTGTTACCCATACCTTGATGGTATTACAATTAATGCTTACAATGAGTCATGCATAGGATAAAACAATTAAATGCATAACTAACTCCATAGAAGAAAATTAAATGCATACATTAGTCAGCCCAAAAAGCTTATACAAGTCGGCCAGATCACTTATCCTTGAAGTTTGTATCATTCTAGACATGTATACAAAAATTGTCCTTCTCGGCACTTGACTGTCTATCGCTTAGCACTTAACATCTCTGTGTCTTACTTGACTCGGCAATGTAACTCAGCTTGGAAATGTAACTCAGCTCGGTAATGTTGCTCGGCCTTGCATAGTTTTAGCTCGGCCATAGTGATAGCCAACTAAAACTGCCTAATTGAATGACTAAGTGTTGGTCACTAATCATCAACAGAACTTAGAGATTAACACATTTGTCATGTGTGATCTATTTGAAGTGAATACCCAGAATTTAGTGTGGAAGAGATATTTACATCATCTAGCTATGGATGCACCTGTTATCTATGATGTTGTAGATCGACCTAGATATAAATTCAAGAAATAACCTTTCAAGTCTTGTGAAGAAGACCCTAAAGGAGCATTTTCTCAGACATGATATAGAGTTTTACACATAGAAGACATTAGGGCATACATTCATTGTAAGTATGACACACTGGGTATTGATGAAATTTCTACTGAAATGGAGTATATGACTGACAAAGGAATTATGAGAGATGAATACAAGAATGTTGATCAATTAAGCATTATGAAAATTATGTACTTATATGAATTCAACAAAGAAGAATGGTTTAAAATATTGCTGAGCAAAGTAAATGATCAATTCATTTGGATAGGGAAGCAACCTATGAATATTTGTAGTGAATTGATTCATGAGATTACTGGTTTGGATAACACTGGAATCATTCCTATAGTAGAGAAACATGTGAAGAAGCAAGTTGAAACCCTAACACATTCAAAATGGGATAGATGAGCTATGACAGTAAGCAACATTGTGAAATAGGATGTAAAGTTGATTGCTAGATTCTTGGTTAAAAATTATACGGTAGTAGTAGACCTAATTTAGTATCTGTAGGAGTTATCATGATGGCATACAAAATGGTAAAAGAAAAACTAAATAAAATCTATGCAAAGTGTTAGCACAATAATTTTTGGAGAATGTGAAATTGATAAACAAAGATAGATTGAAGACCTTCATATTTGGTTCACTATTAATGCATATGTACATACACATTGAACATAAATTCCTAGGCATGAACCCTAGTGGTTGGAATAAAGGGATACCTAGTGGTATGCAAATTTCACAGAGTTACCAAAGAAAGAACAACACATGGGTTGATGGAGAGTTGTTTGGTATGATTAAGATTCTTCAGAGGTAGATGAAGGGAAGATATAGGATACCTGAAGACTTAGTTGAGAAGTAAAAATATACAATCTATTTCATGGTTGAAACTAATTGTGTATGCTTTCAGGTAGTAATATCGAGGAAGAAATGGTGCTATCGTATGGGATATGAGGTAAGTTCTGAGATATTAACTATGTAAATTGAACATTTCCTTGCATCTAAGATACATATATCTGAGGAGAGATGGGGAACTTATGAGGAAAAATAAGCTACGGTAACAAAGGAATAGTCCAGAGGCTTGAGGAAGAGAAAAGTAGACAATATTGTGCATGAATGTGGTATTAAGGAAGGATTCTCAGAGGAAGAGTTGAAGGAAGTTAAGAAGAAGCTTAAAGAGTGAACTTATGGATTGGAAAGTCCTGCTACTACAACTCTTACACCTCCTAAAGTATTAATGGTAGACAGTCCACCTCCTCCACCATAGTAGACCTCGCAGGAAGAAAAGACTACCCCTAGAGTGATTACTAGATCCAACAGTCATATTTCACCACCTAAGGAACCAAGCACTATGAGAGAAGAGAATAAAATTGAAAGTGAGAAACACATATGGAAACCTGACTTAAAGATGATTGAGAAGAGAGCCATTGAACAAGGGAAGTTAGTTTCTATTAACAAATGCTATAACAAGTATGAAGAGAATGATAAAATTTGGATTGAGGATGTTGTACTTAATCATTTACCTATTTTCAAAAATAATCTATTGAAGATAGAGGGAAGTATACCTGAAGAATTATATGGTAGATTGGAGACTAGAAAATAGTTAGCGCAAATTGAGGATGAAACTATTAGAAATCAAGAAATTGATAATATATTACCTGTAGTTTCTATGCAAGAAAGAGAGAATATTTAAGGAACTGAAACCCTTATTGCGAACTAAGACTAGGCTTGTAAAGATTATGGTAAGAAAGTATGATGAAGTTACTAAAGAGACTAAGAAAGCACAAGATCAAATCTTAATGAAAGCTATTCATGAGAAGATCCCACTTCCTACAGCTACTATGCCTACACCCTTAGGAATGGGAGAGAGTTTGAAGACAGCTGAGCCAAGTGTTGAGAAGAGAGAAGTTGATATGCAACCAGATTTTTATGTCTCTGGTGTGTCTATGACTCTTGACACTTCACATGTTGACAAGGATCTATTTGAAGAAAATAATGACAATAAAGTAACTAAGGAAGAAGAACAGAAATAATTGGAGTAGAAAGTAGAAAACACAAATGAGGAAATCAAGACAGAAGTTGACACATCTTCTACCCTATTGTTGAAAAGTAAAGATAAATCTATTGATATGGATGTTGATTGTATGGATGAGGATGAGTTGGTAAAATTAGATTTTACTACACTCACTAAAGCAAAGGAGAGATATTATAAGAGTGACAAGAAGACCAAGGTGATTTCTAGGGCAATTGATACCTGCATTTGGCAGTTGATGCGTTTGATGGATAATATGAGATTCTGATGAAGATTGCAGAACAAAAAGAATAAAAGAGCTATTTAGAAAAGAAGCTACTTGAAGTTTTGCAGTCTATCTCATGGGACTTGGGAATTTTGAGAACCAGTACTACAAATTCAAATATTTTTATTTCACATGATAGGAAACTATTCATCTATTGCATGAATCCTATAAGACATATTCAAAATGTTGAAGACATTATTGCCAAGGGCAGGGAAACTTTGAACAATATGATGGATAGTTTTGAATCCTCTTCACAATCTATTATGAAATAGGATAAGGAAGTAACAATAATTTTTGCCAAAATCAATGTAATGGATATTGAGAAAGGGAGAGTTTTGACAATATTTCATTTTCTGAAGAGTTTGCTCACTCCTAAGCTATCAATTATTGAAGTAGATTTATCAGACATCAAGAAAACTATAGAATCATTGGCTAACTCTATGCCTATAGAGTTGAAAGAAGTAAAGATTGCATCATTTGCATGGAATGGACTAAATAATGTTAGTCAACTATTTCTTAAGTCATGGATTACAGAAGTGAAGATCTTGGAAGATTCCTTTCAAGATATTCTGAAATTGGTAAGCAAGCCCCAATAATTTTATTAATTTTTATGCACCTTTGACATTGTTTTCAAAGGGGGAGAAGAGAAGAAAAATGAATAGGAGAAGAGAGAAGAGAAAAATGAATAAGAGGAGAAGAGGAAAAGAATAATGTATAAGGAAAGGCAGTTTTATTTTGTTGGAACGCTTAGTAAATTTTTTGTTAAGTGTTTCCATCAATGCTAAAGGGAGAGATTGTTGGCAAGTGATCAATTTTGTATGATGTGATTCAATTTTTGGTTGTCATTTATGGAAACACATCTGGCATATTGATTAATTCATCTAAAGATAAGCTTTGGTGACCCTAAAATTGACTAAGTATAGAAGCAGAAATATAGAGGTATTTTGGGTATCGAAGATCAAGATTGATGAGTTAAGCAAAGAGAGCTTAGAAAAAGATAGTATGGGGTATGTGTGGCCTCCACCTAAGATCAATTTTGTTTTGGTGATGTTTACAATGAGTTAGAGATATTTGAAGACAGACAGACAATAGTAGAACAGTGATATAAAGCAGCTGGATAGAAGTGGTGATTCAGAGAGTATGATGTGGACTCCTGGAAATTGGAGTTCGATAATGATTTTTGATATCCTATATTTTGATTATGTAGGAGCGCTGACTATGAATTTGATATTTACATTATTAAATGTATTTTGAATTGAGAGTCGACTATGTAATATTTATATTTGTGAGCCGACTTGGTAAAGAAGAAAGATATATATGTAAGATCTTTTGTTGAGAAAAGAGGCATGTGTGTAAGTGCGTGTGTTAAAAGAGTTTTGGATATGACATGAAAATGGTAGAGCAGAAATTGACAGAGATCATTGAATAACTATGATTGGAACTATCTAAGCATTAGTGATGCTTGTTTTGTTCATTATTGAGAACATTTTGTAACAAAACTATATTGTAAGAGTTGTATGCTCAGCTACCCCTAACAAGGTGTTGTATACCTTTAACATGGTTTTTATTCCTCTAACAAGGAAATATACTATGTAATATTCATCTCCTAATAGCGCTAGGTCTCCTAATAGGGACACTATGCTTTAGTGCATGCTTGTGGGTGTGTGCTAAAATGTTGAAACACTTCTATGAATCATTCCATCCAAGGTTGCTCAAGAATGAGGCCTCAAATATCGATCCATATCTCTCTAGTCATGGAGTGCAAAGGTTTGTAATGGAGGCCCTCAGATTGACCTAGTTAGTGCCTATGCAAGTACACCATGAAATGAGAGATTCAATGCATGAAAATGAGATCTACTCTATATGATAGAAATGCATAAAAATAAATTTTAATCTAAATGATAACAATGCATGATTAGTCTATGAAAGAAAATACAAATGCAAGTTTATTCTGTGAAAATAAACATGAATCTAATCTACATGAGTAGCCATGAATGCAAGAAGAAGAAGACAAGAATTTTGAATCAATGCTTTAGAATATTTTCAATTCAAATAAATTTCCTTGATCAAATTGTAATTAATTCAATTATTCAATTGTTCAATTATTTCAATATTTCCTAAGGTTTGATCATTTTTATTTAATTAAAAGATTTAATCTCCCTTTTAATTAAATTCAGGACAAAATAAGCACAATTAAAAAAGACAAAGTGAACACTAACATAAGTAATTGACATGTCAGAGATAAGAATCTCAAGCAAGACTGATATAATTGATAAAACTGAATCAAAGATTGAAGTTTGATAGGTACTGCCCCCTCATGATTGAAATCAAAATGAGATGGAGGAGAAACAACAAATTGATAAAATTTTATCAAATTGAACTAAAGATAAGGTTCTTGATGTAAGATGAAAGATATAAAGATCATAAAACCAAGGTAGATCATCAAGCACAAAAGATTATGCACCAACGTTGAATTAGACGAAAAGAAGTGGGGTGAAAGCAAATGGAAGATAGAAGTTTGGAAGAAGTGAAAAGAAATGGAGAGAAGAAAGAGAATTTGCCTTAAGAAATAGAATGCCCCAAAATTAATCAACTGTTTAAGATAGAAAATTTCGATTGAGATCACGAAAGAAGATAAGGAAATGAATATTAGAATGTGATCACACTTGATTAAAAGTCCACAAGAAAGATGAAAGCAAACCCTCTCAAACTCATAATGCAGCCTAAAAATGCAAACTAACATGAATTCTAACAATGTAAGCTACATCAAAATGCAAAGGTGTACTTGCAATAGAGAAACTATAACATAGGTCTTTGTGTTTATCATTCATTAGAGAATGTTAAGGAACTTATTTTCATCATTGGGCCTTTATTAACAAACATTGGAAAATCAAAAAATCATCACTAGTCACAAGTGCAACTATGATGATATGAATGTGATTTATATTGGTTTGAAATGTGGAAAGATTCTAACATAAGCATCAAAGACATAAAGGTCAAGATGACTGTGATGTTAGCTTACCCAATTTAATATAGAAAAACCATGCTCGTATCAAGGCATAGAGGCTAGGATGACCAACAGAATGGTTGTGCAAAAATAGTTAAGCATAAAGCAGGAAGCAAAGAAAAACATGCCCCATGCCCCAAGTACTCTATCTATGCATCACGGAGAGACTTATTAGACAAGGACACTCGATGAAAATCAATAACAGTCAGCACACAAAGAAAATATCATGACATAGCTTAAGCATTAAGTGTTGTGTTTAAAAATTTAAGTGTATTAACTGATACTGAGTTCTGAGGATAAGGATTGAATGCTTAAAAGAAGGAAAGACCACATGACAAAAACTGGGTAAGACCAAACCGATAAGTGTTGAAAAACACTTGATGTCAAGGGTTATATTGAAAAATATAGTTGGGGTGGTGTTGAAAAACACCATTTGTGAGATGTCTTAAAGACAAACGCATCCAAGAGACCAAAGCTAACATAGTTATGCCCCCTAGACAAAGACAAATACCAATTCCAAACCATGGCAACAAGGACAAGGCATGATGGAGAAAGGCTAAGTGTCGAGGACACACGCTAAGAAACAGGGGTGCAAAGGCCTCAAGTAGTGCCTATTTTCAGGTTTTCACCACTTGGATTACATTTTTTTTCTTTCATTTTTTTTAAGGACTTTTTATAATTTTTTTGAATTTTTGCTACCAAGGTGCTTGTTTCTAGGTTTTCACCAAGGCACTTTTTCCATTTTTTTGAATTTTTTGAATTCTTGAATTTTTTTGTATTTTTTGGAATATATAATTTTTTTGAAGATACATCAAAGCATATATTGCTAGATTTTCACTAAGATGATCATTTTTTCAGGACATTTTCAAATTTTTAGAATTTTTGAGAATATATCATTTTTTGGATTTTTTCAGGATCAATAATTATGTACAAAAGGATGCCCCCAGATAGAATGAGCATCATGGATAGAACTTCTTCAAGTGCAAGACATTGATAGGATTAGGGAGCTGTTCTCCCTTTTCTGTAGATTTTAAATAAGCACCAGACCCAAAAGCTACTGTGATAATGTAAGGTCCAAGCCAATTAGGTTCAAATTTGCCCTTTTGATCTCTATGCTGTTGATTCTTAGGATTTTCACGTAGGAAAAGATCTCCCACTTGGAATTCTCTAGGGAAAACTTTTTTGTTGAAGGCTTTGGACATGTGCTTTTGATAGACTTTCATATGGTCAAATGATGCTTGACATTTTTCATCTAGAAGTTCTAACTCTTGAAGTCTCAAGGCGCGGTAGTCTTCATATGTAACTAGACCATGGAGAGAAACTCTAAGTGAAGGAATTTCAACCTCCAAAGGTAACACTACTTCAACACCATATGCAAGGGAAAAAGGAGTAGCCCCAGTAGGAGTACGAATACTCGTTTTATAGGCCCACAAAGCCAAATTTATCTATAAATTCCAATCTCTACCATTCTTACAGACTGTTCTATGTAAAATTTTAGGAATGGTCTTGTTTGATGCCTCTACTTGACCATTTCCTTGCGGGAAGTAAATGAAGGACCAATGTTGTTTAATCTTAAATTTTTTGTAGAGTTTTTTAAGGTCCTTATTTTTGAATTGGCCTTTGTTGTTAGTAATAATCTTGGAAGGCACTTCATATCGACAGATGATATTGTTCAGAATGAATAGAGAGTCTGTCTTGCCTGAGGCAATAGAAAGTGGGATAGCTTCTACCCATTTAGTGAAATAATCAGTAGTAGTGATGATAAATTTGTGTCCACCTGATGAGTTGGGATGAATCTGCCCAACAAGATCAAAGGCCCAGTGCTAAAATGGCCAATGAGAAATAGAAGGAGTGAGCTTCCTACCTAGAGCATGTATCAGGTTACCATGTTTTTGACACTTTTCACATGACTCTGCAAAAGATACTACATCAATCTTCATTGTGGGCTGATAGTACCCCGCCCTAAGAAACCTTTGGGCCATGGAAAGACCATTGGAGTGTCTCCCACATATGCATTCATGAATGTCAACTAATGGTTGGTCAGATTCTTCCTTTTCTAAGAATCTGAGAAGTGTTCCATCTTGACCCCTCCTATACAAATCACCAGCAATAAGGGAATGGCGAGAGGTTTTTCAGGTAAGGTTTCTGCATTCAGATCAGTTAAAGGTTTCAAGGATAATGCCATCATGAATATATGAGTAAATGGCACCATAACGCGATGATTCATGACCAACAAGGGTACAAATGACATGGATTTCTTGGGAGTCAAAGATAGGGTCATGTAGCTCTTCCACCAGGAATTCAAATCTTGATTCATGTTGCTCTAACTGAAGGAGTGAAGCAAGTGTAGCCATAGCATCAGCTGCTTTGTTTTCGTCTCCAAGGATTTGCTGAAATGTAACAAATGTTAAGTATCTCTTTAAGGAATCAATCATTTTCTTGTAAGGTACCATTTTCTCATGTTTTGTTTGATATTCATCATTAACTTGGTTGATTATCATCTTTGAATCCCCATAGATGTGTAACTTTGCAATTCTCCATTCTATGGCTATCTTATGTCCATTTGTTAAAGCTTCATGCTCAGCAATGTTGTTTGTACATGGGAACAATAATTTGTAAGACTTAGGAATCATGTACCCATGAGGAGAAACAAACAAAACACTAGCTCCTGAACCATTTTGCATAAAAGATCCATCAAATAACATCTTCCATGTTCTTTCAGTCATATACATAAGATGCTCATCCAGGAAATCAACTTGAATAGGTGCATCATCTTGTAATGGGAAATCAGCCAATTGATTGGATATAGCTTGTCCTTTGATTGCCTTACACTCAACGTACTCTATGTCAAACTTTGAAAGTATCATCATCCATTTAGCAAGTCTACTCATGAGGGCAGCCTTACTTAGCAAATATTTGAGTGGATCTATTTTTTCTATGAGGTGTATAGTGTGCACAAGCATGTAATGTCGCAACTTTTGGGAAGCAAACACAACATCAAGGTAAGCTTTCTCAATGCTAGTGTAATTAACCTCATATTAAACAAGAGTACGAATGATGTAGTATATTGCTCTTTCTTTCCCATTTTCATCAAGTTGAGCCACTAATGCCCCCAAGGAAGATTTTTTCACTGAAATGTATAAAATAAGTGGTTTCCCTGGGATAGGAGGCATTAAAATAGGAGGATTTGCCAAGTACTTCTTGATTTGATCTATGCTCTTTTGACAACCTCATTCCAAATACATTTGACTCCCTTATGTAAGTTATTATTGAAAGGTTGATCTCTATCTGCCAATTGAGAAATAAATCTCCTTATAGATTGAAGACATCCTTGAAGACTCCTCATTTGACTAATGGTTTTAGGAGGTGGAATATCAATGATTGCTTGGACTTTTTCAGGGTCAACCTCTATTCCTTTTGCTAAAATGATGAATCCAAGTAGTTTTCCAGAGGTGACTCCAAATGCACACTTTTTAGGATTTAGTCTTAGTTGAAATTGTTCTATGCGATATAGAATTACTTCAAAATTGTCTAAGTGTGTATCTCTTTATTTAGATTTGGCCAAGGTTTCATCCACATAATCTTCCATATTCTTA
This sequence comes from Thuja plicata, assembly GCA_018584345.1. NCBI lineage: Eukaryota > Viridiplantae > Streptophyta > Pinopsida > Cupressales > Cupressaceae > Thuja > Thuja plicata. Next base: position 241,335 of record MU226991.1, read on the forward strand.
TGCATCATGTCATGGAAAATAGTTTTCATAGCTCTTTGATAGGTAGCTCCTGCATTTTTTAATCCAAAAGGTATAACGTTCCAATAATAGGTTCCCCATGCAAGTGAATGCAATCTTTTATTTATCTTTAGGAGCTATCTTAATTTGATTGTATCTAGAAAAACCATCCATACAAGAATAAATCTTATAACCTGCAGTCATATCCACTATCATGTCTATATTGGGGAGTGGAAAGTCATCCTTTGGGAATGCTGTATTGAGATCTCTAAAATCTGTGCAAACTCGAATGGATTTGTCATGTTTGGAAATAGGTACAATGTTTGATATCCATTCAACATAAGTAATAGCTCTTATGAATTTTGGACCGAGGAATTTCTCTAATTTAGCTTTGACTAGAAGAGCTATATGAGGATGCATTTTCCTCAATTTTTGTTTAACTTGTTTGACGTTTGGAGCTATAGATAAGTGATGCATAATAAGATTAATGTCCAATCCTGGCATATCTGAATAATTCCATGCAAAATTGATCTTCTTGGTTTGTAAGAACTTAGTATAAGCTTCTTTTTCTATTGGTGACAAGGACTCAGCCAAGTGCACTATCTATGGAGCCTCATTTGTACCCAAATTAATTGCTTGTGTTGGCTCAATAAGTACTGAAGATCGATCCTGAAAATAGCTAGGAAGATGATCAAGTACCTCATCCTTAGGCACCTTAGAGAGGTTTTCACCTTTGGATACGTCATTTCTTTTTACCTTTTTCGGTTATGACACCGGCACACAGTGGTTTTCACCATCAGAAAACCTATTCTTTTTATTTTCTTTTCTCTTTATCTTGTGGCTAAGGTACTTGATGTCTTGCTCTATCATACTGGTAGTCAGTTTGCTGGTGGAAGAGACTATGGGTTCAATGGCATTTAGGTAACATGCTATCTCATAATCATTTTGGAATGTTAAAATCTTAGGTTCTTGATAGCGTTGGGACCAATCAATAAGGTCGGCATGAACAAGAGGCAATTCAATGGCTGGTTCAAGGCTATAAATATGAATGACATTATCGCTGGTGAATGAAGAGTAAGAGTCCTTCAAGTATCCCTCTAAGCTACCCAAATCAGGATTCATCCTAACAAGAAAAGAATCATCCACTAAGGCAACACGTGGGTTCAAAACCTCTAATCCTAAATGTGACTCATTGGCTACCTCAAGTGGAGAACTAAAAGTGTGAACAACATTAATATATCTGCCAACTGTTAAGGGTTCTAAAAAAGAGTCCCATTCATACTCATTTGAATTTGTATCTGAACTACAACTAGGATGCTTACACCATGAAGGCTTGGGACATCATGATGTTGAAGGTCTAGTTTCATTAAAAGTAGCACTTTCTCTTTCCATTACATGAGCAAGATTCTTTCTTTGATGCTCTCTCAAAGGATCCTCTATATCTGATTCTTAATCTAAAGTTGCAACTGATCCATGGGTGAATGAAATATCTGAATCTCCCCAAAGGAGAGTAGTGGAACAGACCAAATATTCACACATATCTTTTTGATTTGTCAAATTAGGCTCATATTCTGGTTCATCATCACTATCCAACTTTTAAAATAGAGGATTGGTATGCTTGTTGCAATTTTCAAATCCTAGACCAACTGGTCTCTTAGACTTGCATCCAAATTTAGCATGATCAAGAGGTTCAGACCTAGCATCCAAATTGTGATTAAAAGGGCCATAACCAGGATAATTCATCTTCTTGACAAAAGTATATCCTCTTCCATAAGTCTTAGGAGAGGGAGAGAAATTCTCATTATGCCTATACTTTTCTTCTCTATAGATCCAATCTCCAACAAATGTTTTCTTTTTCTAATTTTGAATAGGCACCGATGATTCTACAAATTTTCCAAATAATGTCATAGCTAAAGAGGAAGGCTTCATCTCTTTTGAAGATTTACCATAAGACCTAGGTGAAATTGGAAATGTTGTGAGGGAGTTGAGCTGATACCCCCCCATACCAAGGTCTACTGATTTAAATGTGTCTTTGCATTCAGCTAAGGTAGCATTAAAATCTTCTACTTCTCTATTAAGGGGAACATGAGCCCGTGCTAAAATTGAATTAACAGACAAAGTGTTATCCCTAGGTATACAAATCTCTATTCCATTGTAGGGGAACTTAACACATTGATGGTAGATAGATGGCACTCCTTGCATGTCATGAATCCATGGTCTACCAAGTAAGATATTATCTGCAAGGGCTCCATCATCAACTATTTGAAATAAAATATCCTTTTGAACATGGCCAATCATAACAGGAAGGATGGCCAACCCCTTGGAACTTCTTTCTGCCTCATCATAGGCTTTGATAGTAATTATTTTTTGGGTATCAATAACTTCTTTAGAATAACCCAATTCTTTCAAAAGACTAAAAGAAAAAATATTAAGCCCAACACCCCCATCTATCAACAAATGCCTAACATGGGTTCTACGGATCATGACCTCAACATGAAGGGAAAGATTGTGCATATGGCTCAAAGATTTATCATCATCTTCTGAAAATGTAAGGTAATGAGGGCTAGCAATGTGATTAACCATATTCTAGAATTGATCAATATCTAAGTTGTTGGGGACATTTGACGTATGCAAAGCATCCTCAAGGATTTGTTTGTCTTGGAGACAACTCTAAGAGCTCAAAGATCAAAATATGAGTGGGGGTTCTTTGTAACTGATCAAAAAAATTGTAGTTCAATTTAGGATTGATAGCTAGCTTCAAGGTGTTTAGACGTCACTTGCTTAGGTTTATTGGATTGACTTGAATTTGGCCCTTTAATGAGAATGAGACCTTCACTTTGGGTAACACCATTATGGGCTTGAGATGACCTTCTAGATTTGGGACCCCTTAGCACCACAATAGGTTCTCTATCAAAAATAGGAGGAGAGTCCTCATCTAGATCATAACCATAAGGATCTCTTCCACTCATCATGTTAACATTTTCCTCCACAAATTCAAGCATGTTGATGGTATTCTCCGCATCTGTAGAAGTATAGTTGATCTCATCTTTTCCATTCTTAGCTTTAGAGATATCCCCCTTTTCATATTTGGGAAAAGGTTCCTTGAATGCCTTATGATCGGCATTGGTTTTCAATCCATCTACTGTAAGTTTTCCATTCTAAATGAGATCTTGAACGAGATGCCCGAGTCTCCCACAATTTTCAACATTATGTCCAATACCATTATGATATATGCAAAAGTCATTCTCTTTCCACCACCATGGTTTTTCTTTAGGTATATGGAAATGTGCTGCATCTAGATGATGTGTCAGATTGCTATCAATGAGTTTTTGTAAAATTTCCCCATATGTCACACCAAGTTTTATAAATTGATGTCTTTCACTCTTAGTCTTACCTTGGTAACTTGGCTTACTTTCTTGTTGAGTGGGTGCATTGAGCTTGGAAGCTTGAACAGTACTAGATAAGTGTAACACATGTTGATCCTTATGTTGGAAGGAATCCACAACTCCATCATTGACCACTTGTTTGTTCTTATTCCAATATTGGTTCTTCTCTTTATCCTTGTTAGAGTTGTTTTTGTTTTGACCATTGTTGTTGTTATTTCCATGTTTAGTCAAAATTCCTTTCTCTTTCAAAACATCCTCAATTCGGCATGCAGTCTCAACCATGGTGCCAAATGAATCAAAAACCATTTTCTTAACCTTATACCACATTTCGGGAACCAAATTACTAACAAGAATGTCAATCTTTTCATTATCAGGAATAGTTCTAGAATAGAAAGAGCATTTTCGTCTCCACATTTGCAAGAAGGTAACAAAGGACTCTCCTTGATTCTGTTTTAAGCTACATAAGTCCAACAAAGTGATAGATCTTGAAATATTTTATGCAAAGTGTTGAACAAATCTTTGAACAAGCTCTTTGAAAGTCTTAACAGGAGGAGTTATCTCAGTAAACCATTCCATTGCTTGCCCCCTAAGACTTTGTGGGAATAACCTCATGAGGTATGAATTATCCTAATGGAACTCAAAACTAGTGGTTTAAAACTATCACACATGATCATGTGGATCTCCACTCCCATCATATTTGTCATATTGAGGAATTTCAAGCTTTCTAGGAAATTCTTTCATGTCAACACTCTTATCAAAAGGATTAGGACAAATCGAGTCCAATGAGAAAGAATTCTTAGGTGCAGATATCTTGGCTATTTCTCTTTGTATTTCATCCATCTTCTCCTCTTAAGATGGATCTTTTTTCTTAATATTTCTATCCACATCAAAGTTTTAAGGAACTTGAGCCCCATTATCAATTAGACTCTTTAGGATCTTATCCTATTTTTGCTTCACATACTTCTCCACATAGTGTTGAAAAAATGGTTCTTGTTGCATGTGCATAAAATCTTGGGAGGTGTGATCAAAACTCATGCTACTACCTCCATATTGTGAACCATAATGAGCACGTTGTAAAGATGGCTTTGAGTTCCTAGGAGGAGTTTGTCTCCTATGATGTTCATGTCTAGAAACCCTTCTTACTCTAGGACTAGGAGATCATGATGGTGATCTTGAATGTCTCCTACTTCTTGGAGTCCTAGGAGGAGTAGATGGACGAGAACCGTTTCCACCACTAATATGCATATGATTGAATGGACCATGAAGTTGTCGAGCCAAGAGTCTAGTTTGCTCCTCTTGAAGGGATTTCCTTTCCATTTATATCAAATCTTGTTTCTCCAACTCTAGACATTTAATTTTTTTTTGCTTATGAATTTGTTAATCTTGGAATACCTTCTTTCCATGCTCAATCCTCTTGATTTTGTCACTCATGTAGTTGGTAGATGTTTTAAGAGGTGACCTTGGTCTTGAATGTTGAAACAAGTTGTTGGTATAAGTTGTATTGATGTGAGCATCATGAAGCTCATCTCCTTGTTTCTCATGTTGTGATAACTCATCATCATAAACATGTCTCTTACCTTTCTCTCTCCCAGGCCTTTGATGTGCATCCAAATATCTTGTTGAAATAAAGGGTGAGGTTGGTCTATTGTTATGAGATGAACCACTGAAGGAAATAGCATGTCCACTCCTTGCAAACAAATCATCATAATTCTTATCAATGGCTTCCCTCTCTCTCCGAGTCAATGTGTAACTCATATCCATAGAAGAGTGAGAAGATGCTAAGGGGATACCCAACTCACTAAGGCGACTCTTGGAATCAAACCAAATTTTTGAAGTATTCCTAGGTGATTGATCAAATATGGGTTCTTTTTCCTTGTCTTTGGTGAGTTTGTACTAAGGGTAATTGGTTAAAAACCACTTGAGGTCATTTTCCTTTATTTACTTGATATCTTGTTGTAACTGGCATGAAATAAGAAGTTCTAGCTAATAGGATTACCCTAAGAGACGTTGGTTCCAAACTAGGATAGAAAAAGCATTAAATTTTCCAAAAAGAGGTGATAAGATAGAAAATTGCAAATAGGAATAAGCCAACACTGCCACAGAGGTGCCCTTTAAATTTGGGTGAATACCCTAGCACATATGGACTAGGAGGATGGTCTTACCCAAATTATATAAATTAAGATTGAAATTGTATGAAAGTGGATGGACAAGAGACTACCAAAACTCTCCAAGTGTAATATCAAAGAATCTAAAGGTTTATCTTTTCAACAAGGACGGTTTCTATCTCACCAAGCACCAAGAAAGGTCATTTGTAAAATCAAAGATTGCTAATTCAAGAGGTGAAACACAAGAATCCTAAGAAAAACAAGCTTCTAACTGCAGGGTAAGTAATCCAATCTGACCCAGATAAACCCAAAAAACTGAAAAATGATGGGACAACAAGCTAAAATGGGCTCAAAAATGACAGCAAATAGTTCACTGGTAGACAGTTTCACATGAGGAAATGTTGTGTCACGCGAGGATTTGTAGAATCCATGAGTAAATGCAAAGAGCAACGCGAGAAAATAGGAGAGACTGGTAAAATAGGGTAATTCTAATGGCAATTTTTGCACGAGGGTTTGCAGATAGTCGTGCAAAGAAATACAACATACGGCGTGAGGAAACAGTTTTCTCGCGTGAGGAAAGGACACAGAACTAAGATTTTGATTATTTTAAATAACCAACTAGGTGCATTACCAGATTTTATAATGAATCAAGCACGTAATACATCAATCAGGGAGTTCAAGCAATCAATATCTTCAAACAATGAGTAAGGAACAAAGCAACCTTGCACATGAACATAGATAGTGTCATAGTAATTCTACTCCATAAGAATGCTACTTGTGTATGTTCTCAAATGTTTTCCAATTACCCACATAGTCCTAGAGAATAAAATGTTGGTTGCACTATGGTTCTTAGTAGTGGTTTGACTCTATAACTTTTGCAATCTCAAGTGGGTGAAATCCAATCCTAGTGCATTGAGGTTTTGACACAGTCCAAGAATTTAATCAAACAGGAGCTGCTGAGGAGATCTGACAACCCACAAGAAACTACACTTGTGGAGATTTCTTCCATAAGGACATTTATATAGCAGCTGTCACTACCATGGCAAAAATTGATATTACCGCTTGAGGTTCCATCCACGTAGTTGACCCAATAAAGGGAATGTTCACTATAGTTAACCCTCTCTAACAAGGAAGACTCACAATATGGACATGGGGATTTAGTTCAGATTCAAGGGTTCCAAGTTTCTGATTCTCCCAAAAGGGAAAACAACATAATCCTCTAGCCTCTTCACCTCACCAAAACATAGAAAACATGATTCATTGACCCACTAATTTGAAATCACCTCATTCAAGGCTCACACAACAAAAAATAACACCAATCCCTCAAAGAGAGAAAGTATTGCCAAAAGTTGAAGTCCAAACCAAGTTGTCCAATGACATGAAAAAAAAATCCTTCCCTACCTACAAGGGGATCTATCGTCAAGAAGAGCTTCGCATGTAAACAAGCAAATGAAGCCCACTCTCTCAAGATCGCCACAAATAGTGTTCATAGGGCCTAATTACTATGTGAAACATAGAAGCAAGAAAGAAAATCTAGGTCCATTTTTAGAGCACCAATTGGAAATGTGATCTATGAAAGCAAGAAAAACTCAAGCTAGACACATGAGATGTTCATTTTAATTCCCAAAATCCAAATGCTATAAAGATCAACAAAATACCTCAAATCCAATGCAACATGAATCATTTGTTGTTTATCCATGCAAGCCCAAATCAGCAACAACAACAGCAAATCACAAATCACAAACCACTAGAAATAGTAAACATTAGTGGTTAGCAAGAAAAATTGAGATCTAAAAAATATAACAATGCAAACCAGATCTCTGGTACAGAATCTTGCATGAGGAAGTACACAGAACCACATGAGAAAGTACACATTTCCATGTGAGGAAATAGAAATATCATGCGAAGAAGTGTGCAGCTGCGTGAGGAAACACATAGTCCCACATGAAGAAGTGCTCAGACAACATAGAAAAAAATAGATCAGATCCTGGCCTGGTGTCGGATCTCACATGAGAATCCATGCATAGCCGTGCGAGGAAGTACACAGAGCCACGTGATAAAACACTAGAATTAGCAAAATCTCGCATCGTAACCTACAAAACCTCGCATGAAAATTCCCTACAGATAGAAAATAGCAAGTACAGAAAAGACAGAAATTTCAGATCCAAAAATAAATTAATGAAAAAAATTTAAAGAGATAGAAAATGAATCTTCTGCCCCATGGTGGGCGCCAAAAATGTGTGCTAAAATGTTGACACACTTCTATGAATCATTCCATCCAAGGTTGCTCAATAATGAGGCCTCAAATATCGATCCATAGCTCTCTAGTCATGGAGTGCAAAGGTTTGTAATGGAGGCCCTCAAATTGACCTAGTTAGTGCCTATGCAAGTACACCATGAAATGAGAGATTCAATGCATGAAAATGAGATCTACTCTATATGATAAAAATGCATGAAAACAAATTAATCTAAATGATAACAATGCATGATTAGTCTATGAAAGGAAATACAAATGCAAGTTTAATCTATAAAAATAAACATGAATCTAATCTACATGAGTAGCCATGAATGCAAGTAGAAGAAGACAAGATGAGAGAAGTTGCAATATCCAAGCTCAAGTGCTCAAATTCTCCTCCAAAATTGCTCTCCAAACCTACAACATAACAATACTTAAAAATTCTATCTATGAGAATGAGAAGGAGAGGGCTCCGTATAAAGAAAAGTGAATGGTTGAGATTAAGAGGAAAAAAATCAAAGGCTATGATTAAGAGGCAAAAATCCCACCACTTAGGAAGATGTGATGAAAAAGGGATTTTTATTTAATTTATTTCCTTTTTCATTAAATAAAGTCCTTTAAGTGGGGATTTTTATTTATTTAATTAAAAGAGGGGTTTTCTTTCAATTAAATAAATTAGAAGAATTTTATTTAATTAAATGGGAGGAATTTAATTAAATTAAATAAGATGAATTTAATTAAAAGGGAGATTAAATCTTTTATTTAAATAAGAGGAATTTTATTTAATTAAAAGGGAGATTAAATCTTTTAATTAAATAAGAGGAATTTTATTTAATTAAAAGGGAGATTAAATCTTTTAATTAAATAAGATGAATTTTATTTAATTAAAAGGGAGATTAAATCTTTTAATTAAATAAAAATGATCAAACCTTTGGAAATATTGAAATAATTGAACAATTGAATAATTGAATTAATTACAAATTGATCAAGGAAATTGATTTGAATTGAAAATATTCCAAAGCATTGATTCAGAAATTGATAAATTGATAAAATGATAAATGGGGCCCAAAGTCTAGGCGACCATTTTAGGGTGCATACAGTGGGTACCATCCCCACCAGAGTTTTCCCTTGGCGAGGGTTTCCTTGACAACAAATAATGGTGTTATGAGTACTTTGTTATTTTCTTATGTTCTTTTCATTTTTGCAAGCTTATGGATTATTTATAATTGGATGAAAAGTTTTAATAAGTGTTGTAATACCGATTCACCCCCCTCTTAGTATTACCTAATCCTAACACCATCATATACTTAGCTTGTAAGGAAGGTAGGAAATTAGAATCATTTATTTTTCTTAAAATAGAGAAATTCTCAAATATAACACAATTTTTTAGGAACATTCATCCATGAAACAATTTCCCATATCTTATAATTTTCCAAAATTAAAAAAAAAAACTCATAAAATTAGATAATATATGCATTAAAAATTCATGGTGTTTTACTCTATCTCAAATACGTAATAATGAATATAAATTAATATACATGCATTTATATAACATGTCAGTGCACATTAATATGATTATATATCACATGGATGATGAGCTACCATGTCTCTAGGACATGTTTTAGTGCCCCAGGAGTTAGTACATAGATCTCATATGAAACCAAGGTCCAAAATATAAACTCCTAAACCAAATCTCATAAGACAAGGCCAACATTTGAAACACCAAAGAGTAAAATTGGTTTAGCCACTCAAAATCCATAAATAAAAGAGAGATAAGGAAGTAAATTATCAATTTCAAAAATGAAGTAAAGGTAATTGAAATAAATGTGAAACACTAAATCAAAATATAAACTCAAAAATTTATATGAGAAAGATCCGCAACTAGTGGCTAGACTATTAAAGGGAAATATAAATTAATTTTACGGTCCACACAAGATGATAAAAGAAACCATCATAAATTTCATAAGATAACACTAGGGATCTAAGAATATCACCCAATTTCAAAGGAGGGGACAATGTCAAAACAATACATTAGATCAAAAAGGAACATACAATAAAATTTATGATGCCTCACTCATTTGACTCTACACATTTATCCTCTCGCTACATTTCCTTGAATTGCCAATGACTAGCAACTAGAGTGACCTTGAACTAATCAATGGTGCTTGGGATGCTCTTGGCCTCTAGTTTTGGTCCAAATGCAAATGTGGAAATTATATAGAGAAATAATCTAGTTTACTGAAACTATCATACATCCCTATATAGATAAGGATGTTCTATCCATATTACATACTAAATATCGGCCTTCAAGTCCCACCTCTAATATTATAAGTGTAAGGTCCATAGCTTCCAAACTTCTTTCTATTCACCTTCCTTCCTATTTGTTAAGTTTTAGGATAGCTACAAATGTAATAGCACTGCCTAGATTGTATATGCTGTGTTTTCAAAGTGCAACAATCTATCTTTCTTTTATATTGGGAAAGAGGCTATGAGAGACATGTCCCTTCATGGGACATGTATATTCAATATAATTTAATTAATCTTATAATGTTTCATCAATCAATTATTAATTTAGAATAATAAATTTAATATTGAATATTAAATCTCATATGATTAATAATAATATAATATATATTATGATTAATGAAAATATATTATATGTATTCTAAATGATCATATGACTGAAGCTACAAATATTAAAACTCCCTCTTAGCTAGGGAGGATGAACAAACATAATATGTAGTGGTCTCTTGTGTCAAAACTTATGACCCTCACCATAGCTACACAAAACATCAACAATCCCTTTTATCTAGAGAAGATAAAATCCATCAAGATCCAAGTCATGATAAATGCCTTAATTTTGAAATAGAGGAGAAATCACCTCACTATGATATCAAGAGATATGGTATATGTAGGAATATCAAGTCCCATGATATTCACCATAGCTCATAAATATCCATGGTATGTGCAACGACATCACATCTCATGATGTCTTCCATATGGATACTAAGTTTACGTAGAGACTGTTGGTAAACAGATTGTTCTTTTGAATGTAACTCTAAAATACCCAAAATATTTAAGAACAATTGAATTCAACAATTGGGAAATAGTTATTTGAAAACCTATTTTCCCTCTAAATTTGAAGGTACATCTCCCTTATGTGAATGATCTGCAATGAATATTGATCTTTCCTAATCTAACAGAGGTATGCTCTTAACCCAAGAGTAGGAGAGGTAAACCAAGCTAAGCCTAGATAGAAAATAGCTTAGGCGAAGTAAATCCAACTCTAAATATAGCCAATTCTAAGATCTCATTAATTAGATTAACTCCCAAAACTGGTAATGCATGAATGATTACTAAAGTGTAGATGCAAGACTGAAGATTAACAATGAAATGATAATGAATCGATCTATATCATAGGAACATTTCCAAAACTTAGGATATCAACTGATTTCCCCCTTAATTAACTGTATCAAATCATAATACAGAACTCTAGTTCGAATACAGATTACAAATCTAAATCCAAAGAAACATTCAAATTCAACAGAAAGATAAATGAAATGCCATGGAACAGTTAAAGAAATGGTACTCAGACACACACAATTGACTCAGTAAGATGCTATCTTTCACACCAAAATTTAGCCGACCTTTGTATTGATTTCAGAAATAATACATATAGAGTTCCAGATGGGACCATTACAAAAAGGGGTAACCAAAATGGTTCAACTTCCCCAACTAGAAATGATAACCAAAGGTTTATCCGTTACAAAACTAACCAAAAATAGTACAATGGGGAATATATCTAAGATTTAGTTTCCTTTCCCTTATCTAATTTGGCCCTATAGGCTATTAAAACAGTGATGACTTGAATGAGCTCTTCATGCCTATTGACGTGCACATTGGTGTAATGGACGAGCCATCTGGAATGTTCTTTGGCTAGAGTCTTGATCGCATATGTCTAATATTTCAGTTCCTCCATAGCCTTAAAGAAGCATCCACTCAATTGTTAGAGCTTTGGCACCTTGTCCAGATGAGAAGAAGAGTTCTCTACTAAGTTATGCAGATAATATATGAATGACTTCTGCATATTGACTACTCCAATCATTGCTTTGCCTTGACCGCTGGTTTGTGATTCTGCGTGAAGTCCTAAGAGGAGTTTAAAATCTTTACTTTGTTCTTCTTGGACTTTAACATCTATTTTTTGTAACCCCGTCTTAGCTTGAATGATCATCTTGATCTTAAACTCTAGACTTTGGAGCCATTCAATCAAAGGTTCATCTCCCTTCTGTAGAATCTTAGCTTTTAGGGCTTCCTTAGTCTTCATCTTCACTGCCACATGCAACATGACTATGCATTCCTGGCATCTTACTCTTTCTGCCATGAGAGTCTACAAATTCTTACCACTGTTGTTCCTCTTTGTTTCTAGCCTTCGAAGAGTATTACATAGTTGTTTAATAATTACTAGGCCTTCGGATTCGAGCCTCTCAATCCACCTTTTACCAATCATCCCATAATGTCAATCTTCTTACAACTTAGCCAGAATGGCTTGGTTCTCTGCAACACTGGGATCAAAGGAGGTTTGGGTGCTGGGAGTGCTTGCAATAGGAGTGAGGAGCTATCTAATGAAGTTAGTTAATTGAGTCACCTCTACCTTAAGCTGAACCTTGGAAGTCTTGAGTTCTTTGAGCTCTTCCTCTATCACCATATTAGTGGATTTCCACTAGTCCACCTTGGTGTCATGGCAAGAAAAACCCATATTAAATGACTACAACTGAAATTCTGATGCCATCATATCTTTGAATCTTCCCTCTTTAGTGGGCTTAGCCACTTCCATGGTGAAATATCTAGTCTTAGGATCACAACCCAAAGTAGACATCATCTTCACTTTCTTCTGCTTACTGGTAGTGGCCTTTGGATGAAGGGCCCATGACAAAGTGTCTTTACTGGGATTTCCTTCCTCCACTCTCTTTCTTTTGTGCTCTAGAGTGTTTTCTATCCATGACTCTACACTGGTAACTTTGTTGGCAGAAACCAACTCTTCAATGAACAACTTCCTTATGACTAGAGGAGTAGCTTTAAGTTGGGAAGTGAATGGATTTGATAAAGTGGGTGAAGAGGAGATTAATTTAACAACTTGAGAAACTTCTTGTTGCTCCCCAGCCCCTTTATCCAATTTTGTAGCATATGTACTAGAGCTATCCTCTCCTACTTCAACTATGACAGGGGATGCCCGCCTTGGAGTTTCTTTAGTCAAGGTCCTGGCTTGAGTCTCCACAGCAATAGCTCTAACTAGTTTTTTGGGCTTTGTAGCTTTAGGGAGCTCAGCTATGGACTTGATTGGGTCTGTCAAGACTGCTTCTTCAGTGGCTCTGATATCTTGAATAGGGCCCTCTCCATAGGTCTTCTCTAATACATTAGCCTTTTTAGGAGGTTCATCACCTCCTCCTGATGGTTGAGTTGATCCTTTTGCAACTATTGGGATTATTGCTGATGAAGTGGTTGCAGCACTAGAAGTATCCTTTACCAGGGTTTGCTGAGTGGGAGGCTTCCTTTTTGACCTTTTCCTTTGGCCTGTAGTCCATTCAATCTATTGTACTATTCTTTTGAAAACTCCCCCCATCAGAGCCTGTAAGTCGCTAATGGCTTGATCTAGCATGGGCTTGGAACTGATAGGGGTGAACTTTATCTTCTCCAGGTATGTATCTTTGTACATGTGATTGCCATCATCTTCTAGCCCTTCTACTACAATGTTAATATTGAACTTTTTGATCTATTCAATGGTTAACTGGGTGTAGAATCTCTCCCTGCTCTCCAAGTCATCTTTGTAATTAGCCCAGTAGTCTTTAATATCAGGTACATGATGAATTTCTTGACTCATATGCAAGACATCTCTGGTATAATTCACTGGATCATATTGTGGCCTTAGAACATCATAGGTTTCCAAACAAAACCTCTTCGAGAATGTCTTAAGAACATTCTTCACCTCTGACAGGGACACACAACTGTGAGCTCCGATGGTCATTGGGAATTTGTAGCCTTTCTTCTTGGCATCAATGCAGATCAAATTCACTTGGAGGGCTTGTCTCATCACCTCGATCAACACGATCATGTCAGTAGGGTACCTGGGCAACTTCAAAGGAAAGTCATCAAAACCTGCAAGACAAAGGTATGAGAAATCCCTGAACTGAATAAAATAGCATCCTAGTTGGCTCATAAAAGCAATTGCTTCAGGAGAAAATCTCCTCTCTAGACAACCTCGTAATTCCCTACACAGTCTCATTGCAAAGGCGTCATTAACTATAAGATAATCAACATAACTATTATGTAGTTGTAAGGAAGGGAAAAACTCATAGCTCTTTACATCCTCTAGAAATTCCTCTAACCTAGGAAGCCCTGGCCAGATTTGAATCGTAGATAGAATATATAAAAGTACTGAGGAGATATAGAATTCATTATGGTGCCTAGCTCTATTTAGGGCATCAGAGAGATTCTCTCTCATTATAAGGGCCCAATCAATGAAGTGATGCTAGGAGCAAATTACTTGAACCAGGAAAAAATGCTACTCAACAAAGTTACGAGCTTCGCTCGCACCTCTAATCCTATGAAGTAATACTAGAATATCCAAGATCTCTGGCTTTAGGAGCACCATGTTGTCAGGCAGAAGAATCTTCTTGGTGTCTGGGATGTATTGAGCTATACATTCCTAGACCATTTTAGGAGCTTGAACCACCATAGGAAAATTGGCGGCTTTGACTAACCCGATCTCCTTAAAATTTTCTGTAGTAGGATGCATCTGATCTGCCCTTAGTCTATTCTGGAAGGTCTACATGTCGAAGAACTTCAATGAGGTATCTGAGATTTTGTGCCAATCAGAGATGATGTCATTCATTCTGTTGAATCCCATAAATATTGAAGCCATGCTTTGAATGAATTAATCCAGGGATCACAGATTTCTCTTCAGGATGCAAAGGCAAAGAATAACTGATCTTAGAGGTTTCAAATTCAAACAATCTGGCAAACAACAGGTAGTCCTTGTTCAAAACTTTCAACTGATTTTATAACTTTTGAATTCTTACCATTTAACGACTAACTTCCTGCGCCACACAAATGAAAAGACCCCTACATTAATGAAGAAGTCTGTTATGAGGTAAAATGGCTTTATTTGAATTAATTAATTTTCTCTACATGTTGTTAGGAAACATCTTTTCACTTTAGTAACCGTAACGGTAACTTTCTCGAAGCGGTAGAAAATTACTTTTCTGCTTCTCCTTTGGGCGGAGAAATACATTTGTAGTGCTCTCTATTTGAAAATCTACCAAAGGAGAAATCTGGCCTATAGGGGCACCAAAATGATATGTGTTGATTCTATCAGCCTACTTTATATGCTGGATTCCTTATGAGATAGCTTTTTCCTCAAAAATCCTTCACATTGATAGTTTGATGGAAAACGCATTCTGCGAGTCCAAACCTGCCTATAGGAGTAGCAGAGAAGCCATTTTCCACTTTTCAGCCTATAAGCTAACTCTGTGAACCTTTTTTTCCTTGAACATTTCTTTTGTTTCCCATAGGCTCGATCTGAGTGCTCAAAGCTTTCTTGTTCCCGACTTTCTCATTTTCCATCTTTATTTGCCCCTGATACTCTTAAGTCTATTAATTGCAAAAAATGCACTCCATAAGTGATTTTCAGCCGTGGAGAAGCTAAAATTTGATTTCCCACTAATGCTGCAAAATGAAGATATGCGGAAAAATATTTCATCGGTATGTAAGACTGAGCTTAGAATATTTCAAACCATGGCCTTTACCAGATTGGGAGCTTAACCTACCTAATAAAAACATGATCTCAGTCATAGATTTCCCCCTGGCTTATGAGGGAGAAGTCAAATTTGGGAAATTTTATAAAGGCCTTCTAGCCTAAAAGGATCTCTAGAGTTAGACTCTAAACTCACATGAAACTTCCAAGACTACTACTACACATTAAACATCTACTATTGTCTTATGGTATAAAGACCAAAAGTGGGGCAACAACTAGCTTTGTCTGGGGACTTGGACATTTCATGTCCAAGCAAGGAACTCAAATCTCTATTTTCACAAAGTTGAACAAAAGGAAACTCACAAAAAAACTAAAGCAAGACACAGAAAGGAAAGCAGAATGGAAACCTAACTAGGAAAACAAAAATAGGAACTAAATGTAACTATTGTACAATATAGGGGTTACCTGCTTTCAATTCAGATCTAATAGAGCTTTAAATCCTAACCATTATATGTCAGGGGTAGCACCTCACCATCTGGATAAGTTAATTTGAAAGAATTTTTCTCAAACGCTTGATGGATTTTGAAAGGTCCTTTCCACAGTGTTTCAAATTTCCCATGCATACCTTTGGGCACCCTGCACTTGTCCCAAAATAGCGCCACGTCCCCCTCCATGAATTTATGGGGTCTTCTATTTTTATCAAACATGTTCTTTACACACATTTCATGCCATGTGATATGATCAACCATTTTCTCCCTTTCTTCTTCCAATTTTCTCAGGTACATAATCCTCTTCTCTAGACCATCTTCATATATGCCATCTTCTACTACTATTCTTAGTTTGCAAGTTGCTAATTCCAATGGTAATGGAAGACTAGCCTCTACCCCATAGACAAGTTCAAAAGGAGATACACCAATGGCTCTTTTGGGAGTCACTCTATCCACCCAGAGGGCTTCATATATTTTTTATGCCAACTTCTCTGGTTTTCTGCCACGAGCTTTTTCATGATGTTCACCAATTTTTTGATGCTAGACTCCACTTGGTTGTTCCCTTGAGGGAAATAATCAAAATAATGGTTGATCGTGATGCCGTACTCAAAACAAAATTTAGTAATTTCTTGAGAAGAAAAGTATGCGGCATTATCCATAACCAACATAATAGGCACACCAAATCTTACTAGAATATTTTCTTTGATGAACTCACATACTACCTCTGAAGTAGTTCTTTTGGTTGCCTTCGCTTCCACCCATTTCATGAAGTAGTCAGTTGCAGTAATTATGTAATTATGACCTATGCTAGACGTAGGATTTATATGACTAATAAAATCAAGTCCCCACTGCTGGAAAGGTCCTTCAATTATCACCGGTCTTAGGGGTAACACTGCTAACTGTGGCTTCCTGGTAAACATCTTGCCACCCATTGGTATGCATCTTTAAATATTCCTGACTAGTAATAACACTATCTCAAAATCTTGAATGCAGTGACTGATGAGGATAAGTTTCCTCCGCAAGCTTCATCATGAAAAACCTTTAACAACTTCTCTTGTTGTTATTTTTCGACACATCAGAGGAATGTTCCATCGATAGATCTCTTATATAGTCTATCCCCAGATTACATATTTAGAAGCTTTCATTTTTAGGTCTCTTCTTTGCTTTGAAGTTAATCCTTCAGGATATTCACCATATGTCAAGAAATACACAATGTTTTCAAACCATGGGTCTTGCATACTTACCGCCAAAACCAACTGTGTAGCTTTTGGATCATTGTCCGCTTGATTTTCAGCCATTGCCTTGAATAGGGCGTTCCCTCTTACCAACTTGGTGGGCTTGATCTCTATGTCATATTCTTGGGTTTTAGCTATCCATGCTCCTCTATTGTTACACCCCACATCCTGTGGGTCAAAATACTTTTCACTGCAATGTCAGGCACATACACAAGAGAGTCAGAATGTAGGATATAAAATCTGAAATTCTTAAGAGCCTTTACCACTGCAAAAGCATGCTTTTCAGTCTGAGAATATCTCAGTTCATGATTTTTTAGAGGTGTTCTCATAAAAGTGATGGGAACTTGAATTCTCTCTTCATTCTCTTGCATCAGGATGGCTGATAGAGTACATTCAGAAGAATAACAGTAGATTACAGAATCTTTCTTGTAATCTGGGTGACATAACACTGGGGTGTTAGCTATGGCATTCTTGATGCTTTTGAAAGCTTTCTTACTAGGTTCATTCCACTTAAAATTCACATTTCCCTTCAACATATCAACTATGTATTTAGTAATCTCAGAGAAATTAGGGACGAATCTCCTGAGAAAGTTAACTTGACCAAAAAATGACTTCACTCCAGGTTTGTTCACCGGTAAACTTAGTTGCTAAATGGCTCTCACCCTTTCTGGAATGATCTTTATGCCTTCTTGGGAGACAATGTGACCCAACAGTTTCCCTTTAGTTACACAAAACACTAATTTCTTGGGATTCAATGAAATCCCATCCTCCCGACACCTTTGCAATACTCTCCTTATATCATTTATATGATCTACTCTCTTCTTAGAGAACGTAGTAAGATCATATAGATACATACCAATGATTTTTTTATTCATATCACTAAAAGAAAGATCCATACCTCTCTGAAAAGTAGCTCTGGTGTTGATCAACCTGAATGGCATTCTATGATATACGAAGGTCCCCCACGAAGTAGTGAAAGTCATTTTATGTTGATCTACTTTCTCAACTTCTATCTGATTATACCCCAAGAAGCCGTCTAACATAGACATAATTTTAGCTCCAACCACGATCTACAAGAGATGATCCATGTTGGGAAGGGCATAGTTGTCTTTCAAAGAAAATTGATTTAGATTTCTGAAGTCTACACAGATCCTTATTTCTCCTTTCTTCTTCCTCACAGGCACTATGTTTGTTACCTAAGTAGAGTGATGGATGGGATATATGATCTTTTATTTGAGCATTTTATCAACTTCCCTAAATATTGCATCGACAAATTTGGGATTGTAGTTCCTTTTCTTCTGCCTGAATGGAGTAGCCTCAAGTGTTAGAATAGTCCCAAAGGATAACTGAGAGGGGGGGGGTGAATCATTTATCATTAACTTTAGTTCTTTTTACTTCTTCAACTTTATAATACAACCAAGTAAATGCTTAATCAGATAACACAGTACTTAACACACAATTTGATTACGGGGAAACCAAATGGTAAAAACCTCAGTGGGAATTAGCACCCGCAATAAACTATACTTGTTTGTAGTAATCCTTGTTAGAAGATATTTCAACCCTATTAGGAGTTGTACAATACAATGCAATAAGTATAGTGACCTGGTTAAGGGTTAGACCCTGTTAGGAGTCTTTTACAAATAACCCTGTTAGGGGTGGTGGACTCACTGTCCAAAAGCTCACTACTTGATGGTGAAGGCTACAACCTTCTAAATAATAGATATGCACTATATCTGATGATGAACTGTAGAGTAGACCTATTGTCTTGATCAGTTCCACTATATTGCAATCTTTCACTTATTCTTCACATAGACTCTTGATGAATGAACCAACTTTGATATTCTTCTCTATACATCTTTCTTATCTTTTCGTATCATTCACACTTAGCGTGTCACCTTTGACTTGTTATAAGTATCTTCCTCATAGTATAAGATCATGGGACCTATAAGAAAACTCTTTATTACATTCTTGTCGGCTCTACTAAGCATGCAAGCATAATTACAACCACGCAAGTATAAATCAAATAGACGCGATGCTTCACTAAGTTGGCCTCACCAATTTTACTCTAACTTTGTAATCTTCTTGAACATGTTTTGTGCCTTTGGATTAATATCATCAGCTCATAAATAAACATGATTATGCACACGCATATATAGGAGATAGGCGCAACTCAAGAAACATGTGATATATGTTAGCCCTAAACCGTTACACTTCCAAAACTGTAACTACCAATAACATAATTACATAACTTTACTAAAACATGATATCTAGGTCTACGTGTATGAACATAACATAATACACATGTCAAAAACATGTATCTATCCATGCAAGTCTTCATATCATCATGTGGATAAGTGCATACAGAATTACTACTGTGTATTATATGTTGTCATCAATGACAAACATACAATCAATCAACTGCTCAGAATCAAATCTCCAACATCAGGTTTTAAGGCAATCTGGTGTTTGAATTTCCCATTTATAAAAATTTTCAAATATTCATAGCTCCAGGAAAAAACATCTAAGTATTCTAGAAAAAGCTTCCTGGCCTCATTCCTTTCTTCTTCCATACAACACTTCCCAATGTTGATCATCTTGGGATCTTTCTCAGTTCCAATATTCATTCCCCAATATTCACCAGTGGTAGGCCCCCTTTCAAATATTTTCTTCTTCACAAAAGTGTCATGTCTATTGAAGATATTTTTGAGAGTGACCAAATGGGGTGGAATGATATTACCTTGCAATTGAATAACATTCAACTTATCTTTCTTTTTCTCATCTTGGAAGTTTCCTTTATGGTTGCCATGGACATCTTTATGGAAGTCACCACCACTCTCTAGAAAGAGAAGGAGATTCTTGTCATCTTCAAAAACTTTCCAATCTTCCACGTTATCAGGCATAGACGGTCAATATATAACCTCCACCTAGTATTTTTTATCTTTGAATTCTGGGTGGGGGAGTAGTAATGAAGGTGAGACAGCCAAGGAGTTCGCTTTGGAATTCAACTCTCTTGGCACAGATTCGATAAAGAAAGCATCCATTGATGCTATTTCATCCCATACTCTGTTTCTATAGTTCTTCAATCTATGATTCTTTACAAAGTATTAATTCTTAACTTTATGCATGATTAGCTTAGTGTCACCACGAGCTCTTGAAATCTTCATGCCCTTTTCTTTTGCAATGATAATCCCTAACATAAGGGCTTCATACTCAGCAGTGTTGTTGGTGTTCCCGAACCTCAATTTATAAGCCAGGGACTCACATACTCCATCTGGTGATATCAAGACCACACCTACACCAGATCTTGATGATGCACAACTACCGTCAAATTCAAGAGTCCATATCTGTGGTGGTATTCCTTTGGAAAAAAATTTCTTTTCCTCTTCGACAGTTTTTGTTTCTTCCTCAAGATCATCAGTGAACGACATATAATTGCCAAATTCCAATTCTTGATACAAGATTTGAGCTTTAGGGTTATTAGATTTTAACACTGTAAACTTAGCCTTCTCTTCTGGGACCTGTTTAATATTTTTATTGCCTACTGGGATTAAGGCTTGGGACCAATCCATCTTTATCTCCCCTCCAAGGTCTCTACAAAAAATCCTACTTAACAACAACCCGTAGCTAACAGGTATATCAGCAACCAGGATTGTTAGAAACATCATCTTCTTGGGATGTGCTACCAGGGCCACTTGAGCATCCTTAATTTGGCCAACTAGGGGTCCTTGCTTGGATTCCATAGAGTAACACCTACCATGGGCTTTAGTGAGAGTAAGTCCTAAAGCTTTGGCCACAGTTGATGGCATTACATTATCTGAGGCTCTGAAGTCTATTATACAATTGCTCAACCTGCAATCGTTAATATATAATGACACATAGAATGGGTTAGGCTTTTGGCCTGGGAAGGTGGCTAAAACAGATGACTCCCCTTGTTCAACTGGGTCTATAAATAAAGGCTCATTCTCTATGGTAGTCATGACATTTTGATTTAACTCTCGACTCCCTTCTTTATAGTAATCTACTAGCTTTTGTAGCTCAACAGGATTAGACTTAAGATAGTCTATGGGAGAAATCTAAATTCTAGAATCTCTACAAAATTGAATATTGTCAAAAGAGTTTTTTTCCTTACCTGGTTGCAGAATCCTCAGTCCTTGATTGGCCTCCTTTGAATTGGAAGTAGATGCATCATTATTTTTAGGTGGTGTCGAGGGAGGGCCTTTATCCTTATAACTCTGGGTCAAGACTGTATAAGAGGTCTCGTCTATGGTAGCGTAACATGTTTCTTCTTGTTCTGAATTTGATTCATACTCTAAATATAAGTTTTCAGAGTCACCATGTGAGTATAAATCTAGTTCAGATACAGACACTCCAACATTCCAATCGTCGGTCTGATGCATTTACCAAGCATGAGCTACATCAGGGCATCTTTCTCCATCATGATCCATGGTTAAGTGGAAGGTACACATGTTTCCTCTTTTAGGAGGAGCCTCTATAGCTAGCCTCTGTGGTGGAGTAGTTAATTGTAATGTCTTTCCCTCTGTATTCCTCCCATCATTGTGTCTTCTAGGCTGCTCCTGAAACTTTCACTAGTAGGGATTATTGAATCTGGGAAGTTTCCTCTTGAAGGCAGTGAATTCTTTAGACAATTTTTGGATCATCTCATCAGATGACGTAGTATTGCTACTACTAGCTCTAGACTGTATCTCTTTTTTCTATTTCCTAGATGAGATCATGTGGTCCTCAATTTCTACAGCAGTTCTCTGTGTAGCATCCAAATTTGTAGGGTTCACTCTCCTTAGATCATAATTGATGTCTAGTGGCATAGCACTTATGAAGAACATTTTCAAATTTCCCATCGTAGGCCTGTCAGCTGCTGGGATATGATTAACCAGCTTGTCAAATTTAGCTATAAAATCTATCATGTTGATTGAAGATTCTTTCTTGATAGAAGTCAATTGAGTCAATAGGGCATGCTCACTTCAGTAGTCTTAAACCTTCTTTTGAAGGAAGCTCTCATAGTATCCTAATTGGTAATAGAAGAATCAGGTAAATGGTGAAACCAATTAGCAGCACCTTCGACAAGAGTCTCAACGAATAGTCTGACGGCCACATCTTCTTCTCAAACTGCTAGGATGCTAACTGAAGTGAAGAATGTGGCAATTTTCTCATTTGTAGATACTTTCCCATCTCCAGAAAATTTGGGAAAGTTCTTTCTATAGCCTGAAGGAAGAGGATTATATGCTGCTAGTTGTAGGGGTCTGACTGCAGCGGCCCAATGAAGTGCCATAGCTACTTGGGGTAAGTAGGGTGTTAGATTGATAACGGAAGGGGAAACTACCCCATGCAATGTCAACACTTGGAAAGTGGTGGATAACTAAGTGGGTTGTTTAGGAGGTGAAGAAGGTCTTCTTTGGCTCCTTGCAGTTCTGTTTCCTTGATGAGGTACTTCTACAAGAGAAAAATTAATAACCGCAAGTCTCTCAAAGATTGGGTCTGTGCTACCTTCTTTCCTGGTACTTTTGAGAAATATTTTAGGCTCCAAATTTTTTCCTAATGTTGTGGCCTAGCTTTATGCTCTGCCCTTCTTAGATTTATTCTCTTGATGGCTCTTTCAAGTTCTTCTACTCTAACTTCTTCCTGCTCTAGCACTCGACTAGTGTTTCTATAGTGTTCGGCGCTTCTTCTGTATCTCTAGACAAAAGTATTTAATGAGGAAATGAGATCCTCATGATCATCTTGGAATCCAAGATTGGGTTGGAGGATAGGGATTATATTTTCATAGGGAAGCACCATCTTTACTCATTGTATGCTTCTGGTATAGTGACTGTTCGTCTCCCCAGCAGAGTCACAAAAAATCTATTGGTAAATAGATTGTTCTTTTGAATGTAACTCTAAAATACCCAAAATATTTAAGAACAATTGAATTCAACAATTGGGAAATAGTTATTCAAAAACCTATTTTCCCTCTTAATTTGAAGGTACATCTCCCTTATGTGAATGATCTATAATGAATATTGATCTTTCCTAATCTAACAGAGGTATTCTCTTAACCCGAGAGTAGGAGAGGTAAACCAAGCTAAGCCTACACAAGAAATAACTCAGGTGAAGTAAATCCAACTCTAAATCTACCCAATTTTGAGATCTCATAAACAGATTAACTCCCAAAACTGGTAATGCATGAATGATTACTAAAGTGCAGATGCAAGACTGAAGATTTAAAATGAAATGATAATGAATCAATCTATATATCACAGGAATGTATCAAAAACTTAGAATATCAACTGATTTCCCCCTTAATTAACTATATCAAATCATAATATAGAACTCTAGTTTGAATACAGATTAAAAATATAAATCCAAAGAAACATTCGAATTCAATAGAAAGATAAATGAAATGCCATGGAACAATTAAAGAAATGGTATTCAGACACACACAATTGACTCAGCAAGATGATATCTTTCACAACAAAATTTAGCCGACCTTTGTATTGATTTTGGAAATAATACATATAGAGTTCCAGATGGGACTGTCACAAAAAGGGGTAACCAAAACAGTACAAGGGAGAATATATCTAAGATTCAGTTTCCTTCCCCTTATCTAATTTGGCTCTATAGGCTATTACAACAGTGATGAATTGGATGAGCTCTTCATGCCTATTGACATGGACATTGGTGTAATGGACATGCCATCTAGAATGTTCTTTGGCTAGAGTCTTGATTGCATCTATCTGATCTTTCAGTTCCTCCATAGCCCTAAAGATGCATCCACTCAATCGTTGGAGCTCTGGCACCTTGTCTAGATGAGAAGAAGACTGCTCCACTAAGTTATGCAGATAGTCTATGAATGACTTCTACATATTGACTACTCCAATCATTGCTTTGCCTTGACCGCTGGTTTGTGATTCTGCGTGAAGTCCTAAGAGGATTTTAAAATCTTTACTTTGTTCTTCTTGGACTTTAACATCTATTTTTTGTAACCCCGTCTCAACCTAAATGATCATCTCGATCTTAAACTCCAGACTTTGGAGCCATTTGATCAAAGGCTCATCTCCCTTCTATAGAATCTTCACTTTTAGGGCTTCCTTAGTCTTCATCTTCACTGCTACATGCAACATGACTATGCAATACTTCCATCTTACTGTTTCCACCGTGAGAGTCTACAAATTCTTAACAATGTTTGTTCCTCCCTATTTCTAGCCTTAGAAGAGTATTACCTAGCTTTTCAATAATTACTAGGTCTTTGGATTCGAGCCTCTCAATCCACCTTTTACCAATCTTCTCATAATGCCAATCTTCTTGGAACTTAGCTAGAATGTCTTGGTTCTCTACAACACTGGGATCGAAGGAGGTTTGGGTGCTGGGAGTGCTTGCAATAGGAGTGATGAGTTGTCTAATGAAGTTAGTTAATTGAGCCACCTCTGCCTTAAGATGAACCTTGGAAGTCTTGAGTTCTTTGAGCTCTTCATCTATCACCACAATAGTGGTTTTCCACCAGTCCACCTTGGTGTCATGGCGAGCCATCCCCATATCAAATGACTGCAACTGAAAGTCCAAGTCTATCATATCTTTGAATCTGCCCTAAATAGTGGGATTAGCCACTTCCATGGTGAAATATCCAGTCTCAGGATCATGACCCAGAGTAGACATCATCTTCACTTTCTTCTTCTTGCTGGTAGTGGCCTTGGGCTGAAGGGCCCATGACAAAGTGTCTTTACTAGGATTTCCTTCCTCCACTCTCTTCCTTTTGCACTCTAGAGTGTTTGCTATCCATGACTCTGCGTTGGTAACTTTGTTGGCAGAAACCAACTCTTTAACGAACAACTTCCTTATGACCGAAGGAGTAGCTTTAGGTTAGGAAGTGAATGGATTCATTGAAGTGGGTGAAGAGGAGATTAATTTAACAAATTGAGAAACCTCCGATTGCTCCCCAGCCCCTTTATCTGATTTTGTAGTAGAGGTACTAGAGCTATCCTCTCCTACTTCAACTATGATAGGGGATGCTCACCTTGGAGTTTCTTGAGTCAAGGTCCTAGCTTGAGTCTCCACAACAATAGCTCTAACTAGTTGTTTGGGCTCTGTAGCTTTAGGGAGCTCAACTATGGACTTGATTTGGTCTATTGAGACTGCTTCTTTAGTGGCACTGATATCTAGAAGAGGGCCCTCTCCATGGGTCTTCTCTAATAGAATAGCCTTCACAGGAGGTTCATCACCTCCTCCTGATGGTTGAGTTGATCCTTTTGCAACTATTGAGATTGTTGCTGATGAAGTGGTTGCAGCACAAGAAGTATCCTTTGTTGGGGTTCGCTGAGTGGGAGGCTTCCTTTCTGACCTTTTCCTTCAGCCTGCAATCCATTCAACCCATTGTACTATTCTTTTGAAAATTCCCCCCATTAGAGCCTATAATTCACTAACGGCTTGATCCAGCATGGGCTTGAAATTGATAGGGGTAAAATTTATCTTCTCCAGGTATGTATCATCGTACATCTGATTGCCATCATCTTCTAGCCCTTCTACTGCAATGTCAACATTGAACTTTTTGATCTATTCAATGGTTAACTGGGTGTAGAATCTCTCCCTACTCTCCAAGTCATCTTTGCAATTAGCCCAGTAGTCTTCAATATCAAGTACATGATGAATTTCCTGACTCATCTTCAAGACATCTCTCGCATTGTTCACTAGATCATATTGTGGCCTTAGAACATCATAGCTTTCCAAAGAAAACCTCTTTGAGAATGTCTTAAGAACATTCTTCGCCTCCAACTGGGATGCACAACTGTAAGCTCTGATGGTCATTGGGAATTCATAGCCTTTCTTCTTGGCATTAGCATAGATCAGATTCACCTAGAGTGCTTGCCTCATCACCTCAATCAGCACGATCATGTCAGTAGGGTACCTGGGCAGCATCAAAGGAAAGTCATCAAAACCTGCAAGATGAAGGTATGAGAAATCTCTGAACTAAATAAAATAGCATCCCAATTGGCTGATAAAAGCCATGGCTTTAGGAGAAAATCTCCTCTCCAAAAAACCTTGTAATTCCTTGCACAGTCTCATTTTAAAGGCGTCATTAACTATAAGATAATCAACATAATTGTTATGTAGTTGTAAGGAAGGGAAAAACTCATAGCTCTTTACATCCTTTGGAAATTCCTCTAACCTAGGAAGCCCTAGCCAGATTTGAATCATAGCCAAAAAATATAGAAGTACTAAGGACATATATCATTCATTCTGGTGCTTGGCTCTATTCAGGGCATCTGAGAGATTCTCGCTCACCATAAGGGCCCAATCAATGAAGTGATGCTGGGAGAAAATTACTTGAACTAGGAAGAAATGTTGCTCAACAAAGGTAAGGGCTTCACTCTCACCTCTAATCCTATGAAGTAATGCTAGAATATCCATGATCTCTAGCTTCAGGTTTGCACTGAATAATATTCTAGGCAACTTGCCCTTGGCGCTCTTGGGTTCTTTAAACCATGAATTCATGATCTCTTTCTTCCATATGGGTCTCTTTGCTAAATATTTAGAGACCGCCCAACTGGAAGGCATTTCAGAGTAATCCATTTGTTCTGGAATACAAAGGGAATTCTTGACAGACTCTCTATTAATAGAGAGGAGCAGTGTGTTGTCAGGCAGAAGAATCTTCTTGGTGTCTGGGTTGTATCAAGCTATACATTCCCAGACTAATTTAGGAGCTTGAACCACCATAGGAAAATTAGTGGCTTCGACTAACCCGCTCTCCTTAAGATTTTCTATAATAGGATGCATGTGATCCGCCCTCTGTTTGTTCTAGAATTTCAGCATGTCGAAGAACTTCAATGAGGTATCTAAGATTTTATGCCAATCAGAGATGATGTCGTTCATTCCATCAAATCCCATAAATCTTGAAGCCGTGCTTTGAATGAATTAATCCAGGGATCATGGATTTCTCTTTGGGATTCAAAGGCAAAGAATAACTGATCTTAGAGGTTTTGAATTCAAACAATCTGGCGAACAATAGGTAGTCCTTGTTCAAAACTTTCAACTAATTTTATAAATTTTGAATTCTTACCATTTAACGACCGACTTCCCATGCCACACGAATGAAAAAACCCCTACATTAATGAAGAAGTACGTTATGAATTAAAATGACTTTATTTGAATTAATCACTTTGCTCTACATTCTATTAGGAAACATCTTTTCACTTTAGTAACCGTAACAGTAACTTTCTCAAAGTGGTGTAAAATTACTTTTCCACTTCTCCTTTGGGTGGAGAAATACTTTTGTAGTGCTCTCTATTTGAAAATCCACCAAAGGAGAAATCTGGCCTATAGGGGTGCCAAAATGATATGTGTTGATTCCATCAGCCTACTTTATATGCTAGATTCCTTATTAGATAGCTTTTTCCTCAAAAATCCTTCACATTGATAGTTTGGCAGAAAATGCACTATGGGAGTCGAAACCCACCTATAGGAGTAGCAAAGAAGCCATTTTCCACTTTTTTGCCTATAAGCTAACTTCATGCACCTTTCTTTCCTTGATCATTTCTTTAGTTTCCCATAGGCTCGATCTAAGTGCTCAAAGCTTTCTTGTTTTTGACTTTCTCATTCTCCATCTTTATTTGCCCCTGATACTCTTAAGTCTGTTAATTCCAGAAAATGCACTCCGCAGGTGATTTTCTGCCATGGAGAAGCTAAAATTTGATTTTTCGCCAATGCTGCAAATGAAGATATGCGGGAAAATATTTCATCTGTATGTAATAATGAGGTTAGAATCTTTCAAACCATGGCCTTTACCAGATTGGGAGCTTAAACTACCCAATAAAAACATGATCTCAGACACAGATTTCCCCCTGGCTTACGAGGGAGAAGTCAAATTTGGGAAATCCAATAAAGGCCTTCTAGCCTAAAAGGATCTCTAGACTTAGACTCTGGACTCACATGAAACTTCCAAGACTACGAATACACACTAAACATCCACTTTTTTCTTAAGGTATAAAGACCAAAAGTGGGGCAACAAAGACATGTCACTATGTGACATGTCTCATATGGACCAATCAATATGTAATACTAAGTTAAGAAGGATCCTGATATGCTCCATATGGATGCTAACAAATTGCATATCACATAACTCATGATATTAAGTATCACCTAAGTTGTGATACAAAGTATCACATATCACATAACTTGTGATATGAAGTATCACCTAACTCATGATACATAGTATCACATATCATGTAATTCATGATATGAAGTATCGCCTAACTCATGATACAGAGTATCACATATCATATAACTCGTGATATAAAGTATCACCTAACTCATGATACAGAGTATCACATATCACATAGCTTGTGATATGAAGTATCACCTAACTCATGATACAGAGTATCAAATATCACATAACTCATGATATGAAGTATCACCTAACTCATGATACAGAGTATCACATATCACATAACTCGTGATATGAAGTATCACTTAACTTGTGATACGGAGTATCACATATCACATAGCTCATGATATGAAGTATCACCTAACTTGTGATATAGAGTATCATATATCACATAACTCGTGATATGAAGTATCACCTAACTCATGAAAAAGAGTAGCACATCTAACATAAATCATTATACGAAGTATCACCTAACTTGTGATACCAATTTTTACATATCACCTAGCACGTGATATGAGGAATCACCTAACACGTGATACCAAGTTTTACATATCACATAACACATGATATGAGGAATCACCTAACTTGTGATATGAAGGAAATAACATGCTTGAGAAAATTATATTCTCCTTATAAACCCATACTATTGTATGTGCACTGACATTACATGACATAATGTCTACCATAACAAATTCATGGCACATCCATGAATCAAGATGATACCAAGTCAGCACGATATAAACATTACAAGATCATCACCTTATAATGTTAATTACAAGTGTCCATTAACCAAAAAGTTGTCACCTTTTAGAAATGTACACAAGATGTGTGGGCCCATAAAGTCATTGAGTCACACACACATGACATCCACCTAGACTCATCTTAGAGGGTGGATCCACCATCGCTCATCCCAGAGGGTGGAAACAAGGGCTTTCACCTTAGACTTCTCTCTCAAAGAGAAGAAAGCGATAACATACAAAATAATTGATCACAGATGTTGAAACTCCTTTTCATCTAAGGATTCATTCTCTAATATACCATGTTTATCTTGAAAGTACACAACCTTATCTCTAGAAAGAAACTTGATGAGAATATCATCCATCTATTTTGTAGTGATAAGGTACCTTGAATAGCATAATTATGTACTATATCTCTTATATAGTTTGCATCACTCATGGTGAACCCCAAGTCATCTAGGAATATAATGATGTAGGAGTTATCATAAAGGCACTTCAGCCATAGTCCTACCATAGTCCTCTTATTGTAAAAACCATCTCCACTGTTGACTTCCTCTGAATAATTATGACCAAATTCCTTGGAGATCAAAATGAATCAGATCCTTTAGATGTGCCCTTTAAATCTTGAGGTCTTGCAAAAACCTCTTGACCTCCTCATCCAAGGTTTCTTTTAGATGAACTATCTAACTCCCTCTAAATCTAGTATCAACCTTCTACAAGAAATTTGTGTCTTTGTTCTTTAGTCTGTACTAATGTATTATCTTAAATGCCCTTTGATCCAACAACTTATTCATCTATCTAGGAATATCATGACCTAGATCTTTTCATAAAATCCTTCTAGCCCACATATATGGAACTACATCATTTGAATTGCAATCCTTTTGCTTTTTATAGTTTCCTGGTCACTAGGGAAACCATCTTGATATGGCCTACCCTTCTAAATTAGAATTATTAAGATCTTTGAAAAACAATTTTGTGAGATCCTCTAGTAGCTCCCTCTATTACAGAACCATACATGGCCCTAATCATGAAAATATCTTGTTTCAAGAGACTCTCATCATCTAGTACATGATAATGTTGAAATTTTGATCATAACATTATCCACATGAGAAATTTCCCATACACAAGTGTACTTGTTTGATTCCAACATGAGTGAATGTAATAAATAGTGGATTTATCCCCAGGCTTGGCAATGCCAGACATTCATGATAATGAGGCTCCCTTTTGAAGTAGATATCAATATTCAGAGCTCCTCATCCAAAGTTACCTCTGATGTGTCAGACTCCCTCTGAATCTAAAATCAATCTTCTTTTCCTACAAGAGCATCCCCAAAAGAGATCAACGTAAATAGCTCTTATAGTACGTATAGAAATATAGATGAGAGAGAGACTATAGTGAGTAAATAAATGTAATATTCAAGGGTAATAGATACTTATCTACTCATAAAAATCCTTGACACAAGGTTCTTCAATGAAGGTACATATGCATCAATTCAAAAAACACCTTCTTAGATTATTTCAAAGAAATCTCCCCTTTGAAACATCTCCCCACTAAGATTGGTTCAAATGGGAATGTAACATTGGTTATTATTCCCCCACAATATACAATTCCCACTCTTATATCGTTGAACAATTCTTTTCTTCTTGTGAAATTACTTGATTGCTCAAAGAGAGGTGACACTATATAATTAATTCTTTCTTATAGAGAGAGACACCCTTCCTTGAATATGTTCTTCTTTGTTAATGCTTGACCATGATCATAAAAAAATAATATATCTCTTTAATGAAAGCCACTTTTTGGAATTTCACATAAACCTGTACATATTCTGTCATAACTTTTTAACCATATAGTTTCTCTATAATCTCTCCAGTGCAATTATTCAAAAACAAATTTCAAAAACATATCTAAAATTTAGAAAAATCCAACTGTGTAGTTGTGAGATATGGTCCCTATACTGAGACTATATTTTCTAAGATAGTCACACATTCACCATCAACAAACTAATCCCTTTCATTTGCAGTCTGACTTTGATACCATGTTAAGTTTTACAATAGCTGCAAATGTAATAGCACTGCCTAGATTGTATATGGTATGTGTTTTCCAAATGCAACAATCTTTCTTTTATATTGGGAAAGAGGCTAGGAGAGACATGTCCCTTCATGGGACATGTCTATTCAATATAATTTAATTAATCTTATAATTTTTTATCAATCAATTATTATTTTAGAATAATAGATTTACTATTGAATATTAAATCTCATATGATTAATAATAATATAATATATATTATTATTAATCAACATATATTATATGTATTCTACATGATCATATGACTGAAGCTAAAAATATTAATACTCCCTCTTAGCTAGGGAGGATGATCAAACAAAATATGTAGTGGTGTCTTGTGTCAACACATATGACCCTCACCATAGCTACACAAAACATCAACACTACTGATTGTCCCTAATATTCTACGGGGTAGGCCACCACATGAATCAATTTTCCCCTTAATTTCTCTTTAATCCTGGTGGCTCTATATGACCAATGGATGCATCATAATTTACAAAAATACATTAAGAAACTTGTATATGAGCATTATTTCAATTCATTATCACAGCAAATCTTCTCAATTAAACATTGAGAATAAGCATTTTATTTAAAACACTTGAGGTGATATTTCATCATATTCTTTAGATCTAAGCATTGTGATAAATAACATCAATTATAATGTAAGTCTGTATTTATAATTTCTTTCCTTTATTTCAAGTAATGTTATTGTGTCAATACTTGTGATCACATTAAAATAGGCTTGCATCAACAAGGTATTAGGTTCAATTATTTCAATATTATATATAACCTTTGCTACATTTCAACACATGTTTAATTCAAGTATAGTTCAATTCAATTTCATGGTTTATTTATAAAATGAGGTTTGACTTAGGAAAACCCACATCAACCTAATATTTTCCCCTATTTTTATGTGTAGGTGACAATATCAAGAGGCATGAATTTGGAATTAGATAGAGTATATGTAGACCTACATATTGTACTTTCCTAGATCCAAAAAAGTAGGTTCAACATCGCTCCAAAAGATGTAGTTATAAACATTTCATATGTATCCAACATTCATGGGTCAACATCACCCAAAGAAACTTTGACCTTTTGATTTTAGCTCAAATAATAGACACAAGTTTTTGTTTTTTTTCTGCTTTCTAGATCTACAAACCTACTCTGGGTATTTATTATATAATTATCTATGTATGTCAAAAAAACCTAAATTTATCACCTTTGTCACTAGATCTAGCATCCCACTCATTCCCCTTTGTACTATCTATAGACACCCTAAATTGGACAGACTTGTGAGTTCACATTTAACTACTAATTATTCCTCTAAATTAATTAAATAATTCTTTAATTATGTAATTAATCATCTTTTATTCTTCTATATCCTAATCTTTTCATCACTTAAGCATTTGTTAATTTTAATTAAAAAATCAACCTTATTTAATTAATTTCACCTTAATTAATTGGTCTTTATTAGTTAATTAAATTAAATTTCTAAATTCTTATAGTTTAAATAATTATCAATAATTATTTAAATTAGCTAATTATTTCTTCTCAATTAAATGAATAACCCAAAATTAATTTCATTTCATTTCTAACACCACTACATATTTTGTTTCATGATTTCTTCTTAATTAAATGAATAACCCAAAATCAGAGAAAACAATTTCATGAGGAATTAAGAATTCTAAAAATTAAAAAGAGTTTTAAATCAATTAGATCATTTAATTATCCTCAAAATTGGAAAATTAAAAATTATTATTTTAATCAAAAAATCAACTTCTTTTTGGAAACTAATTTTCTCCAAATTGATTTATATTATCTTCTTTCTTTTTCTCCTCAAAATAGGAGTTTCTTCATCCTCACTCCATCTCTAATTATCTCATCCGTTCAATCTTCTTTCATAGGATCAATCTCAACCATCAATCAGGAATAAATATCTATATAAACCATCTTTAAACCTATTTGAATCATCACAATTTTTAAGAGCACAATCATGATTTTTGAGAGCATAATCATGATTTTGGAGAGTACAATCTGTATGCAGGTCTTGAGATAATTGTGATCAACATCAATCTTTTTTTTCATATTCTTGAATTTCCCAAGTCATAAGCATTGTTAAGCATCAAATTTGAGCACCATCAAAACAAAATTTTAGAAGGAGAAGAGATCTAAGCAACATAAGGCTCAAGTGTCATTTGTTTTGCATTGATTAGATTATTTATTTCTGAATATTATTCTTGTTATTTTGTTTTTATTAGGCTCATTTATAATAGTTGTTTGATTTATTGCATATCAATTGGTACTTTTAACCCCCTTTGTTTGGAGTGTGCAGAATTAGGCCTATACATTTTAGTGAACCCATTGTGAACTTACAGCTTGATAATTTCTTGCAGAAAAATGACATAATCCATCGATCTTAGATGTATGACCAAGGTTTTGTCATTTATTTTATTTATTTATTCTTGCGGTTTTTCTGTTATTTCAAAATTGACATAAGAATTTTGCAATTGCACTGTTTATTACGGCAATTGATCTGGGTTATTTCACAATTGCTAAATTAATTTTTCAAGTGATCTATTTGTAGGTTTTCGCAATCGATAGAGTTATCTTGCAATTGACTAAGTTATTTTGCAATTTAAGGAGTTATTTTGCAATCGACAAAGGTATTTAACAATTGATAATTCTATTTCGCAATCACCTGTTTGTTGCCGCAATTGAAATTTTAAAAATGTTTTGTAATTATAAGTTTCTAAAAAAAAAAGAAATATTTAAAATATAGCATTTAGGATGTTTGAGAGTGGTTTAGGATCTCTAGGAATTAAAATGAAAAATATAGATTTTGGAGGATTTTAAAAAATTTATACACTTAGTCAAATTACAGGATTCACCATGTGTTACTAACATTGTTGTTTCAACATGTGACTCTTCAAAAGAAAAAATTATTGTCAAAGACCGCATTAATTTAACAGTTTTCTTGCACAAGGGCAGGAATTGAAAAATAAGACAAATCAAAAATAAAGAGAAATTCATTTCCTATTCTTTCTTGTCTTTCTACTTGTTTAAGCTTAGGAACATCTCAATTTGGTGCTTTAAAATGAATGTGCGTCTAATGTGTATAAGAGAAGTAGTTGTGGTAGGAGATTATTCTCTCACCCCTTAAGGTGATCAGAAATATAGACCCTTGATTGTTATCCATTTAGTTTTATGCATTCACCTTTAGCGAGTTTGTCGTTTGTGGAAAAAATCTTGCTGGAATGAATCATCTTGGGATAGGCAAACCTAGCCATTCCAACCCACTATAATGAAAATTCTCCTTGAGACTAAAGCCTTGGAGGATATGGTCAATCTATTCTAAATACAAAAATAGAAGTAGGGCTGAGAGGCCTCAATCCTACTTGCGGGACTACTTTTATTTTGGCGCTAGTAGGGCATTTGTCTCTTAATCTTGTTTACAGGACTATAATGGAATAAATTATGGTATGCATAGGGATGAGAGGCCCAAATCCTACTTTTAGGATTACGATATCATGGTACGTGTATGGATATAGGCCTTAATCCTTCTTGCAAGACTACACGGGATGCTACAAATGGAAATTTTTACTAGAATCCTTTGAATAGTTTCTTACCCGGTTCACCTTCAAAAGAATTCATAATATTTGTGCAAGGAGGGAGAATATTCTCTCTTGAAGGTACTCACCATATTTATCTCTTTGATCATTTTAAAGTTAATAATACGATATTGGAGGTCCCATTACATAGTCTTATTTGACCGTATTCTTCATAGCTCTCATGAAAGGAAAAAGAACGGGTACCCTCTTGGGGGTGACACTGTTGTGTGAGCTGAAGAGATATCAAGATATGGGCCAAATATTTTTAATACTAAGTCAATTCATTAGGATAAGATTTTTTGATTTTGTGTGTATCTGTGCTTTACCAGTAAAAATCAAATCTTTTTCAAGACTACAAAACATAGAGTCATTTTTTAAGAATAGAGACAAAGAAAATTGTTTTCACATGTTTTATATGTCCCCGCCACAAAATTATTAGAAAATATATTCAAATTAATTCAAACATTTTGAGTTTCTAGGATGCCAACGACATTCTATTCAAGAAAACATATTACCTCACTATTCCAGAGTCCATTTTATTAGAAAACTTCAAAGCTACAATCAAATTTTCATGATTATTATATGTTTTTGCAATTGACATGTTGATTACCACAATTGAAGCTTTTTTTTCCTCAATCACCAAAATTTTTTTGCAATTGATCTTGCATCCTGCCGCAATTGACAAAAGTTTTCCATAATTGATCAAAAGTGATGCAGAGTGCACTGCAAGAAGACTTGGATGGACTCCCACCTTTTTTTACCACTTCAAACTCCCAATTTAGACACCCTAATTCCACAAATGTCTTCCTAGGGTGTGTATTGACTTTCCTAAGAATCAAAATCACTTCTTCTATCATAACTTAGGTCTCCATGCTAAGATCTAATTCTCTATTATATTTCCTTTAAAGACAGTTTCCCTAAACCAAGCTAAAGGTGTAAAAAACTTCACCGGAGGCTTAGAAAATAAAACCTAGGTGATGGAAGGATGTTTTTAGACCCCAAGGGTAGGGATTCCATGAATGGATTCATCCTTTCAAACCCAAGGATGGTCAAACACTAAATGGCCTAGAATTCCTTGTAGCCCTATCCAGAGGGTTTTTCAAGCATAAATTTAAACTAAAGAAGGATGTAACTAATCTGATTAGGTTTCTAGACACCCTTTATGGAGTTTTGAAACCTCCCAAATCTTTAGTACTTCACTCCACTCCCACACCACTAAAATATTGTAAAGCTCATAGACCTAATTAACTAGGTTAGGCTTGCATTCCTAAGAAAGTGGTCTAAGGTGGGTTCATAGAATGAAGAAAAAGGCTTAGATAGCTTCCTCTACCCCAAAATAGTCTAGAACCACCATTATTTTGATCCTCCCAATCATATATTGCACATGCATGCATGCAATCATATTATTTTGATCCTCCCAATCATAGAGATAATTAGCCTAGGGCTTTGTCTCAAAATACATAGAACTAACACTGAGCCTCTCAGACTTAGGAATCGTAAATAGAATGATCCTAAATTTTAATCCCCAAGTGGCCAAGTAGATCCACTGGTTCAATCCCAAGTTAGGATCACATCTTTGGAGCAGGCCCAATAAACCTTGGTTTCTCAGATAGTGAGCAAGTAAAATCTCTAACTCCTATGAAACTTCACAAAAACAAATCAAACCAACTGGAATGTTGAAGTGAATCAAAGAACCAAAAGGTTCTACAAGTGGATCCACAAGATGAATCAGTACTAGGCCGTACACTGTCTAAATGACTCAGAAAAAGTCTTTTATTTCCTTCTCTGAACAACAAGCTCCATACATAGTAAACTCTGACCTTCCTAGAATGCATGAGAACATCTAATACCATCATCTTGGCATTAAAGATGCTTAAATAATTTGGTGTGGTCAGTCATAGTTGGGTTGTCATTCTTCAAGAAAAATTTTACAAAATTTGCTCATGCAACATTTTGCAAAAAGACAACTTTTTGGAAAAACTTGACAAAATTACTAATTTGAGAAAATTCCAACCTTACCAGCCTCCAAGTGTATGGTAGAGGTCCAAAATATGACATGAGACTATTCTAAGGTCTTAAAACATAAACTTATAACTAAACCCAAAGTCACTAAAAGGGACTAACATGGTCTAACATGGTTTCATGAACCCATATGTTTATAACTTACCTTAGGGTCCTTCACCTTACATAATAGACCCACACATGCACACACTAGGGTGATCCAAATGATTCACCTTATTACAAACACTTAAGCATAAAATAGGAACTTCAAGAGGTTCCTTGCATCATACTCTCCATGGAAAAATTAACTCAAGTCTCTTGAGTTGGGAGGTCTTCAAGTGGATAGCCTATCTTCTGAATGTTTTTAGGGGTTATCCAGGTAGCATCTTCAATGGGTTGGGTTTTCCATTTGAATAAGTACTCATAGTAAGTTCCTCTCCTAGTTTTCTTTTTCACTCTCTTATATAGGATGCTTTCAATCTTAGGAGGAGTTTCTTGGGGCATGTCGTTGAGTGGTTGGAGTGTAGGAGGCTCTGGAGTACCTGCAAGATCATCAGTACTAACATCACATATGTAAGCATAGATATCTGCAACATTGAAAATAGGTGATAAGCCAACGTGAGAAAGTAGATCAGTCTTATAGGCATTGTTTCCACATTTCTTTAGAATCTTGAAGGGGCCAAGATTTTTAATCATAAGCTTTGTGTATTTTTCTTTGGGTAGTCTCTCCTTCTTGAGGTGAATCATTACCAAATCTCCCACTTTGAACTGTAAGTCTCTCCTCTTTTTGTCAGCCTGTGCTTTGTGTTTCTCAGTGGTATACTACAGTTTGGTCTACACTTTGTCATGGATGTTCTTCATTACTTAGGCAAAGTCCTTTGCTAATGCACTTCTTTTGTGCATGTCTTTTCTATCTCTGAGTTCCAATAACCCTCTAGGGTGAGTGCCATATATAATCTGAAATGGAGTTAGACCAGTAATCCTATTGACTGAATCATTGAATGATAATTCTTGTTGTGCTATAATAGTATCCCAACTGGCTCCATGTTCTTGTGTGAGAAATATTAAAAGGTTTCCATGGGACCTATTTATGACTTATGTCTTCCCATCAGACTGTGGGTGATATACAAATGACAGAGAAACATTTGTTCCTAGCTTTCTCCATAGTGTTCTCCAAAAATGGCCTAAAAACTTAGGATCCCTTTCTAATATGATTGACAGTGGTAGTCCATGAAGTCTTACAACTTCTCTAAAGAACAATCCTACTATGTGATATGCATAATGAGTTGTTCTACAAGGGATGAAGTGTGCCATCTTTGAAAATCTTTAAACTACAACATAAATTCTATCAAATCCAAACTTGGTCTTTGGAAGACCTCGAACAAAGTCCATACTTACTGAATCCAAAGGTTTTGAAGGGATGGGAAAAGGAGTGTATAACCTTGCATTGGAGGTGTGTCCTTTGGCTTGTTGTAAAAATGAATAACTCTCCACAAAAATCCTAATATCTATCTACGATTTGGGCCAGTGGTAGAACCTTCTAACTAGGTCCAATGTTTTATCTACCCCAAAGTGACCAGCTAGGCTTCTGCGATGCTTTTCCTTGATAATGTTCTCCCTCATGGATCCTTTTTGGACACACAATGAGATACCCTTGAAAAGAAGACCATCTTGCACAATAAGCTTTGAGAAATCAGTGTGGTATCTGTCAGTAATCTCAGTGCAAATATGATAATCCTCTTTGAAATCTTCATCCATAACATACATATCCTTCATGGCATGAACTCCAACACTCTCCAACTAAATGGTTTGGGTAGTTAGGTTTCTCCTACTAAGAGAATCAACAACTTTGTTTACAATCCCTTTCTTATGCTTGATAGAAAATATATACGACTGTAAGAATTGCATCCATTTCATGTGTATGTGATTAAGTTTCTCCTGCCTATTCAAAAATCTAAGTGCATGGTTATTAGTAAAGACTACAAATTCCTTGGGCAATAAATAATACCTCCATTTCCTAAGTGATTTAACCATTGCATACATTTAAATATCATAAGTGGAGTATTTTGTATTAGCTTCATTGAGATTCTCACTGAAAAAGGCAACTGGCCTCTCTTCTTGGCTCAAGACCCCCCCAATGGATTTATTTCTTGCATCACATTCCATTGTAAACACTTTGTGGAAATCTGGTAGGACTAAGATAGGTGGCTCTGTAATAGTTTTCTTCAACAACTCAAAGGACTCATTAGCTTCATTAGTCCATGAAAATATGCATTTTATTCGACCTTTAATGGTGTTGATAATGGGAGCACATATGCCACTAAAATTTCTGACGGATTTTTTATAAAAGATACATAAACCATTGAAGCTCTTTACCTATGAAGGAGTAGTAGGAGGTGGCCAATTGAGGATGGCTTCAACCTTGGAAAGGTCCATCTTGAGACTATTCTTGGAGATCGCAAAACCTAAGAACACAAGTTCTTCTTGAAGGAATACACACCTCTCTATATTTATCTTCAACTATTCCTCATGCAGTTTTCTCATTACCATGTCCAAATGCTTGACATTCTCTTCTCTGCTCTTGCTAAAGATCAAAATTTCATCAAGGTATACAACAAAAAATATGTTAAGAAAAGGATTCAAGACTTCATTCATTAGTCTCATAAAAGTTCTTGGAGCATTTGAGATACCAAAAGGAATTACAAGCCATTCATAGAGGCCTTCTATGGTTTTGAATGTTGTCTTTCATTCATCTCCACCTCTGATTCTTATCTGATGGTAACCCCTCTTGAGATCTATCTTGGAGTAATAAATTGCACCCCCTAAACATTCTATCAAATCCTCTATTCTAGGCATAGGAAACCTATATCTGATGGTTATCATATTGATTTCCCTAGAATCCATACATAGTCTCCATGTGCATTCTTTCTTGGGTGCTAGGATTACAAGGACAACACAAGGACTCACACTTTTCCTAATGAGACCTTTTGACAATAATTCTTCAATCTACCTTGCTATCTCTTGGTTTTGTTCAGGGCTAATCTTATATGCTTCTTTTTTTGGAAGAGTGGCCCCTTATATGAAGTCTATAAAGTCACTCACTTCTCTCTCAGGTGGAAAAGCTTCTAGTGTACTCTCAGCTACGATACCCTTATACTGGTCCAATAGTGCTTTGACCTCTTTGGGGCCTACATCACTAGTAGGGGCCTTGACCTTTGGTTCTGTCACTAATATCTTTTTGGGCCTCACTACTAATGTGTAGCAAGGTATATCCCTCTTTTTTAGTACCTTCATGAACTCTTTCTCTCCTACATGTAAGACACTGCCAGTAACATTTTTTTCTTTTTCACAGTTAGGGAGTAGATTCATCACCTGCTCAACACCATCCTTAGATATAGTATATACATTAGAATTTCCATCATGCTTAGCATCTACATCAAATTTCCAAGGTCTACCTAAAAAAATGACATACATCCATGTCTGTGATATTACATAGAACTTTGTCTATATACTCCCCTATCTTGAAATCTACCCAAACATGTTCACTGATGATAGTTTTTTTTTCCTTTGTCAACCAAGAAGCTTTATAAGGGAAAGGATGAGGGATTACATGCAACTTTAACTTAGTGACTAACTCCCTAGATGCAATATTATCAGTGGATCCAAAATCAACTATAACCTTGCATACCTTATTGTTCACCTTGTAGCTTGTTGTGAACAATGACTTCCTCTGAGGTTTTTTTGCAGTAGTAGGTACTCTCAGGAGTGTCCTTTGCATCATGAGGGATTCTCCTTGTTCTGGGTTTGTAGGTCTTGAAGTTGCAGAATGATAGGAGGATACACTTTGACTGTCATATTTTTGGGTGAGTTGTACTCTTCTATCCCCTCCTTTTCTACTATTTCCACTCTTTTTAGGACATCTAAAGGACTAGTATCCAATTTGATTACAAGTAAAAAATTTCCCTATGAAGACACTACGTCCTCTTCCAAAAAACCTCCCTCTACTATTTGATCTCCTGCCTCTGAAGTTTCCTCTATTATTGTGCTCTCCTTCTAACTCATGGTTACTAAACTCCCCTTGACTTCTTTGGAATGGACCTATTCCATTGAACATACCTCTGCCTCTGAAATTATTCCCTCTACCTCTGCTATTTTGTTCTCCTCTCCTCTTCTATTTTTCTTCAATTTTCCATGCCATTTAAAAACACTTATGTACTGATTCAGGGTTGAATAAGTTCATTTCATCTTGAATACTATATTTTAG
Source organism: Thuja plicata (assembly GCA_018584345.1). Classification (NCBI taxonomy): domain Eukaryota; kingdom Viridiplantae; phylum Streptophyta; class Pinopsida; order Cupressales; family Cupressaceae; genus Thuja; species Thuja plicata. The sequence goes on from MU226991.1 coordinate 282,358, forward strand.
TCCATTTAGGTACCTTGCAAGCTTGTGTTTCTCACTCTCTGGGATTTTGGCCTTCAAGGTCATTCTATGAAACTCTTCAGTGTATCCACTCACATCAAGGTCCTTCTACCTTAGATTTTGCAACTTTTAATAGAGGGTGATCTCGTACTCCTCTAGCAAAAAATTATTCTTGACTTCTACCAACATCCTTTTCCATGTTGAGATAGGGTTCCTCTGTTCCTCTATCCTTTCATTTTGTAGAAAATTCCACCAACTTAAGCCAAAGCCTTTCATTTTGGATTTTGCAACTTTGCCCTTCTGATTTTTAGAGATATTTTCACATTGAAAATAATTCTCCAAAGCTTCTATCTAATCCATGCATTCTTTAGGATCCATTTTCCCAAAAAATATGGGAATGTGTGATTTCTGATCTCTCCTTCCAACTATCTCAAGAGCTTCAAGAAATTTGACTTTCTCTAGTGGTATTTTCTTCTTCTTCTTCTTCTTCTTCTTCTTCTTCTTCTTCTTCTTCTTCTTCTTCTTCTTCTTCTTCTTCTTCTTCTTCTTCTTCTTCTTCTTCTTCTTCTTCTTGTTCTTCTTCTTCTTCTTCTTCTTCTTCTTCTTAGCCGTGATTCTAGTAGGAACTTCCTCTACTTGAGGTTCTTCTATTCTGTCACCCACTCTTCAATTCTTCCAAGGTCTTAGTAGGCTCTGATACCACCTGATGTAGAGTGCACTTCAAGAAGACCTAGATGGACTCCCACCTTTTGTTACCACTTCAAACTCCCAATTTAGACACCCTAATTCCACAAATGTCTTCCTAGGGTGTGTATTGAATTTCCTAAGAATCCATATCACTTCTTCTATCACAACTTATCACTCCAGGATAAGATCCAATTCTCTATAATATCTCCTTTAGGGACACTTTCCCTAAACCAAGATAAAGGTGTAAAAAAATTCACCAAAGGATTAGACAAGAAAACCTAGGTGATGGAAAGATTTGTTTAGATCCCAAGGGTAGGGAATCCACCAATGGATTCATCCTTGCAAACCCAAGGATGGTCAAACACTAAATAGCCTAGAATTCCTTGTAGCCCTATCCAGAGGGTTTTTTGAATGATAAATTTAAACTAAAAAAGGATCTAACTAATCTAATTAGGTTTCTGGACACCCTTTATAGATTTTTGAAACCTCCCAAAGCTCTAGTACTTCACTCCACTCCTGCACCACTAAAATCTTGTAAATCTCATAGACCTAATTAACTAGGTTCAACTTGGATTGCTAAGGAACTGGTCTAAGGTGGGTTCACAGAATAAAGATTAGGGCTTAGATGGCTTCCTCTACCCCAAAATAGTCTAGAACCACCATTAGTTTGATCCTCCCAATCATATATTGCACATGCATGTGACTATACTAAAGAACCAGGCTAATTACATAGAGATAATTAGCCTAGGGCTTTTTCTCAAAATATATAGAACTAAAATTGAGCCTCTAAGCCTTCGGAATATTAAAGAGAATTATCCTAACTTGTATTCCCCAAGTGGCTGAGGAGATCCATTGGTTCAATCCCAATTTAGGATCACATCTTTGGAGCAGGCCTAATAAACCTTTGTTTCTCAGACAATTAGCAAGTAAAATCTCTAACTCTTATGAAACTTCACAAAAAAAATCAAACCAAATAGAATGTTGAAGTGACTCAAATAATCACAAGGTTTTGCAAGTGGAACCACAAGATGAATCTGTACCAGGTCATACACTGTCTAAATGACTCAGAAAACTCTTCTATTTCCTTCTCTGAATATCAAGCTTCGTACATAGTAAACTCTAACCTTCCTAGAAGGCATGAGAACATCTAATACCATCATATTGGCATTACAAATGCTTCAAGAATTTGGTGTGGTCGGTTACAGTTGAGTTTTCATTCTTCAAGCAACATTTTGCAAAATTTGCTCATGCAACATTTTGCAAAAAGACAACTTTTTGGAAAAAACTTGACAAAATTGCTAATTTGAGAAAATGCCAACCTTACCAACCTCCAATGGTGTGGGAGAGGTACAAAAAATTACAATATCCCATTCTAAGGTCTTAAAACACAAAATTTTAACTAAACCCAAAATCACTAAAAGGGACTAACATGGTCTAACATGGTTTCAGGAACCCATAGGTTTATAACTTACCTTAGGGTCCTTCACCTTACATAATAGAACCAAACATCCAGACACTAGAGTAATCAAAAGCATTCACCTTATTACAAACACTTAAGCATAAAATAGAAACTTCAAGAGGTGCCCTGCACAAAAAAGACTTGTGCACTTATTTTGTCAAAACGGTCTACGCTCCTCTGTTACAACATGTCATTTGATAAGTCAACAAAATTCAAAAAGTCTTATGTTTTGTGTGAAAGGAAAGCATGTACATTTCAGGAGGTAAAAAATAATTAGTGAAATCTCAAACACCTAGGATTATCCCTCTTTGTTAGTTTAGTTCTTACTTAGTATTGATAATTCACTGGATCATATTAGATTATCTTGAACTCATTATCTTAGTTTCATCACTCATTTACAATGACTCTGTCTCATCTCACAAAAGATTCAAATCATATCCTATCATCATTAGTCTCTGAGATCAATAAGTCAAAATTTATTCTTAGAATTACCCTTTTTAAACAGGAGCTCGAATTCTCTTTGAGAGGTTATTCATTTTGTTTGTTATATGTCACTCATTTTGGTTAAATCTTGGATAACACAATGTCATTTACACCTTATAGAGGACCAAATACTAGGTCATGGGATATAAATCAACTAGAGGAATCATATTTCAACCCTTTCCGTCCATGGGAAGAGGAACCATAAATGGATGCCTTGACACATACAGATCCTTCTTTGTACACTAAAACTGTTCCTAAAACTTCACATGTCTCACATTTATGAACTCATTTTCAAGATATCATAGAAGAAGAGTTGGAAGACATAGAACAAGATGATCTCTCTTCATGAGTTATAGATTTTGTAGTGGAAAGAAATCCTAAAATATTTTTAGCAATGCTATAAGACAAAGGATTCAAAATTTTGTTTTGGTTCTATATCTCTACAATATGGACTAAAAATCCATTAGCAAGTCATAATACAACTGGGAACTCCCAATTTGATCCTGTCATATCCCAAATATTGTCTATTTCACTATCAACTCACAAAGTAAAATTTCAAGAAACTTTTGCAAAAATGAGCTCTTCAAATCAGGTTGGTTCATCTTCAACCCAAAAAATGACAAGTGCTCAAACAAGTCCGGCAATAACCTCTAGTTTATCATAGCCATTAATATCATTCCCTTTTATGTTAAGTGATCAAACTACAACATAAACTACAAAAAAAAGTTACAACCCACTTGTATCATGAACTATACCCACTAGACTTGGATTTAGCTCATCACAAGAATTAGCACAGTCAATCTCTCTCAGCCCTACTTATAGTCAACATCATCCAAGGGTTAAATATTTTTTTCAACAAAGACAACAAAAACAACAATAAAAACTTGGAAATAAATATGTACCTCAACACATACATTTGGAAATCAATACCAAATTCTTGGAATGACGTAACCATTTCAAAGATAAAGTCTCATACCAGGTACTAGATCATGATCAAATGTTATAAATATCTCTCAATCCGACGATGACATTCTGACACAACAAACACTGCAAAGCCAATTCTTGAATTTACAAAATAAATTCCAAACTAAGTCCTACATTTTAGAAGACTTAAACCCTTGTCCTTTTGATCACTTTCTAATCATGCCTATGTTTCCTGCACACTTTGCAGTACAAAAATTTGACAAATACATAGGAAAACCCAATCCTGTGGAACACATTAGGGAGTTCTTTTCTAGTTACATTGAGGTAGCACATAATGAAACATATCTTATGAGATTATTCCCCCATATTTTAGTGAGACCAGCAATGGAATGGTTTTTTCACCCACCTCATGGTATTCAATCTTGGGGAGAATTAGTCGAATGATTCATTGCTCATTTGCATCACAACATAGAATGCAGGTTATAATTAAAGACCTCCATAATATCAAAAAAAGGAAGGAGAGTCCTCTAATTTATTTCAAAGATGGAGAAATACAAATAAAAAAATCCCATATGATGTTCCTTAATAAGATCTCATAGTCATGGTTGTTGATAACCTTGTCCGAGATATGGTATACACTAGAAAACTACAACTTGCTCCAGATTTCAAACAATTAATTGAAGGAGGCACCTAATGTGAGAAAAAATTAATCAAGAGAGGAATCCTGGTGATCCAAATTAGTAAAACACCACCAAAATTTCCAATGATAAACCTAAGTTGTGGAATAAAAACAAGAACGTTAGCAATGACAACGTCACAGATGTTAAAATCGTCAACTATGTGCAACCTAAGATATCATTGCAGTGGGAATCCATGCTATGTTAAACCCCTATGTCACACACATCCTTTCCAAATTATCAAATGCAATTGCAAGGTTCAAACAATCAAATGGCAAATGTCACACAACCCCAACCCAATGTTCAACATCAACAAATGACTCCTTTTCCAAAACACGGATATACACCCTTAGGCGAACCATTCAAAGAACCACTTAAGAATTTAATCCAAATTAATATTATCACCTTACCTAAGATAAGCGAATTTGAGTATGAATATTTTAAAACTAAGTGGTGGAAGGATAAAAATTTATGTGAATATATCACCGCATTACAGGTCACAAGACATCAAATTGTTATCATCTAAAGAACATTATTCAAGACTTAATTGAACAATGTTAATTAATGTTACAAATGTTCAACCCAAAGGAAATATGACCACATAATTTTCAATGATCCTTCACAAAACCATAATAAAGTCAAGTCCCCTGCGTTTGGTGGAGAATTAAAAAAATTCAATTATACCTACACTACCTCTGATAACACAATAAATTGTCTCAATCCTGTTGAATACCAAATTACAACTGTTAATATCAGAAATAAGAACTCTAAATGTGTTGTCTCTACTCACCACACCAAGCTTGTATTACAAGGGGAACCTTCTACTTTTTCTACACCTGCAACTATTGCACAACTTCCTAATTCAATACATGTTTTGGTGGATCAGGTCAAGCACACTCCCTACTCAGATTTATATCTTTGAGTTATTGCGAATATCCCCTGAACATAAGAAAGCATTGGATTTGGCCTTTCAAAATGTAGTTGTCCCTAGGGGAATATCTACTGAGAACTTCCAAACTATGGTCAATTATATTTTTGCTAATAAACATGCTACATTTACTGACCATGGTGTTCCTATACTCAAGCCTCTACATAATGATCCCTTACATTTACTTGTCCAAGTGCATAAACACACAAATATCAGATGAGTCCTCATTGATGGCAGGGTTAGATTAAACATTTGTACTCTAAGAGTAATAAATACCTTGGGATATTCAGAGTGAAGTATTGATATTAATAGACACATAAACATGAGGGCATATGATGAAGATGAAAGATCATCTAGAGGTGTCCTTATTTTACCAGTGAAAATAGGAACAGTAATGAAGAGAACTCCATTTTAGATTCTAGATCTTGAACTTGGATATGTCGTGTTACTAGGTAGACCATGGATTCATGAAATTAAATCTATACCATCTACCTATCATCAATGTATTAAATTTCATTATCAAGGTACAAAAAATCATCATAGAAGGACATCCAAACTCATTCCAATATTGCAAAAATTTAAGGGGTAGTACAAAGAATTAGGTACCATTAAATCAAGAATCAAGTGTAGCTTCTAATTTTGGTTCAATTTACAAATATATACCAAGGGTAGGAATAAAAACATCAATCCAAGACAAATGATGTGGTGAGTATTTCTACAAGGAAGCATTCAATATTAATAAAATGCATTTGTCACCAACATCATATGGTCATACAAGATAGTGAAAAAGCAAGATCCAGTTGTTTTCAAATGTCCACCTACTACATTTGTTAAATGGGGTGATTTGAGTGAGGAGGGCCCTTTTGAATCTAACATTAACACATGGTTATACCAAGATCCTTAAGAAATGCCATAAACATAGTTAAATTTGAATCAGTATGGACCAGGATACACTATGTTACAATAATTTAGGTATAATGGAACTACAGGCTTGAGGGAAGCCCAACAAGGAATAATGGAGATCTCATTACCACCTACCTAGAGTAATAAAAGAGGACTTGGTTATGGCCAGTCTAAAACAAGGGAGGTTCTTCAAGGTGTTAAAAAAACCCTTAATCCAAACTGGGGGAAAGATCATGAACAGACCCAGATAAGTAATATACTTCCACAAACATTTCCACAAGAATTATAAATCACAATCTCTGAATTGTCCCTTGGACAAGAAATCCTAGATTCTGTAGGAGATGAGATACTTGATGAGATTTGTAGAATGATCGATTATCACGAGTATGAGTGGTTTAGGAGCACCCTAGAAAAACTAAGTTTTCCTTTGACATTATTGGACTCCCTCAAGTCCATAATAATCTAAAGGTTTCAATTTGGACACACCTTTGTAAGACCTAGTCCCAAGATTGGCATTAATAAGCCCTTGGTCAACTATTGGTCAACTAGTGTCCCAAACCTTAGAAATAGGTTAATTTATCATTTTTTCATGTTTTTAAATTTTTTTGGTCCATTAGGGATCATACCATTTGGTTTTGGACCAAGTTGGTCATCTAGAGTGCAAAGTTGCAAAATCTTGCAAAGTTGCTCAAAACTTGTCAATGCAACTTTTAGCTCAAAAACTTTTGGTAAAAAGTTGTAAATCAATTTCCAAATGGCTAGTTAGTTCAAACTTGAGATTTAACCTTTGGGAATGCATAAAAAATCCCTTATAGGTGGTTGGTAGGATGATCTAATGTAATTTTGGCATTCAATCAATAAAAACAACTATTTTTACTATATTTTGGAGAAACATCTAGTTTGTACAGATAGGTACAGAAGTATTGGAAGGAGAGGATGAAAAATTAAGGTATCCCTATGTATTAGCTTCCATTTTCACTTGGTCTCATGGTTTAATCCTCTGTCCATCAAGATTTATCTCAGTTTTACTCCCCCTACCTGGTTTGTAGGCCCTAAATCAGGGTTTCTTAGAAAATTGTGCATATTTCTTATTTCCACCATGGGATCTAATGGCCCTTGGTGGAAAAAATGTTTTGATATTTCTCTTTAATATTATTCAGGTTGGGTTTGACAAAATGCAGGGAGATGGGTTTTCCATGTTTCCCTAGGTGTACATGTCCATGTGTGCACCATCTAGTGAATTAGGACAGTACTCATCAATTTCCTTTGGGGATTCACCAAGACCTATACATCAGTGTGGAAGATGCTCATGTATTCCCTCACATGTTCCAATTGTGGGTTTGGGTATTGGTTGCAGGGAAATAGCACTTGTGGTGCAAATGTAGACCTAATTAGGCCTAATTGTCTCATCAAAACTAAGTGTTTTCCTGCCTTCCTTTCAAATCCATGTTTTGGTGCTTAAGTATAATCCATTTGGGCATAAAGGGTATCTGAATCCCTATTTTGTTTAGAATTTTATGTGGGATAATCTAAAACTAAGTCAAATTTCCTAACTGAAAAGGATACAAGCAAGAAGTTGGGATTGCAAAGAAACTATGCTCAAAGGGTTGCACAAGTTGAATAGGATCCTTGTTTTAGGGACCTAAATAGACCAAATCCCAGAGTATAGGTCACCCTTGGTCCTTGGAGTCACTTTATGCATAATTTGAAGAATTCTAGCTTTTGTACCTAGTAACCAACTAATGGAAGTTGGGGTTGAAGATTTGTATGATCCTAGTGATTAGGTTCCCCTTGTTGGGAGTATCTTTTGATAACCTAGAACCAAGTCATTTCTACACTTGTGATAAGTGTAGTGCCATTTTTCATATTGGGAACACCTGAATTGGTGGTGTACTTCTTGAGTTGGAAGAATTGAAGCATCCACTTGTCTCTTTTGGGACTTATGTCTACCCACTCTATATCAAGTAGTATCAGGGCAATGTCTACTCCTTTGGAAGAAGAAATCCCTACAAGGGTTACAAACATAGAACTTGTAAGGATGGTGAGAGAACTGAGGGAAAAAAAAGGTAGCCTTGACTAGGAGGCTTCAAGAACTCAAGACCAAAGTAGAGAGGGGAAAAGAAGACATGTCTAATGGGGAATAAGGGAGTGAAGAAGAAGATGCCACTCCTGATTAGAATGAGAACATCCCTGCAGACCAAAGACCCCTCATAGATGCCCTAAAGTCTATGGGGAGAAGAAAAATGGATGAGAAGTTGGACTTACCAACTTTTAGTGGGAAGATGAATGCAAATTTGGCCTTAGATTGGATTGAGGCTTTGACAAGCTTCTTTGAGTGTGAAGACATCTCTGAGAAGTAGAGGGTAAAGATGGAAAAATCCAAGTTGAATGGAGAAGCCCTAACTTGGCAGAATTTCATCCAAATAGAGAGGGTTAAGAATGGTAGAAACATGATCACTTCATGGAACAAGATGATAGCACTGATAAAGGAGACATATGTACCTGAATATTATGGGGTAAAACTCCATACAAGGAAGCATAACCTAAAGTAGAAAGATATGGATGTAGGCTCATACACTAAGGAGTTTCTAAAATTATGTATGAAGACTAATGCAACAAAGAATGAGGAAGAAAAGTTAGCAAGGTACATGAATGGTCTCAAAGTGTCCATTCATGAAGAACTTAGCCTACACTTCCCTACATTAGTAAAAAAATGTTATCAAATGGAAATCAAAGTAGAAGAGAAATGGAAAAGAAAACAAGATTTTGGCAAAGGGAAGAGCAATGATAGTGGAAATAATTTTAGAGGCAGAGGTCCCTCTTGGAACAGTGGATAATATAGTGGTAGCAACAACAAGACCCTTGACCAAGGCCAAGGAGATAAAAAAAAATAATAATGAATCCAATTTTAGAGGAAACTACAGTGGAAGGAGACCTTTCAATAGAGGGAGAACAAATATAGGAAGAGGAAATGGACCTCTAAAATGTTACTACTACAACCAACTTGGACACCATGCAAGAAGGTGCCCTGAAAAAAGGAATAACAATAATAAAGAGGAAAGGAGGAAACAACTCATTCAAGAGGATAAGAAAGAGGAAAACACCAATCCAAGGGATCTAGAACCTGAACAAGGAGTATGTTTGATGACGAGGCAAGTTTTTCTACAAGTACCACAAATCCAAGAACCACCTCAAAGGAAGAACCTATTCAGGACAAAAAACAAATGCCATGGAAAGGTATGTAATCTACTAATAGATGCTAGTTTAACTGAAAATTTAGTGTCTTTTGAAATGGTTCAAAAAATAAAACTACCTAAGAAACCACACCCATTTCCTTACCATGTCTCTTGGCTAACCAAATTTCAACAAACTATAGTAACTAAAAAAGCATGGGTAGAATTCTCTATAGCAGATTTCAAAGATAAAGTACTTTGTGATGTAGTGGAAATGGATGCTTCCCACATCTTAATAGGTAGACCTTGGGAATATGATGTGGATGCCACACATCATTGTAGGAAGAACACCTACTCCATCACTAAGAATGGCGAAACTTTCACCATGAAACCCCTGCCTAATGCCAAAATAGAGAAAGAACCTACTGTCATCACCTTGGGTGAAAAAGGAAATGCTGCAAGTATTAAAAGAACCAGAGAATGAAGCTTTTGTGCTAATTTATAGTCCCTAGGATAGCATAAGATCTAATGATAAGGATCCCATACCAAATGAAGTTAAGGAATTGTTAGATAAATATAGTGATGTCACTGCTAGTGACCTACCTACAAGCCTCCCTCCCTTAAGAGATATCAATCATCAAATAGATCTGATACCTGGCTCCTCCTTACCAAATAAATCACCTTATAAGATGACCCCTACTCAAAATACATAGATTGCAAGATAAATCAGTGAGTTACTTGAAAAAGGACTGATTCAAAAGAGCCTTGGCCCATGTGTTTTCCCATCAGTCCTCGAACCTAAGAAATATGGAAAATGGAGGTTATGTATATAAAATAGGTCCATAAACAAGATCACCATAAGATACATATTTCCCATCCCAAGAATGGAGGACTTACTAGATCATTTGGGAAATGCATATTACTCCACAAAAATTGATTTAAAATTAGGATATTGCCAAATTAGAATAAAGCCAGGAGATGAATGGAAGACTGTATTTAAAACAAATGAAGGCCTTTTTGAATGGCTTGTTATGTCTTTTGGGTTAAAAAATGCCCCAAGCACATTCATGAGGCTCATGAATGATATTTTCATTGATTTTATTGGAAATTTTTTTGTAATCTATCAAGATGACATACTGATTTACATTCAAAGTAGAGAAGAACATCTTGGAAATGTGGAATAGGTTTTGAGGAGACTTCATCAACACAAGTTAGTGATTAACTTGGAAAATTTCATGTTTACGAAGAAGGAACTTGTGTTCCTTGGGTTTGTCATCTCACAAGGCACCCTAAAAATGAATCCTGAAAATTTTGAAGCAATTGTCAATTGGCCTCCACCAAACAACCAAGGTGAAGTTAGAATTTTTCATGGTCTTGCCACTTTTAATAGAAAATTTATTAAAAACTTTAGTCATGTATGTGCACCTATGTTGGACACCATTAAAGGTGCTAAAAATATTACGTTTGTATGGACTAAAGAGGCTAGTGATAATTTACAATACCTCAAGAATAGGGTATCCCAATATCCAATCCTAACACTACCTGATTTCAACAAAGTGTTTGTTGTGGAGATAGATGCAAGTAATTTTGGCAATAGGTGTTGTCCTAAGACAACAAGGTAAGGTTGTGGCTTTCTTTTCTAAAAAATTAATGGATGCAAAGAAAAAGTACTCTACTTATGATTTAGAGCTATATGCCATGGTCCAAGCACTTAAAAAATGGAGGCATTATTTTCTCCCAAAGGAGTTTATATTTTTCACTGGTAACCATGCATTGAGTTTCTTCAATACTCAGGACAAACTAGGGGTTAGACATATAAAATGGATGGAACAACTGCAGGCATGCACCTTCAATATAAAGCACAAAAAGGGACTAGCCAACAAGGTGGCCGATGCACTTAGTAGAAGGGTTGCATTGATTGAAGAAGTTCAACTTTAGAGTGTGGGCATTGACCCACTCAAACACTTATATGTAGGGGATCCAGATTTGGGAGAAGCCTTTGAGGTATGTTAAAATATAACACATAGGTATCAGACTAATTTTTGGGAATTTCTGATCCAAAACAATCTTTTGTTTAAATGGGCTCAGTTATAAATCCCCAAGTGTTCCATGAGAACAAATATAATCATAGAAAAGCATTGTGGTGGAATGGGAGGTCATTTTGGAATAGACAAGACAATAGACCTAGTTAAGAGAAGTTATTTTTGGCCAAAATTGGGTAAGGATGTCAGAAAATTTGTTGAATCATGTTCCATTTGTTAGAAAGGTAAAGGAGTAACCACTAACCAAGGCTTATACCAGCCTCTACCTATACCTACTAGACCTTGGGAGTCCATCTCCATGGATTTTGTAATGGGTCTACCAAGAACAAAATAGGGGTATGATAGCATTTTTTTCATTGTTGATAGGTTTAGCAAAATGGTGCATTTAGCTCCTTTCAAAAGCACAAATGATGCCTCACACATAACACATTTCTTCTTCAAATTAGTAGTCAGAATTCATGGATTACCTCTGACAATAGTTTCAGATAGAGATGTTAAATTTCAAGGACATTTTTGGAGGACTCTTTTCAAAAATCTTGTCACAAATCTGACCTATAGCTCTGCCTATCACCCACAAATAGATGGGAAAGTAGAGGTGGTCAATAGGTCACTTGTAAATATTCTAAGATGCCTGACAAAATATTATACTCAAAGTTGGGATATGATACTTCCCCAACATGAGTTTTCTTTTAATGACTCTTTAAATAGGTCCATAGGAAAAACACCTTTCCAAACTATCTATGGCTTACACCCCAAGGGTCCTGTAGACTTAGTAGAGTTACCTTCAGATTTCAGAGTAAGTGCACAAGGTGAAGATCTAGCAAAGATAATCACCAAAGTTTAGGCAGAAGTAAAAGGCACATTGCAGTAGTCCACCATGAAATACAAAGCATGGGAAGATAAGAAGAGGAGAGAGATTCATTTCCAGATTGGAGACAAGGTATGGGCATACCTAAGGAAAGAAAGACTACCTAAGGGAAAATACTCAAAGATACACATGAAGAAAGTTGGGCCATGAACCATTCTCAATAAGATGGGTGAAAATGCTTATGAAATATCTCTTTCCTCTACCTTATTGATTTCTCCTATATTTAATTTTGTAGACCTCACCCCTTACAAATGTGTTTAAGATGCAACAAATGTGCAAGGTCCACAGGACTAGAAATATGGAGACTATGTAACAATTTTTCCACAAAGAAAACGAGTAGAGTTAGAAAAAATTCTTGAGTCCCAAGTACTGAAGAAAACAAGGAAATAAAATTATATGAAATACCTGGTCAAGTGGAAGGTACTTCTAAATATTGATGCTACTTGGATGATAGAGGAGATAATCAAACAACATGGCATCACCCTTGATCAGTTAACCTCAAGTGGGAACTTGAGTAAAAATCTTGATGGGGAGTATGGTGCAGGAGAACCCTAGAGAAACTACATTTTCCTTTGGAAATCTTGGACTCCCTCAAGTCCATAATAGTCTAAATCTTTCAATTTTGACACACCTTTGTAAGACCTAGTCCCAAGATTGGCATTAATAAGCCCTTGGTCAACTATTGGTAAACTAGTATCTCAAACCTTAGAAATAGGTTGATTTATCATTTTTTCATGTTTTTTAAATTTTTTGGTCCCTTAGGGATCATAAAATTTGGTTTTCGACAAATTTGGTCATCTAGAGTGCAAAGTTGCAAAATCTTGTGAAGTTGCTCATAAGTTGTCAATGCAACTTTTAGCATTTTTTGGTAAAAAGTTGTAAATAAATTCCCAAATGGATAGTTAGTTAAAAATTGAGATGTAACCATTAGGAATGCCTAAAAAATACCTTATAGGTGGGTGGTAGGCCAATCTGATGTAATTTTTGCATTTAATCAATAAAAACAACCTTTTTTACTGCATTTTAGAGAAATAGTCAGTTTGTATGGACGAGTAAAAAAGTATTGGAAGGAGAGGATAAAAAATTAAGGTATCCCTATGTATTATCTTCCATTTTCACTTGGTCTCATGGTCTAATTCTCTTTCCATCAAGAGTTATCTCATTTTTACTCCCCCTGCCTGGTTTGTAGGCCCTAAATGAGGGTTTCTTAGAAAAATGTGCATATTTTTTGTTTCCAAAATGGGAATCTAATAGCCCTTGGTGGAAATCATGTTTTGATATTTATATTTAAGATTATGTAGGTTAGGTTTGACAAAATGCATGGAGATGGGTTTTCAATGATGCCCTAGGTGTACATGTCCATGTGTGCACCATCTAGTGAATTAGGACAATCCTCATAAATTTCCTTTAGATACTTACCAAGACCTATAAATTGGTGTGAAATATTCTCATGTATTCCCTCACATGTTCCAATTTCTTGTTTGGGTAATGGTTGCAGGGAAATAACACTTGTAGTGTGAATGTAGACCTAATTAGGCCTAATTGTCTCATCAAAAATAAGTGTTTTCCTTCCTTCCTTTCACTTCCCTGTTTTGGTGCTTAATTGTAATCCATTTGGGAATAAAGGGTATCTAAATACCTATTATTTTTAGAAGTTTATGTGGGATAATATAAAACTAAGTCAAATTTCCTAACTGAAAAGGTTATAAGCAAGAAGTTGGGATTGCAAAGCAACTATGTTCAAAGGGTTTCACAAGTTGAATAGGATTCATTGGATCCTTGTCTTAGGGACATAAATAGACCAAATCCTAGAGTATAGGTCACCCCTATTCCTTGGAGTCACTTTATGGGGAATTCAAATATTTCTTTCTTTTGTGCCTGGTAACCAACTAGTGAAATTTGGGGTTGAAGACTTGTGTGAACCTAGAGATTAGGTTCCCCTTATTGGGAGTAGGTTGTGATAAGCTATAATTAAGTCATTTCTACACTTTTGATAAGTGTAGTGCCACTTTGCATATTGGGAACACCTGAATTGGTGGTGTACTTCTTGAGTTGGAAGAACTGAAGCATCCACTTGTCTCTTTTGGGACTTCTGTATGCCCACTCTACATAAATTAATGGGAATCCCTCCATAATATTGAGTTTGACACCCCTGGTTTTTCCCCCATATCCATTAGTATCATAAAAATAAAAGACATGTTCAATCAATTAAACCTCAAAGACCAATCCTGTGTCAATAAACACATGTCGATGTCCATTCCTTAGATGGAACCCCTACCTCCCAATCTATAGTTGTAAGGAATATCACTAGAGTTCCATTCATCCAAATTGAGTCATCTATTAATGCTGATCTTTGTTTAGTCCACCCTAATTTAATCGATTGGGATCAATAAGGATATCTCAATCTAGATAGTTTTGAAAATGATGAAGCCAGTGAAAAATACGTGAGGCTTCATGAAGGGATACCATATGGAGATCACAAGGCATGATTATCCTTTGAACTAGACTGGTCTGCATACTTAAGGGAGGTGGTTCCTTTTTCTAGTTGCAAAAGTAAAAGTAAAAAAATAAAATAAAGGTAATTAAGTGAAAATCGAAGGGCACTTTTGACCATAAAAAGTAAAAATAAAGGACATATCTTTGGGTGAAAATATCTTTGAGGTACTAGAGGACGGAAAGATAGACCTCATTCCCTTAGATGAAGAAAAATTATCCTTGCTAGCAGAGGAAATAGAAGTAGTAAATCTAGGAGATGAAAAGACTCCTAAGAATATATATCTATCCAAGTCTCTTTCACCTGAGGAAAGAGAACAATTTATTGATTTTTTCAAATAAGAACAAATTAACTTTGCTTGGTCTTATGTTGATATGCTAGGTTTGGATCTAGAGCTAGCATTGCATCACTTTCCACTATTGCTAAACACAAAGCCACTGAGTATTTAAGAAAGATGCATTCTTACATTGCTTTACTAGTCAAAGATGAGTTAAAGAATGTTCTAGATGTTGGGTTCATAAGACCCATTCCTTATGGAGACATGATATCCAATCTTGTCCCAAAGATGATTTTACTTTACCAAATATCAATATGATAGTTGATTTGACAAAATTCCATCAAATGTTGTCAGTAATGGAGGGTTTCTCAGGTTATAACTAAATAAAAATAACACTAGAAGATCAACATAAGACAACATTCACTTGTGCATGGAGTACTTATTGCTAGAATGTGATGTCGTTTGGCCTTAAAAATGCAATTGCCACATATCAAAGAGAAATGATGACAACCTTTCATGATATGATCCATAAAAAAATGGAGGATTACATTGATGATATACTAGCTAAATCAAAACTCAGTAGAAATCATCAACAAATTTTGGTTCCAATATTTGATAGTATGGAAAAATACAAGGTAAGACTCAATCCAAAGAAATCTGCTTTTGGTCACATATGGAAAGCTCCTTGGTTTCATCAGCTTAGATAGAGGAATTGAAGTAGATATAGAAAATTTTAAAGCTATCCTTGACATGCCACCTCCTAAAAATTTCAAACAATTGAGAGGTCTACAAGGAAGATTACAATCTACGAGGAGATTCATTTCCCAATTAGAAGATAAGTGTCACCCATTCTAAAAATTATTACATAAAGGGGTAACATTTGTATGGACAAAATAATGTCAATAGGATTTTCAATCTTTCAAAGATTATTTATTGAAATCTCCAGTATTGGTGCCACCAATTCTAGACAAGCCATTAATATTATATATATCAACAATAGACTCAACACTAGGTGTCCTTCTAGGTCAACATGATGATCAAGGAAAGGAAAGGGCTATTTACTACATCAGTAGGACATTGGTGGGATATGAAATCAATTATTAAACAATAGAAAAGGTATGCCTTGTAGTTTTTTTTGCTTCCCATAATTTAAGACATTTTATGCTGAGCCATCAAACACAGTTCATTACACGCATAGATCCATTAAAATACTTGCTAAGCAAAGTAGCATTAACAGGAAGACTCGCCAAGTGGGTGATAATTTTAAGTGAGTTTGATATTGAGTATGTGGATTGCAAGGATATAAAAGGAAAAGTCATTGTTGACCAACTAGAAGAGTCCCCTGTTCTAGATCATCAACCTATTATCTCTGAGTTCCTCAATGAAGTATTTTTTACCAAAGAAACATCAACAATACAAGTTTGGAAATTATTATTTGATGGCGCATACACAAACAATGGTGCAAAAGCATGAATACTACTCATCCTTCTGCAAAAAGCATGCGATTCCTAAATATTTTTGACTCAATTTTCCATGTACCAATAACATAGATGAGTATGAAGCTCTTATCATTGGATTAAAAACATTTATATAATGGAAGATTAAGAACGTGAGACTATATGGTGATTCCTAGTTCGTTATCAGTCAGGTCAATAATGATTATATGACAAAGGATGAAAAAAATGTCCCATAAATAATAATTATGAACAAACTGCACACTTCTTTTTAGTAGATTATATTTGAACAAGTTCCAAGGGTTCAAAATAAAGATGTATATGTGATGGCTACTATAGCATCTTTGATTGACATGCCTAGAAATGAAACCAGATTCCACTTTTGGGTATAAAAATTGATGGTTATAGTCTATGAGGCTCCAATAATAAAATCAACATGTGTCCATGTTGGTCCTGAGTCTCCCTAGTACCAAGACATGTATACTTACCTTCAAGTCAATATCCTTCCACCTGAACTGTCTAGAAACCAAATTGAAATCTCTTTTCCGACAAGCCTCTAGGTATACCTTTCTCACTAATACTTTATATAGGAAAATTCTAGATGGAACACTTTTAAGATATGTCACTTCCATAGAATCCCAGAGAGCCTTTTATATGGTTCATGTAGGAATTTTTGGGGCCCATTCTAGTAGTAATTATTTATCCAAGAAATTCTTGAGAATGAAATACTATTGGTTGACACTAGAAGCAGATGCTCATAAATATATAGAAAGATGTAGAAAATGTCAAATGCATGGAGATCTTATCCATGCACTAGCTTAAGATATCCAACCTATTACTTCACCGTGGCCTTTCTATACCTATGGGGATTTGACCTAGTCGGTAAATTCACACCCATTTCCCCTAACAGTCATAAATACATAATCACAAAAACTAAGTAATTTACCAAATGGGTGGAACCTATCCCTCTGACATATATTACCAGTAATCAGATCTCTATGCTCATGTTGAACTATATCATCTACCCATATGGGATCACTCAAACCATACTTACTGATCATAGGTCACCTTTTCAAAACAAGGATGTTCAAGACCTCTGTGAGAAGTTTCAAATAAAAAAAATTTATCTTCATTTTATTACCCTCTGGTAAATGGCCAAGTTGAGGCAACCAACAAAACAATTTTGAAAATCTTGAAGAAATTTGTCAATGAATCTGGTCGAGACTGGAATTTGCAGCTTAGTCCTGCATTATGGGCATATAGAACAAGTATAAGGATGCCAAAAAGATCAACTCCTTTCTCCCCAGTATATGGTTCAGAAGTGGTTCTACCTCTTGAAATTGAACTCCCATCTCTCAGAATATCATTAAAGAATTTCATATCAGATAAAGTCTATACAGTTACTAGGCTAAGTGAACTAGAGTTACTAGATGAGAAACATCAAAGTGCAATGAATCACATACAAGGCTATCAAAATGGCCTTAGAATAAATTATCATAAGAGATTCAAGCCATGCATATTTGAGGTTATAGAGCTCATCCTTATAGAGAATCAAAATTAAAAGCACAAAGAGTTAAACTAGGCAAGTTTGAGCCTAACTAGCTAGGATCATACATCATTACCAAATCATGTGACAATGAGGCATATAACCTAGCTACTCAAGAAGGAGATCAACCCTCAGGCTATATCAACAACATGCAGTTGACAAGGTTCTTACTCGATATCCTAGGGTAAAGTGAACATATCATAAAGATCCTGAAAAAACACAAAAAATATAAAAGTTACCTTGGGAAAAACCTAGAAAATAGGCACCTTAGTGACAACAAAAAAGTAAAAAAATAGAAAAAACATTAAAGAGAAGCACAATTGACCTTTGGTGAAAACCTAGTAAACACACGCTATTGTGTAGGTACCTTGGTGAAAACTTGGCAAACAAGTGTCAAGTGTTGAAATCCCACTTTGTCATCAATGAATGCTAAAGATTAGTTTGCACTTACTGAGTGCCTATCACTAAGCATACCAAGAACAAGGCCCAATAAGCACAATCTTCTTGAGCATTTATGCCTATCCTCACCAGACTTGGTAGAGTCTTAAAGTCTAAAAAAATAAAAAAATGTTGAGATAATGTCATGAAACAAATCCCTAAAAAGAGTAAAAGTCTTGAAAAAAATATGAAAATAATATAAAGTCTTGAAAATATCCCTAAGAAGAGCATAAAGTTCTAAAAATATCATTAAAAAGATTAAAAAACCCTGAAAAAATTGAAAACATCAAAAAATTTCCTAAAGAAACCAAACAACCAAAAAATCAAAACACATCAAAATCTTGCATTAAAATCATCTCTGTTACGATAAGCAGAAAGCAACGATCAAGCATCAATCCAAATCAAAACACTGAGCTTCAACAATGGACTCGCACGACCTCATCTTTATCAAAAATCTATCATCAATTGATCAAAAAACTAATCAAATCAAGTCAATCAATCAAATGTCTTATATAATGACAGATACACTTGAAACTAGACAAATTGGTATTATACAAGTTGCCCATTCTGAAAACAAGACACATCCACAATCAAACATCAAAACAAGCCAATCAAGGAATAGTAAGGTTGTTGACTAGGTCAGACATGTCAGTCTATTATCAATTTATCTTTGGTGATTGTGTTATTACACTCCTCAAGGATACCACTGAGTGGTGAGAGTGGCTACAATGGATCCTAAATTTTTTTTATTTGTTTTCTATTTGTGGAGTGTTTTAATTCGATTCTCAGGCAAGGAGGATTCAAGATAAATATGATAGGAGCTGTCACGCATCTAGTAGCCATGAAGTTCCAAGAGCCGATATAATCCATAGAAAAGAATTGAACATTCCTTTTCTTTTATTTTCTTATATTTATTAGAGATAGTAGCGGTATCCAGATGGTCAATATCTAGGTGCATATGTGTCTCTTTTTGAAATAAGGTGCAATGACGAATACCGATTGAAAAAAAATCCAAAAAAGACTTAGTTACATCAATCATATTGATCACAATGAACTTATTTTTATTACTAATCTCTCACTTACTTTCTTCTAACACATGCATAAACATAGATACCATGTGCATTTTAGGTTTACATTTATTTATTGCATAAGAAAACAAAACAAAACTTGTGCATACATCATACAACATAGATCATATAATAAATGCATCCATCATCAATAACATCATGACTAACATAGGAATGAACACATCATCATCAAATAGAAGTATAATGTTATCAACAAATTGACGGTCCTCTCGCATCTTTTCACTCAATTTGTTGAGGGGGCATAAATCCACCGGGGCAAGCTGAGACATGATCAAAATCTGAGAATTATTTGACACAACACGATAAATCACATTGTATCACAAAGTGGAAAATGTAGACACCCTAAAATGGACATACTTGTGAGTTCACATATAACTACTAATTATTCCTCTATTAATTAAATAGTTCTTTAATTGTTTAATTAATCGTCTTTATTTCTGTTATATCCTAATATTTTCATCATTTAATAATTTATTAATGTTAATTAAATAATCAATCTTATTTAATTAATTTCACCTTAATTAATTGGTCTTTATCAGTTAATTAAATTGAATTTTTAAATTCTCATAGTTTAAATAATTATCAATTATTATTTAAATTAGCTAATTATGTCTTCTAAATTAAATATTAACCAAAATTTAGTTTAACTTCATTTTTGACTAATTTCTATCTAATTTAATTTAATTTAGAATTAATTCCACTGTCTTCTAAATTGAATTTTAATTCTAAAAACTTCCAAAAATAAGAGAAAAACAACTTCATGAGGAAGAATTCTGAAAATCAAAAAGAGATTTTATCAAATAAAGGAATTCAGAAAATAAAAAAGAACTTTAAATCAATTAAATCATTTAATTGTGCTCAAATATGGAAAATATAAAATCATTATTTTAATAAAAAGTCAATTGCTTTTTGGAAATTGATTTTCTCCAAATTGATTTATATTATCTTCTTTCTTTTTCTCCTCAAAATAGGAGTTTCTTCATCCTCGCTTCATCTCTAATTATCTCATTCATTTATTCTACTTTCACAAGATCAATTTCAACCATCGATTAGGTATAAATCTCTATATAATCCCTCTTCAAACCTATTTTAATCATCACAACTATTTAGAGCACAATCATGATTTTTTAGAGCATAATCACAATTTTGGAGAGTACAATCTTTATGTAACTTTTGAGCTAATTGTGATCAACATCAATCTTTTTTATCATATTCTTGAATCTCCCAAGTCAAAAGCATTGTCAAGCATCAACTCTGAGCACCATCAAAATAATGTTCCAAAAGAAGAAGAGAGAAGCATTAGAAGCTTCAAGTGTCATTCAGTTTGCATTAATTGGCTTATTTATTTATGAATTTGATGCTTTTTATTTTGTTCTTATTAGGCTCATTCATAGTAGTTGTTTGATTTCTTGTATATTAATTAGTACTGCTAACCATCGTTGTTTGGAGTGTGCAGAATTCAGCCTATACATTGTTATTCTACACTCAAATATGAAGTATTTAATTCACTTTATGCCCAATCATTTGAGCCAAGTGGATCCACTCTCCTTAATGTGATTAAGGGGAATTGGTCTAGTCAGTTTTTTGCATGCATAAACTAGTGAACCCTATAATGTGGGGAAATAGTGTTTACTATATCGTATGGGAAAACTAGGAATATTAGGCCTATTTATTCTTTTTATTAATTTGAGAAGGAGAACGATCCACTTGTCTCAAGGATTCTTGGGCACATGGTAAATTCAATGTTCCTTCATGAGGAGTTGAAATATGAATACGAAATTATGAAATGTAAATGAAGAGAATGGGTCAAAATAAGGAGAAAATATGGGTTTATGCATATACAAGAAAATAGGAAAATGATAGGATAATTATGACAAAATATCCAAGAAGTATTGACTATAGCTAACCTGCAATTTGAATTTTAGGCAAAAGTAGAGGGACTCAATCAGTTGGGGTTACCTAATGCTAGGATTGGGTTGCTAAGAGGACCTAAAAATTATAGGTCTCTCAATTCTCAATCTATAACTTTTTCCTCCATCCACCTCTTGTTCCTCCACACATAAAAGTAGAAAAATGTTGCATAGATAGGGGTTTTCCTAGGTCAAACCCTAGTTTGAGAATTAACCATGAAATTAAAATAAATTGAAATATAATTGAAAGCATGTTGATATGTAATAGAGGCTCAATCTGATAAATAATGTCTTATACTTTGCTGATGCAATACTCTTTGAATATGATCACAAGTGTTGATGCAATAATATGACTCCACAATTTCTATAAAAAAATCATGAAGGATGTTTAAGCTTGCCACATTGCTAGATCTAAATAATATGGTGTGAGGAAATGCTTTGGATGCTTGAACCCTTGAACTTGAATTCTCGAAAGAATTGAAAGATTGAGAGTGGATGTCGAAATGAGGGAAGAAATATTTCTTTTATACTTATCCTTATCATTAAGAGGTTTTAATTTTGGAGTAAGCCAACATAGGTTTAAGATTCTCTCTTGCACAAACTAACTATTGAGCGGTTAAAATTTGGGCTCAAATATTGGGGAGCAGGTCACCCATCCTAGCCTACTCCCTCCAATGTGGGATAAATTTGGGATCTGGAGTTGTATATTCTAAGGAGATTCTATAGTTTATTGTGGATTTAAGATATAATATTAAGATTGGGTATGGGAGACCATGCATGATAAAATAGGGCCAAGGTGAACAAGAAACTGCATAGGGATATAATTTATGATGCTAAAAATTTATTTTCCACCATTAAAAGGGTAAAGTAGGTTTTGAAGGGATCAAAAAGCATACTTACAAATCACTACCATAAGGATACTTAGAGCCAACCAGTAGCCAACAACCATAAAAATATAGGAAAACACTAGTAACTAAGATACTAACACAAGCAAACCAAAAGAAATAATTGGAGTTGTAGTATGCAAAATACCATCATGAAACTTTAATTCAACTATTTTAACTCAAATTGACTAATTAAGTAATTTCAAATCAAAATACTCAAGAACATCTCATGTTTCTCTAATTAGAAAGACAATATGAATGATCTCAACTGCAAATGAGCAATCCTAAAGTGAAAACCTCTTAAATGAGAGTGAAAATGATATGCAATTATGCTAAATGCTAAATTGAATCCTAATTATGCTATTAACATGTTATATTGAATGTAAATTAATATAAACATGGATGCAAATTTCCTCTAATGATGATGCAAATGGAAGTGAAAGTGAACTGGTTCTTTTCACTAAGAAATGCATTCTATTTATAGGATTTCCCCAAGGGTGGGGGTAGACTGATTTAACCATGGTTAGATGAGAGGGGTTGAGTTGTGTTTCAAATAGAGAGACAAGATGAAAAAATGAGTGGTGAGGGTAGAAAATGATAAATGAGTGGCTAAGATAGAAAAGCTTGCACTGATCCATGTGCTTTCAATTCTCCCTTCTCATTAGCTAATTGAATTTTGTCCCCTTTGTGGTTGTTGAAAGTATTTATGAATTAATTAATTCAAACAAGTAATTAAATTAGCCATGTAAGGGGATAAAATAGGTTGGATTTGATTTAATTGAATTGAACTATATAACTAATTGAATAAATCAATTACATAATTTAATTAATCCCTCTTAGCTTGAAGTTAATTAATTAATTGCTTTATTAGTTAATCCATAATATTGTCTTGAGTTGACCATTTTGAATCTGGTTGACCAAATCAGGGTGTATACAATTGCCCATCTTTGAAGCAATATAGAAAGCATTTTGTTTCAAATAATATACTATGTTTGATTATTGACGTCATATTGGATGACCGATGTTGGTTTGATGCACTTGATGATGTAACACTAATTTATTGATGATAAAACCTTGATGTGATTCCCTGATTTCAATCTCGGTCCCTTTTGATGTGTTGATGATAAAACCTCGATGTGATTCCTTGATCCAGTTTGATGCCTTGGTACTGATTTGATTGATTAATGTTGATGCATATTTGATTGTTGTTGGACAATGATGCAGATTTGATGACAACCTCGATATGAATCCTTGATGAAATATTTAACTTGACTTTGATGACCTGATTATGATTTCAAATTATTTTTCATGTTTTGAATATTTTTTATGATTACAATCCTATTCCCTCTTAGGAAATGAATTTAAATAAATGTTCCCAATTTAGATTATTTTGAGATTTAAAATGAGTTTTGGATATGTCAATAAAAATCTTCATTTCAATTAATTTCCTGATAAGAAATTATGTGTACAAATGCCCCGGTCAAAAGGATGCATTAAAAAGAACTCCTTTTAATTAATTGATGTGATAAAAATACCTCACCAAAATGGTAAAAGTGGGTTTAAAAGAGGAAAGTGACTTTTTTCCTCTCATTTGTTCATGTTCTTTTTGCAAATTTTTTTCTCAGAACTGATTTTTATCCTTGGTGGAACCTATGGTGGTACCAATGAGAGAGGATAGATTTGAATGTGGGAGGTTTTTTCGATGTCTGAGAGTGTATGGAGCCCCATTACATGCTCCCAATCTTTTTTTTTTTTTTCCATCAAATATAGTATAAAATGTGATGTAGACATCATTGTTTATAGAATTTGCATTCTTTTTAAGCATTTTGGAACCTATACATTCCATTATTATGTTTTTGCATGATGTTAGAGTGTTTCCATGATATTTTGGAGCACCTGTACTGGGGTTTAGAAAAGTATTGTAGTGCTTATGCATGTTTTAAGAGTGCTTGCACCTTATATTTGGCACATTCCTTATCTTTGAGCACTTCTATAAGCTTTCATAGCACATATGCACACTTTTTGGCATAGTATCCTTGTTGTGGCACTTAAAAAAGTTTTCATAGCACCTTTGCACACTTTTTGGCATATTTTACTTATTATGGCGATTTTACAAGTTTGCGCCTATGCACTTAAATGACATATGTAGAGGAGTTTGGGTGCTTCCATGACTTCATATTGCACCTACGCACTCCTAGTGCATTATACAAGTTGTTTTTGTTCTTATACAATATTTTGTAGTGCCTATGCTTTTGTAGGAGCATCTTTTATGAATTAGAGGGCTTCCACAACTAGTTTTGGAGCTTATGCACTTTGATGTGCAAATGTAATTTGTTTAGGGACATGTGCATATCTGAATAACTCCAAGTTATGACAGGTGCTTGATGCTTGCACTTTTATTAAATAAATTATCATAATGAATCCATGAATGAATAGTGATGTGAGTTCCCTCATGTATGATGCCAATTGTGTTTAGTGTATTGATATTTTTTATGTTGATAAAAACCAAGTAAAATAGGATGATGGTAAGATGTATTAGGTTCTCAAGATCTAGAGAATCAAAATATGTTGATGCGCTCAAAAAGAGAAAGATAGGTGATAAGGTTACAAGTTGGATGAAATTTAGATAATCAACTATGATCATGAAACTTTATTTTAATTATTTTAACTCAAATTGACTAATTAAGTTATTAAGAATGAAAATAATCAAGAATGTGTCATGTTTCTCTAATTAGAAGGATAATATGAATGCTCTAATCTGCAAATGAGCAATCCTAAAGTGGAAACCTCTAAAAAGAGAGTGAAAATGATATGCAATTATGCTAAATGATGAATTGAGTGGCTAAGATAGCTAGGATTAGAGTGATCCATGTGTATTCAATTCTCCCTTCTCATTAGCTAATTGAATTTGGTCCCCTTTGTGGTTGTTGAAAGTATTTAGGAATTAATTAATTCAAACAATTAATTAAATTAGCCATGTAAGGGGATTAGATGGTTTGGATTTGATTTAATTTATTTAAACAATATAACTAATTGAGTAAATCAATTACATTGTTCAATTAATCCCTCTTACCTTGAATTTAATTAATTAATTTCTTTATTAGTTAATCCATAATATTGTCTTGAGTTGACCACTTTAACTTTTTTTGACTAAATTAGGATGTATACAAGATTTTTTTGAGGGCCTTCACCACCTCATCCACTCACACATTAAATATGTCCATGTTAATGTTATCTAGTATATTACATTACAAGAAACTTGGCTCGCTTTATTTCATGGAGTGTTCGTCCTTTATTATGTAGATGAGTTATATTTAACATAGTGCCTATAGAAACATCCCATGGGTGTGATTAGATACCAAATATCACAAAACATAGTCTTATAATTTTTTACTTAATTTAATTTGAAACTCGATAAGTATTGTTAGTAATAACTGAGAGGTGGGGGGGGGGGGGGGGTGAATCAGTGGTCTCAAAAATTTATCCTTTAATCACTAACCACCAATCAAATAAACTTCAAATTATTAAGTCCCTACAAGACGCATGCCATGAAATTCTTATAATAATTAACTGTCTGTCAGTTTTCCTTGTCTGTCTTTATTCTCTTTGATTACCGATATGCAGTATAACTATTTACCAAAATATAGTAAATAAGCAGAGTATACCGATATATCCAGAAAGGCATACGTGAAATGTTAAAAAGTAAAGTAATAAACCATACACACATAACACTTGGATTTTAATGTGGAAACCTTGTTGAGGGAAAAACCACTGGGACCGGTACCCCAAATTTTCACTCTTCTGAAGTGAGCCCTATTAAGAGCCAACCCTGTTAAAGGTTACAAACACACTGTTAGGTGTGACTTTGTTAGAGGATTTTATACATATAGGTTGTCACTTAGTATCGGGCAACTCAGTTTGCTACCATCCTTGAATCAACCTCTTTCTTAGACTGTCAATAGGCTTTAGGCAAATCTAGTGCTACTTTCATGAATCAGCCTTTTTGGCACTCCTTGGGATAAACCTCAATATATATAAGACTATTAAGTCCTGCTCTATTAAGAGACTTGATGCTTCAATGGTTAAACTAAAACAAAATGACCTGTGTCTAATGTAACTTGAATTGCAGATTTTCAGATCTATTTAAGTACATTACCTCTCTAATCAATATATCAATTCAATTCTTTGTGCTACACACTTTCTGCTCTGTGATGTTGTGCTCACTATTTTTTGGTGTCTGCAGAATTCCTTAGTTCTTCCTTCAACTTGATTGATCAGTACTACATGAAGTTCTCCTTCATCAGTTTCTCTTTAGCATCTTATTTTTATTCACTCCCCTTATACATTTTTTCATGAATGTTATTGGAAATGAATTAAGCTTGTCTCTTATATAGACATGATATTAATTGATTCTTGATTCTTGGTATAAAAAAAATCTATCCAATCTGATTTAAAGCATAACTCCTGATTTATCTCATAGTTATCTTCTTGCCAACTGTACAAATCTTCTTTAAATCAATCACTTAACTCCGGTCAAATAAAACAATGAAAACAACTAGTTAAGTCTATCTTTAGCTCTTTCCAGCTAGATATTTTGTCATTTTCTAAACTCTTTGTTCCGCCGGTCAACTCTTCAGTTAGTCATTGGTTACAACTGCCAGTTCCGTCGATGTGAATCTAGTTAGCTTTGGGATCTCCATCCATTGGGCATCGTTGGATTTTTACTCATCGGGAAACACTATCTTCAGTTCGTCAGGAAACTTGTGGTTTTCTTTGTTGGGCAACACTGTCTTCAGTATGTCGGGTATCACTGTGACTTTTCTTCTTTGGCTTTACCGATGGTGTGCACTCCATTAGTGTTGTTTGTCACTTAGTGAATACTTGACTTTTATGCATTGCTGAAAGCATAACCTTTGTTCCATTGATTCTCTAAAGTCTTTGGCATTATGTACATGGTCATTTAGATTATATCAAGTTGACATCAATGACAATACAAACCATTAACTGATTTAATGCCTTGCATTATCATCAATTTTAGCATTATCAAACATTCAATCAGTTATATTTCATCAATCTCTCCCTTTGGCATTGATGGAAAAAAAAAACTTATATTATCACACTATACTATTTCTAATACAATATGAAATACAATTGTTGAGATTCATCAAACAACCAATCTTTGTTTGATAACCGATAAATGTCTAAACTTTGGTAAGCTCTGTTTTAGCTTAGATTTGATTCTTCCATCTTTCTGTTTTCTGATGTGTTGAATCTCCTCTAGTGTCAATTTATGCTTTGATGTCTTGTCCTCTTTTCATCAACTTTCTCTTTGTGTAATATTTCATACAATTTTCTCTCCTTTAGGATATAATCTCTTTCTGTTGGAGTGATCTAATAATGGATAATCTCTCTTCCTTTTCTCAAAAGAATGTAATAATATGGATAATCTCTCTCCCTTTGACAACAATGCCAATCAAATATTGAAAATAGTGTCTGTTACCAATTGTTTTAAATATCTGACATTCATGTCAAATAATCATTTTCCTCTTATCCATAATATATTCCTTGAATTTTCCTTATCCATCAGCAATACAACATTTTTCTCTAGTGCTTGGTTCTGATATATACCTATCTATATATAGATGTAGCTTTGAAGTTCTTCTCTTTGCTTGCATCAACATTTTTGATATTCTGATAATATATAGGCTGATGCATCCTTCATTCTTTTACTGATTGGTAGACAAGGTTTTGGCCCCTAGTCTCTTTCTCAGGTACTCAAATGTATCTTTGGGCAATGGCTTGGTGAAGATATCGGCCAATTGTTCTTTTGATTGCACATACTCAAGTGTCACTTGTTTCTCTTGAACCTGTTCTCTCAAATAAAGATACTTGATTTTAATGTGTTTAGTCTTTGCATGCATGACTGGATTCTTGGAAATGTTTATTGCACTAGTGTTATAACAATAGATAACCAATGGTTCTAAGATCTTCATATGCATGCCTTCCATTCGTTGTTTGATCCATGCAATATTTGAGAAATTTGAAGTAGCAGCAACATGCTCTACTTCTGCAGTAGACTGAGAGATGCATCCTTGCTTCTTACTGATCCATGTGACAAGTCCGTCACCCATAAAGAATGCTCCTCCAGTTGTGCTCTTTCGGTCATCAAGATTTCTAGCCCAATCAACATTGGTAAACACCTTTAGTTCAAATTTTCCTTCTCTTCTATACCATAAGATAAATTCCTCAATATTATTTAGATATCTTAGTATTTTTTTCACAACAGTCATATGTGATTCCCTGGGGTTAGCAAAAAATCTAGCAACAATTCCTACTGCATGTGCAATATCTGGTCTAGTGTGTACAAGATACATGAGTTTTCCAATCAATAATCTGTACAAATTTTGAATTACCTCTATTGTCTTGTCCTCATTTGTCAACTTATTTCCAATAGCCATCAATGTTCCAACTAGTTTGGATTCTTGCATCTTGAATATCTTCAAGACATCTTTGATGTACTTAGACTGTGTAATGAAAATACCTTCACTTTGTTGAATGATCTGTAGACCAAGAAATAAATTGATCTCTCCAAACATAGACATCTCAAATTATTTGCTTATCTCATTAGCAAATGATTTTCATAGCATATCAGTGCCTTCAAATATGATGTCATCAACAAATATTTCAGCAATCAAAGTGTTAGCATCAATATCTTCTTTTAAATAAAAAAATGTTGTTTTCACTAGTCCTTATGAATCAAATACTTATTAGATAGGAATGAAGTCATTCATACCAGGATTGGAGCTTGTTTTAATCCATACAAGGCTCTGTGAAGTCTACATACCCCATTCCTCTTGTCTGGATCTACAAACCCTTATCGTTTCTCAATATATACCTATTCTTCAAGTATTCCATTTAGGAATGCTGACTTGACATCCATTTGATATACTTTGAATCCTTTGTATGCAGCATAAGCAAGTAGTATTCTCACTCCTTCTATCCTAGCAACGGGTCCAAAGGTCTCTCCATAGTCTATACCTTCCTCTTGTGCATACCCTTTGCATACTAGTCTTGCTTTGTTCCTTGTGACTTCTCCATTCTCATTTAGCTTATTCCTGCATATCCATTTTGTACCGATGACATTCTTGTCATCTGGCCTTGGCACAAGTGACCATGTTTTGTTCTTCTCAATCTGCTCAATCTCATCATTCATAGCACTTATCCATTCCTCATTATCTAGTGCAACATTGACAGATTTTGGCTCAAACTCACAAATTAAGCAACTTGAGTTTAAAGACTTACTTCTTGTTCTTGTACTAGCTTTATTATCTCCTATGATCTGGACCTCTAGATGGTTCTTCCTTACATATCTTGCAAGTATAGGTACAGTCCTTTGTCTATTAGCTTGACCATTATATTGATCTCCATTCTGTTCTTCATCACCTTGCACATTTTCATGATCATTATCTTGACCGTCGGTATTTGCAGCCTGATGTTCTAGAGAAATGATTTGTAGCTCAATTTATCTACATTGTTGGTAGGGTAGAGTGTCAGGTTCCTCATTGTAAGTGAACTTATTGTAGTCCTCTGGCTCTTTCGTGTTTTCTTGTTCATTCTTCTCCGTAAATTCATCTATCTTTACATTTTCACTTTCAATAATTTTGATAGAGGCTTTGTTTAGACATTTGTAAGCCTTTCTCTTGGTATAATACCCTAGAAAAATTCCTTCATCACCCTTGAAGTCAATTTTTCTATTTCTATCATCTTTTAAGATATAACATTGACTGCCGAAATTTTTGAAATAACTCACATTGGGTGTGTATCCATACCATAGCTCATAAGGTGTCTTCTTGGTGTCTTTCTTTAGTTGTACTTTGTTTAGTGTGTAAATAGGAGTACTGATAGCTTCTCTCCAAAATATTTGGGTGATTCCATTTTTTATCATCAGTGTTCTAGCACAATCAACTATTGCTATGTTCCTTCTTTCAGCAATCCTATTTTATTGTGGTGTTCTTGGTGCAGAAACCTATCTTTTTATACCATGCTCATTACAAAAGTTAGTGAATTCATCTGATAGAAACTCACCTCCTATATCTGATCTCAAACATTTTAGATCCTTACCACTTTGTTTCTCTACCAAAGCCTTATACCATTTAAACATCTTGAATGCTTCAGATTTATCTTTTAGAAACATGACTGTCATCATTCTAGAGTAATCGTAAACAAAAAGAATAAAATATCTATCTCCATAATAAATCTTTTTCCTCATAGGTCCACATAGATTAGTATGGACTAATTATAGAATTGCATCAGATGTATGAATTTTTGTTTTGAAACTAGACTTTTTCATTTTACCTTTTTGACAGTTTTTACACATGATGTTGTTGGGCTTGGTCATTGTCGGTAAGCCTTTGAAATTTCTCTTTTTGCTAATTTTAATCATGTTGTCAAAATTCACATGACACAATATTTTGTGCCACAACCATGTTTCGTTTTTCATAGCAATCAAACAAGTGGATTCAATATCATTCAGATAGAATAAGTTACCTTTTGTCTGCTCACCGGTACCAATCAGATTTCCAGATTTGTTGAAGATCTTTGCCTTCTTATTTTCAAATGCTACTTTGTGACCTAAATTATTCAACTGAGAAACACTTAATAGATTATAATTCAATCCATTTACCCAATAATTATTCTCACATTTTATCTAGTTATTAAAAATTATAGTTCCTCTACCTTCAACTGGACAAGGTGTGTCATTTCCCATTCTTACTGATCCACCTTTGTAGTATTCAAAAGTCTCAAAATTTTGCTTATCACCAGTCATATGATGAGTGCAGCCACTATCTATGATCCAAACATCATTTTTACTAATTTTAGATATGAGATCTATTTCTACATACCTTTCTTCATCATCATCTGAATCATCCTTTACAGCCACAAACACCATCTCAATATCTTCATCAGATTCGGTGTGAGTATCATCATCCTTGAATTTTTCTAGGTAGTTGGCCTTCTTTCCTTTGTCCTTGTAGTCTCGGGTATCTCTTCTTTTTGATTGTCAGTAGCTTCTATAATCACCTCTGTTAGACCTTTTCTCAAAACATCTGTCACTACTTTTGTCATATTTTATTTTGTTAGTACATCTTGCAACAAACTGTCCAAACTCTTTGCAATTAAAACAAACAAGTGGTAATTTACCTTTGTATTTACCTTTGCCTCTCTACATTCTTTTTTTCATAAGTGCTTCAATTTCATCGAGATCATCTTCTTCATTTTCACTATCACTATCTTTTCTTATAGTGTTTCTGTGACTTGATTTACTTATTCTCATAGAAGTTTTGAATGCAGACTCTATGTTTGGTAAGACACTATTATCAAAT
Source organism: Thuja plicata (assembly GCA_018584345.1). Classification (NCBI taxonomy): domain Eukaryota; kingdom Viridiplantae; phylum Streptophyta; class Pinopsida; order Cupressales; family Cupressaceae; genus Thuja; species Thuja plicata. The sequence continues at coordinate 313,973 of MU226991.1, forward strand.
TTATTCATTTCAAATGAAATCAGTCTTCCAATTAAACTATCTAGAGTAACATTTCTAATTTCTACTGCTCTCATTTCATGAATAGCAGATACTCTAATAGCATAGGTAGGCAGTAAGGTTCTTAGAATTTTACTTACCACTGTATCTTCCTCTAGTACACCTCCAACTCCTTGGATAGCATTGAAAACCTCTTTAATTCTTGTGTTGAGTGATGTTTTCTCCTTCTTTCATTTGGAGATCATAAAACTTTCCTTTAAGGATTTTCGCCTTGGCTCTCAAAACATTTTTGTCACCGCCATGTACAAGCTTCAATTTGTCCCACATCTGCTTTGTAGATTTGCATTCTTTGACATCTTCAAATTCAGCATTGGAGAGTGAGGAAGCAAGCTCTATCATCATGTCATTATGTTCATGCTTCTCTCTCATTTGTTCAACTATTGGTGCTCCTGTGGGCAACACATATTCTATTTCAAGGAATTGAGTAACATCATTACCAATACCTGATAGGTGGAGTCTTATTCTGCTTTGCCATGAAGCAAAATTATCTTTGTTCAACTTGGGCACATCTCATCTATTCATCTTGTGATCTTTGACTTAGGTTTTGAAACCTTCCTTCTAAGCACACAAGCTCTAATACCAATTGTTAGTAATAATTGAGAGGGGGTGAATCAGTGGCCTAAAAAAATTATCCTTTAATCACTAACCACCAATCAAATAAACCTCAGATTATTAAGTCCCTACAAGATGCATGCCATGAAATACTTATAATGATTAACTATCTATCAGTTTTCCTTGTCTGTCCTTATTCTCTTTGATTACTGATATGCAGTATAACTATTTACTAAAATACAGTAAATAAGAAGAGTATACCGATATATCCAGAAATGCATATGTGAAATGTAAAATAGTAAAGTAATAAACCATACACACATAATACTTAGATTTTAACGTGGAAACCCTGCTGAGGGAAAAACCACTAGGACAGGTACGCCAAATTTTCACTCTTCTGAAGTGAGCCCTGCTAAGAGCCAACCATGTTAAAGGTTACAAACACACTATTAGGTGTGACCTTGTTAGAGAATTTTATACATATAGGTTGTCACTTAGTATCGGGCAACTTAGTTTGCTACCATCCATGAATTAGCCTCTCTCTTAGGCTGTCAATAGGATTTAGGAAAATCTAGTGCTACTTTCATGAATCAATCTTTTTGGCACTCCTTGGGATGTACCTCAATATATATAAGACTGATAAGTCCTTCTCTGTTAAGAGACTTGATGCTTCAATGGTTAAACTGAAACAAAATGACCTGTTTCTAATGCAACTTGAATTGCAGATTTTCAGATCTATTTAAGTACATTACCTCTCTGATCAATATATCAATTAAATTCTTTGTGCTCCTCACTTTCTACTCTATGATGTTGTGCTCACTATTTTTTGGTGTCTGCAGAATTCCTTAGCTCTTCCTTCAGCTTGATTGATCAGTACTGCATGAAGTTATCCTTCATCAGTTTCTCTTCAACATCTTCTTTTTACTCACTCCCCTTATCCATTTTCTGTGAATGTTATTGGAAGTGAATTAAGCTTGTCTCTTATATAGACATGATATTAATTGATTCTTCATTCTTGATTCTTGGCGTAAAATACAATCTAGCCAATCTGCTTTAAAGCATAACTCCTGAAATATCTCATAGTTATCTTCTTGCCAACTGTACAAATCTTCTTTAAATCAATCATTTAACTCTCGTTGAATAAAACAATGAAAACAACCAGTTAAGTCTATTTTTAGCTCTTGCCAGCTAGATATTTTTTCATTTTTTGAACTCTCTATTTCGTCGGTCAACTCTTCAGTTAGTCATCGGTTACAATTGCCACTTCCGTCGGTGTGACTCTAGTTAGCTTTGGAATCTCCTTCTGTCAGGCATTATTGGATTTATACTCATCGGGAAACACTGTCTTTAGTTCTTCGGGCAACCTGTGGTTTTCTTCATTGGGAAACATTGTCTTCAGTGCGTCGGGTATCACTGTGAATTTTCTTCTTTGGCTTTACCGATGGTGTGCACTCTGTTGGTGTTGTCTGTCACTTAGTGAATACTTGACTTGTATGCATTGCTGAAAGCATAACCTTTGTTCCATTGATTCTCTAAAGTCTTTGGCATTATGTACATGACCATTCAGATTATATCAAATTGACATCAATGAAAATACAAAACATTAATTGATTTAATGCCTTGCATTATCATCAATTTTAGCATTATCAAACATTCAATCAGTTTTATATCATCAAAGTATATCATTATGCATTAGTGATGTGTATAACCATTTTATTAATTTTTCCATAAGTGTCGAGGGTGAGATAGTGGTAGGAGTTGAAGTTTGGTATAAGGGATGAGAATTACATAAATATAAAATAGAATTTTTCTTTGATTCATTTTCTCTATTGGTAACTAAAAGTGATAAAGAGGAATTATTCATATTCTTCTTGTGTAAATTTAAAAATTGGAGCATATTGGCTAGCAACCAATAACACCACGATTCCAATTCCTCTTTTGGTATTGTGATAGGATAGCAAATTATTTATCACTTAGTCACCACTAGTGGGCTACCTTACCTTAGCTCATTTTTATTTAAAGAGCTATTTTTAAATTTAGCATAAATTTGGCATATGATATTCTATTTTTAAAATTAAAATATTTATAGAAACATAGTCCTAGAAACAATGTAGTGGTACTAGTATTTTTCCTAAATTTTAATGCTAGTGAATTTTATTTCTAATTCGTGTTTGATTTTTTTCATCTTTTGAGCTCATAATTGTTTCAAAATATCCAATTTTCGTGATTCTTGTAGAGTTCAAAAAAATATTATAGATATCTTTGTAGCTATCCATGTACCTTTTCTAGAATATTCCTTAGGTATATTTTATTTAGCTTGTCAGTTATTTACATTGTAGTTGATTACTTGGATATTGTGGCACCAAAAAAAGTTTTATATTCATGAAATGACTTCATTATTGCCTATCAATATTTTTTGATATATTTTTATCTTTGAATTTATTAATTGAGGAGGTGTTATTGGATTTTTAATTCATAATTTAATCATAATCATGAATAAGAATAATAAGTGCCACATAGTGGCTAGTACTTGCCTCAATTTGTGTAATTAGTTTTAATTGTTATTAATTGTGTAGAAGTACTATAAAAATATTTGAAAATTGGTATAGTTTATTTATTTTTAATTTTTATTTCTTTTAATGAAATCTGTAATTCTTTTGGAATGTAAAGTAAATAGCAGTTTAGGTATTGTATCTTCCAATGACCTAAAAATGCACTAAGATAATATTGCCAATTGGAAAAAGATATGGAAGATTACTGTTGTAAATTCATTCTTAAAATCATATGGTAAAGTAGTTTTAAGTTATGATTGTTATAATTTTAAACCAACTTTCTAGGCAATATAATTTTATTGTGAAATATAATTCTATTTCCTAATAGAATGTTGTTTCTACTGTTATATTCTCTATAATCTAAAACTTTTACTTATTTGCCTTTGATTCAATAATTATGACTGCCCAACATATGCTATATATTTCACTACATAAACTTCTGTAAATATGAACATATGCAATCAAAACACATTGAGAAAGTTCATCTATATGATTGAAAGAACGAGAATATAAAATTTTAGTGCAATCATAGAAAGAATGTGTTGCATGAAACACACAACACCTTTTGTTTTCACAATTGTAAATAGAGTATATGAAATCTTTCTAAAATGAATAAAATGATAGTAGAATATGTATAGAACTTACCAGTCTATCTGCAAAATCTTCAAGCATAACTTTAAAGAAAGAGGGAGACCCATTAGAACATTGTTTATCATGGTATTTTCCATGAATTTTATAACATTCTTGACTACATATCTTGCACGGTATAAAAAGGTCTCCCGTTTCTTCATCTTCCTTGGCAACAGAGATGGTATCAAAGATAACCCATAAGAATAGGTAGATTAAAAACATAACCTTGACATAGCTATATGTAAGCTAAAATTAATCAAAAAATTACTAATAAAAGTGGCCAGAATGTGGCTAAGTATTTTTTTAGTTGTACCATTCACAAATTGAGCATTCTTATGTAGAATGATATTTCTTAGGCCTTTTAACTATATTCATATGCTAATTTTGTATTAAATGTATTTTCTGATACATAGATTAATATAAGTGATGGTAAAATATTATTAATAATATTGACATATTAAAAACTATATGAATATACTTGAACCTCGTATTAATAAATACATAATCCTTGTATTATAATTTTTCTTCCTTACAAATAATTCCTATATTTCACACTTACTTTTAAGATATCAACATAATTAATATTGATTTACCATAGTTCTTATTTAGTGAACTTTCAATTAATTACTCTATCACTTAATACCTTTAAAAAACTTAACTAATTACTATAAAGTCTATTCATATGCTAATTTTATATTGCAAGTATTTTGTTATACAATCATTAAAACAAACTAATTTACAATAGTTGTTATTAATCACTCTACTAAATGAATAATTAAATGACTACTAACTAAACTCATTTTATCATTTCATATTAAAGATCTTTTCTAATATAGTAATTAGTAATTAATAGTAATTTACCACAACTAACAAATTAATAACAAAATTTATTTGTGATATGTCAATATAATTAATATTAATTTACCATTGTTTCAATTAATCACTTTCTAACAAAATGTCTTTAAATTAATTGCATATTAAAGATATTTTCTAATATGCTAATACTACAACTAACAAATTTATAACCAATAAACATTTCTTCCATAAATAACCATTTTCAACAAACTTTATTCTATAGAAAACATTTAAAAATAAATAAATAATCTTATTACTAAAAGGAAAACTACATCAAATCTTATTTACAAAATAGTTTCAATTAAATTACTGTATCACAGAATTGACTTGACTCTGTTACAACCAAAGCATTCTAGCATCATTACCAGCGCAGAGAAGGAACTGAAAAATTTCTCGAGAGAATAGATTTCAAGTCAAATTAGTATTTTTCTCTTAAAAAGAATGTCACATATAGTATGCAATGTTCATTTAATTCTTGCAGATATTTTAATCTAAATCTCCCAATATGTAATTTCATTTTTCTCATCTTGTTGTCTCATTTTTTTGCATCCCTTTATTTGTATTATTTTTTACACTTCGATCAATTAAAAAATCCAAATCTGTCACTCAAATCATCAAAACACAAAGGCGGAAAGGGGAAACATTTAAATATCAAACTAAAACTTTAAGTGTTACCATGTCATAATTCCAGCTCCAGCTATCAAGAAACGCTTGTTAACAAGACACCTCAGTGTCATGCAGACTCCTCTCTGCTTCACCTAGCGCAAGCTGATTGGAACCCAAACCACCACCATGGTCATCTGAGCAGATGTTTTTAGAATTTGAAACACCAGTAGTAGGAAGGAAAATGTTTGTATTTGTTTCTGCACTTCATTATTTCTCTGCAATCACTTAGCAGATGTAATCAGTATATATGGATAAGAAAAACATTAGAAAAATATAAACCAAAATCCATTTCCTATTTGGAATCATATAATTTTTGTTTGCATAGGTTGGTTTCTATCAAGAAGAACAAGAAGAACAAGAATGAAGTATGAATGAAGTTCAACATAGTGTAAATAGAGAAACGGAAAACTGAAAGCGTAGAATCAGGGCACAAGAAAGCTGTGAGAGGAGTTGAAGCAACAACTAAAGCCATTATCCTATAAAATAGGAGAGAAAAACTCAGATCGTGCAAACATAAAAATCCATGTATAAGACCCCAAAGCAAATTAACCAATGAACGGAAAGAGAAATAATTTTTGGTATTTATAAAGCTAAAAAATACATATATACACTTAGAGGAAGAAAGAAATTTTTTATAAATATAAAAAATAGTTCCTTACAATTGGTGGAAGCAAACTTTTTTAATCACTAGTTAAACATTTTTCATTGCAATAGTATTTGCCTAACGGCAAGTACTAATAAGGAGTCTTGAAAAATCTCATATGGCGTAAGTTTTTTCCTATATTTTTGGAATCATACTTCAAATAGAAACACATAGAAACACTTGGGAGGAGCTTGGCTTGGGGTAATAGTATTGATCATATTATGGGATTAATATATTCTAATATTGATAATTAAAATGCATGTTTTATATCAAGCATATATATTGCACACATGCACTTTGTTCCAAGATTTGAAAGATCCTTGGATACCATCATATATTTTTTTATTCAAGGATGATCTTTCTTTTGATTTCCTCTTTCCCTTTGATGACAAAAATATTATACCTTTTGATGATGGTACTCGAGATGAGTTTAAGTATATTTCAACCATTATAAAGTGTAACTTGAGTTATTTGGCCCATATGTTCATATCATGTGTATCCATACTATAAAATAAATGCAAATATAAATTATATAAAAGTATCACAAATGTAAGTATAAATAATTTAATCAAATGCCACTATAACATGTCATCTAGTAATGCACAAGCCTATCATCACAAAAGACTATGAATGAAGTATAAAACATTTCACACAAACAAATATGTAAGGATAAGTATGAAACCATAAAAGATTCGTATGAAAAGGTTTATAAAGATCTCAATAAATGATGACCTCTATAGGATACAACACATTTAAGAGATATAAAACAAAATTTTCTACATAATCTTTTAAAAATATTTCAAAAGCTATAGAAATGTGAGTATAAAGCTTAAATAAAATAAAACATTAGCATGGGACTGAATAGAAGATACTATAGATTAGATAATATTATGGTAGCAAAAATAAAATAGTTAGGAAACTAACAAGAATATATATTCTTATTTATACAATATATTTATAGATTTCAATTATAATAATAAGTTAAAATGGATAACTTAACAACATAAACTAGTTATAACTAGATACCTTAACCACAGTGAATGTTGTTGAAGTTTTTTTACAAACATGAACAAGTCAAAATATCATTGAATTTATTAACCAAAGATAGCATATAGATATGATGAATAATATTAGATAGGTTGAAATAACCTTGAATAAATCTACTAGAAAAACCCTATCAAACAAAGGTAGGTTTAGATGACTTTTAGATATTATATACAATAATTCCTAGTAATGACAATTCTATAAGTCATTTTTAAATGGTCTCACAAAGAACATACAACCATAGCCTGTAAAAATAATGATTTAAATCAACAACAATGTTGCATACATGCAAACAACTATTTAACCATACATTAAAACAACTTATTAACCATGTGTGGATGGTACATGTACATGCCCCCTTTACACAATTGTACAACTTTGAAATCTCAAGGTCACCTGATCTACTTGGTACAAATTCTCAAAAATCTCAAGGTCACAATCTACTTGGTACAAATTCTCCACTTGTTTTTGCATCCATCTATGGATTAACTAACGTTATTAAAAATCTTTTCATTTATAATATTGATTTAGAAGACATGATTTCATGATAATTCATTTGCTAATAATTAATCTACATATTTCCTTTGTCAACATTTATAGGCTTGCATTCCTTCACACTACCATAGTACTTACCTTGCACAATAAAATAAAACATAAATCTAAATTTTTTTTTTTCACATTAAATTATTTATAACTAATATATATTCTACCAGCAATTTTTGTCTTTTTACACATAATGAACAGTCCTCTATCAAGTATATTTCGGATATAAATCAAAATCAAATAGACCAAATCTTTTAGTATTTAATTTTTGACATTTTAATCATGGAATATAAAACTAAAGTTTATAATATAGAAAATGTATACACCAACTTCGTGCTCCTTAGTGATTTCAAAGAAACCCTAATTTTTAACTCCACCTTCTTTCGGGTAAGATACACGTCTATACATTCGTAACCCTAATTTCTTGTCATATTCTTCCCGCACGTTTTTCCATATAGGTTAACCAGCGTTCGCTATAAACGGAATTTTTTGCAGGAATATGGTACTATACTGGTAGTCAAATTGAAATACATACAATGGATCTGATAACGCCATGTACAATAACTACAAACGCTCTGCAAATTGTCAATGAAAGACAAAGCAAATTGTCGTAGCAACTATTTTACCTAAAACTTTATTGCACAGAATGCACCATCCTTTCATTATCAAGATGCAAATTGTAATGAGCATCGGAAGTGTTGATAATGATAGGTTGGCACAGCTGCTTTATTAGGAAGCGTTTTGTGGCAAGAATGACGGTAATCTGAAGATAAGATTCCTGGTTCCAGGGGAAATAACTTCTACGTACACGCAATAAGCGTATTTCTAGGCTTTTTCTTTCTATGGGCTGTAATCAATCTTCACTTGTCCCACTATTTGAATAAGGAAAATCCTTTCCCTAATTTCAGTGTCAAATCTAAAACCTGGATTCCAAGGACTCTTAATTCAGTAAAAGAAAGACTTTCCTTCCTCGTCAATGATATATTTGACAAATGCACAATAATTGTTCTTAGGACGATTCTACATTTAATCAAGCTGTAGAATAAAATGCTTTGATGAATGCTTCTTGGATGAAATTGTGTGGTTGTGGCTTCATCAATTTTGATTGATACAAAGAGTATTTAAACGAAATGATTTGCAATGTTGGGAACCTTGTATGATTGTAGAATCAAATGAAGAGGATAAAGAGAGTGTCATCTAAATGCGTGGCTATATCCTAACATATATATATGGACATGCATATTTTTTATACATCTATATTTATCACATTGAAATGGATAGGTCATAACATTTGAATCAATAATATATACTTTTTATTATTCTATTCAATTTCGAAAATGTCATCCTTTTCTAGTAGTTTGAAATGGATAGGATCATAACATTTAAATTAATAATATATGTTGTTTACTATTTTATTACATTTTGATAATGGTATCATTTTTATTAAATTGACATGGATAGGGTCTATGGGAATATAATTTTAGTAGCTTTATGTTGAAGATAAGATGGAACATTAAGTATTATGCTATACTGAGAGTGGAAGAGTTTTGGTTAGTTGTGGATAATATGGTGTGGGACCATAGAGGTTTGATTTGATATTGTAGTATGGATTATGGTAATACTACTTTTGAAGATGGAGCTAGATTTTGTCAATGACATAAAAGGAGTGGAATGTATGATGAAGAATATGATGTTTTTTGTATTTTTATTGTACATGTTGGATTATTTGTTAAAAGTATTGATGAAGATCTTAGGTTTTATGTATGGATTGTTGTATTGTTCCTCCGTTGCTTTGTTGTGTGCACATCTAAGAAGTGTACTATATAAATAAACTATTTATTAGAGAAGATTAAACTTCATTTATTGTAATGTATCAATTAATCTAATAAAATGTGTAAATTTATAATTAATTTAATTATAAAATTGATAAATTTAAGGAATGTATAAAAGAAAATGATTTTATGCTAAAAAGAAAACACGTACAAAGGAAGGAAAAGAGTGTTGAACACGATTTTGAAAGTTGTTTTTCTAATATATATGACTATTATTGACTACAAGTTTTTATTGAGATGAAATCATAGTTCTAAGATGAAAATGCAGTTGTAGTTTAGTATGCATAGTTCATAAGAATCTATATTTTATAGAAAAATAATATTTGTTCAAGCATCAAATATTTTGAAAATAACAATAAATACAAATAGTAATGAAGATAATAAAATTTAGAAATTCTATCGTCTCTCATTTCCAATCCCTTTATGATTTTGTGATGGTCCAATTCTATGATAAAATTGAACATGCTTATTGACATATGTTAGGTACAAAGTACTGATATAACATGCTACTAAATTATGTGTGGAAATATTATGTTGTGTGATGTGTAAAGGTATCTAGGAAGGAGAATTATACCATTATCCTAAAGTGCCTTGAAAAAGTCTAATTATGCGAGTAATTATATAAAATTTTAAATTAAAATAAATAATTCATTGAACATAAATTAATTAGTATCACATTTAATTTAATGAGTATAAATTCTATTTATATGATAATTGATACTTAAGATTAATTAAAAATTAAATAGATCAATAAAGTGATAATATTAAATAAAATATTTATTCAATATGATTTTGTATTTAATTATTATAATTAAATATGGTTCTTATGTAAAAGACTTTCTTTTAGAATGAAAAATAAATAATTATATGTTATTTTAATTTGGAAAGAAGAAAACAATAAAATATTTTTTTATCTCTATTTAATATTAAAGAAACTTATATTTAATTTTCTAATGGTTTAATATTTTTATTGATGTGTAAGTTAAATATTGTAATCATTCAAAAAAAATTACATAGCTATGTTTTGAGAAACTTCATAGTTGATGATTTACATGCTTTCCTACCCAAACCCTAGGTTCAAGAGGTGTCATTAAGAACGTCACTTGTTTAATTGTTATGTCCTTACATCACCCAAAACTATATCCAAAAAAACACATACCCGAATCATCCTTGCACTAGCTTCTCTTCCATTAACACTTGAGATGCATCATGAATTAATTTTGCAACAATGGTTGCATGCCAACCAGCTTGATTATTCATTAAAATAAAAAGTTATTACGAACAATTTTTTGTTGGCATTTCATGAAGATGATCACATCCTAGATCATGTGGTGAATGTTGTAGTATTGTCATTGTTGGCAACAAGTCTATTTCAAACATCAAATTAGTTATACTGATGAATAAGGTGATTGTACATGAATTTTTTAAGTATTTAGTGTATCGGCGATAACATAGTCTGTGATGACAATTTCAGTGTGCGGTGATAATTTGAAGGATTCAGATGATGTGATCGTGCATACAGTATCTACAGAGTCATATTTACCTACATCTATGATCATCTAAGATGATTCAACGTACAAATGGACATTTTAGGCAAATATCATTTATATTGGCAAGAATAGTCAACCGTTCTAGTCAAGGTGATGAAATCGAGGTAGTGATAAATTATGTGTCACAATTTGATTATTTTATGAATTGTACTATTGAGGGATGACCTTGAGGAGTTCAATTTCCTATGTTGGCATTATCTCTTGTGGAGTTTGTTAGGATTTGGAGGCTGACAATAAGTAACATGTTTAGGGTTATTCACTGACCTAAAAGTATATATAAGAGGTAAAAGTGAAGGGTAAAGTGTTTTTGTGGTTAGGGGTTGTTGATGTGATGATTATAACTTGGTTGAAGTGAATGTATGTATGAGTAAAGAAACAATTTAAGAAGTGTTGAAGTGGATCTATCAAGTAGAATGTGCTACTTTCAGATCAATTTTATTTGAGTTTATTCTTGAGGCAAGTCCTAACCCTCTTGTCATCAAAATCCTCTAACAAGGTTACTCCTAACAGGGTATGTAGGATCCTAACAGGTCTGAAGATTAATTCCTCTAACAGGGTGACTCTCAGAAGGAGTTTCAAATCCCTTAACAAGGTAGTTCCTAATAGGACCTTGTAATAGCTTCTAACTGGGCTAAAAATTCTCTTAACTGGGCATGCCCTTAACAAGGTGGCTGTAATGTTCCTAACAGGGAAGATCTTATTTGTGCACTTGTGATATTTGTGGGTGCGATAATTCCCACCGTGGTTTTTCCCTCTAACAAGGGTTTTCGCAATAAAATATTGGTTTTATTGTGTTGATTTCATGGATGTATGTTTTGTTATGCTTTAATGTTATAGTTAGCTTTACATGTTTATTACTTTCAAAGTTATTGGAAATATTTTGTAGATCTGTAGTTCCACAAATTCACCCCCCTTCTTAGTGCCTTATAACATTAACAATTGGTATCAGAGCCAAGTTCCCTTGAAGAATCCTAACAGCTTGGGAAGGATCCTTAAGGAAGATATGGAGGGTTTAAGATATCAATGGAAAATTGAAAAGAAAGTTGAAGATGTAGAAGAGTTCATTGACTAGTTGAAGGAGAGACTCAACAAATCAAGAGCTAAGAGGTATGATCTCGTTCAACAATTATCTGAGAGACAATATCTCATTGATCAAATATCTGAAGAAAGTGGGTCTGAGGAATATGAGGCTTCCCTAGAAGATTTAAAAACCAAAAATTGAAAGCAAAGGTGATCAAGATCTATTATATCTTGTAACGAAATTAAGGTAGTAGAACAACTTCCTCCACAAACCTTGAGAGGAGTGTTATAGGAAAAAATTCACAAACCTTTTGAAAACTATTATAGAAAGTTAGCAAAAATAAAAATAATTAAGATGCACTATAAAAAAAAAAATGATTTACATGGGGAATACCATTTAGGAGGGAAAACCTCACCCTTAAAAAGTTGCTTAATATATTTTTCAAAAATCAACAAAATATTACAATAACCAAGATTCTCATAGGAGTATAACCAACCAAAGATCCAAGGGTAACTAAAAATCTATAAGAATATTACACATTTCTCCCATCTCATGCACCAGTATATAGGAGATACAACACATGAAACTATCAAATGGTACTAAAAAGACATGGGCTAAAAGCCACCTCAAAAAGTGGAACCACGTCATCTCCAATCAAAGATTCCTTATGATGTATCAAAACACATGTGCTAACACATGAGAACTCTCTTTTACATCTCATTTATGTGTCCAATGTGTTTTATATATCCTATTCTAGGAGATTGAAATTTTTTTGAGGCTACAACATTTGAATTGGGTGTACTATAGTACATAAATTTTACAGATTAAATTTTGAAAGCCTTAGAGGCTCCTAAGTGTATTGAAAGTTTCCATAATAAATGTAGCTATTTATAAATTGATAGTACAGAGTCAATACACTTAGGAGCCTCTAAGGCTTTCAAAATTTAATCTGTAAAATTTCTCTAACAACTTCAAGAAATGAAAACTTTAATAGCTGTAATTCTAGACACCATCTTGCAATGAAATTTAATGGAATTTTATCTTTCCAATATGAACCTTTATAAAAAAAATTACAATAAATCTATGCTAAAATGTAAAATTACTATAAATAGTATCCTTGTGTAAATGTAAGGTTGATACACCATTTTCCTAATAAAAGTAAGAGGAAAAAATGATATTCAAAATAATATTCTCTATTAGTGGATAGAATAAAAATATGAAAAATAATAAATCTTCACATGACCTCCACAAGGGTACCAAACCAATATTAAAATAGAATTGGTCAAAGTTAAGTTCTCCATATCTTATCAACTACTTTGATAGCTAATATGCACAACATTCAAATTTGGTCACCCAAATCTGGAAGACATACAAATAACATATGTAAATATGAATAGAAATTAATGGAAACCTATAATCCACTCTAAAGGAGAATTCCTAGAAGTAAATTATTCCTCTATTACATCATATTCTCATTACTACTAATTTTTTACATCCTATATGATTGTAACTAAACACAAGATAAATAATTTCAAATAAATATTTCATCCACCATTTCTCTAGGAGTTCAAGTACAAATTCCAAATAAAATGGATATATATATATATATATATATA
>MU226991.1:327614-369683 GCA_018584345.1 Thuja plicata
AATGTGACCTTTTTGTAGAAACTTGTACATTGATTACTTTCCAACTTTGCAAGAAAATTAAAGACCGCATTCTTCTTACCATTCACATTAATTAAAATGAGTCAAATTGTTATTCTAAAACCATTCAAAATAGAAAAACTCAAGAGCACTACACATCTAAAAAGGATGAAAAATATGAATTTAAAGATGGTAATCATCATTTCTTACCTCACTTCAATCAAAATATTTAAAGAAAAGTTGAAATAGAAAGATGATGGTGTCCATTTATGAAAGGACTTACATAGATAACCCATGGGTGAAAGAAAATTTAATTTATGAGTTGATACACAATTTCTAATTTAAACTTTTGTTTGCTAGAGTCTATTTTTAATACAAGAATAGTAAATATAAATCTATTATGTGTAGTACTTTTGAGACAAAGTGAAAATCAAATGTTGAAATCAATACATGAGTAAAAGAAACTTGAATGTGTAAGTTAACAAGAAAAATTTTAAATAATATTTTCTTTACCAGGATATATTTTTAGCAATATTTATCAAATTAAATCCCTTATGTGAACTTGTTTTCATAAATAGTGAAAATGAATGGTGAGTTCTACAAAACCCTAAATTCGTGCTCAATAATTAAAAACCTAGCACTAAAATTTGATAGGGTAGTAGATAATATAGTTAATGTTACATGTGTGGTTGTTGTTGCACCAAAAGATTGACCTTTAAATGCTATATAAAACCACTAGAATTATAGAATCCATAGGAGGCGGTTAAACCATGTCACGAATACCACGAAGGATGCTTGTTGGTATTAAGGAACACTGAGATGGGGGGGTGAATTAATGTTCTATATTTAACTTTCATGATCAGATTCCTTAACCATAAACCAAATACAATGAAGAACACAACTAAAATATAAAGAATACATCCACAACATCATAAAACCATGATTTTTTCATGGAAACCAGATTAAGGGTAAACATATGGTCGGGATGTAACCCACAAATGATTACTTGTTAAAGGTTTGAGTACAATAACGAGAATGCACATGCATTAAAGAAAAATTCCTAAAGCTCACTACTCAGATTATAATGTAGGAAGAATTAATACCTTACAAAATAATTGCAATCCAGAAGATGAACTAAAACATAGCAACAAAAATTAAAAAGAAGTTCCATGTAGGTGCAATATAGAAATCCTCTTCTCAATCTTCAACCTAACCTCTGCATTCATGTCCTTCACATATCCAAATATATATCAATCATAAAATACCATCTCTTCCCATCGTACACATAAATCAACTCAAAAATTGATCTCATATACACGTTATCAAATTTAATTCCTTCACTAGTCAGCCTCAAGAACAAAATAGATAATATGTAGAGTTTCAACCAAGTCTTCAATCAAAACATCATCCTAACCTTGAAAAATTACATAGATGTCTTGTACCATGTTTCCTATACCAATATAAACTCCAAAAAAATTAATCACATTAGCTAGATAGGATCACCGATCGATCTATCAACACTTTGTCACTGTTTACCTCTTATCACGGGAAAATTGATACTTACTTGATAATATAACTTGCTCACCCGAGATCACTAATTTATGTGAAGATGGAATAAGGTAGAGTAGATTTTATTGAAGCTCCCCGTAGGTTTTCTACTCAAAACATGAAAGTATATGTTTGCGCCAAAGAATTTACTATAACATGTACATTGTCCCTAGATTCTTCCATACTTATTCAATTACTGCTTCAATCCATCAGTTTTATGAGAATATGACTAGAGACCATTTGAATCATTTATGGTTTTCATCAATGACAACATACAAGCCATCTAGAGCAATGTCTCTTTCCAACAATTTCCCCCTTTGGCATTCATGAAAACACTTAATAAAAAATGACTAAGTGTCAAAAATTTTAAAAAAAAATGCAAAAAACTCTAACTTGTCTCCCCAAAATATCTCTCCCCAAAATTGTGCTCATATTGAGCTAAATATGCACATTTTTCAGTTCATTCTCTCCACTTTTGACATTAACGGTAAAGGCTACGAATCACAATAAAATTCATCTACCAAAATCTTATTTGTCTCTTCCTATGTATAGGTATGAAAAGTATACTTACATGATTTTGAAAATATTTGATAAATTTTTTCTTGGAGTACCAAAGTCAGAATCCCAACTTTTCTTCAGACTATCTATAATTGGAATTTTCCCACAAACAACATAAGAAAGTTTCTCTACTAATTCCAGATTATGTGGATCAGGGGAATTATATGGTCTCTCTTCTTCTTTAAAGCCATTGAGAAAGATTTCTAGCTTAGGCTCAATCATGTTCCTAACCTCACCCATTCTTCCTTTCATCCTCTCCTTTTTGTAACCAATGTCTTGATATTATCAATCAAGCTGATAACATGTCCTCACTACCTAGAAGCTAAATTTTAGAAGGGATCATAATATTTAGACAACTCATCTAGTTTTATTTCACTCTTTATTAGATTATTTATGTCTTCAACACTCTTAGGATATGAAATACATGCTCTATAGATTCTTTTGTTACAAGCTAGGGTTTTCATTGCACCAAAAGATCAACTTGTTAATGCCCGATACAACCACTAAGCTTATAGAAGACACATGAGGTTGTTAAACCATGTTGCAAATCCATGCGAGGGACATTAGCACAGTGCCAATAATCCCCTTCCAAGTGTCACTTGTTGTGGCTTACGTGATTTGAACCTGTGACCAAGCTCTGATACCACTTGTTACAATCTAGGGTTTCAGTTGCACCATAAGATCGACCTATTAATGCCTGATACATCCACTAGACTTATAGAAGACACATGAGGCTGTTAAACCATGTCGTGAATCCCCACGAGGGACATTGGCACACTGCCAATAGTTTCATCCTTTGTTTAGAGAGTCTTTCAACCTCTATATGAAAAATCCCAATGATATATTATCCTTTACTTTCAACCCACAAAGTTGATGATATATTTTCTCATCAAATTTGTTCTGAACTTTAATCATAGCTGAATTTTCTAATGAATTAAAATGAGTACTTACGGCATTTAGAAACCCTTCAAGCTAACCTGAGGGTATATCAATTTGATTTTTTTCATAGGTCAGAATGATCTTTCCAATTACATAAGATGCACATTCTAATAATTCATTATCCTTCAAATGAGTCTTCAAACTTTATTTTCTATCCTTGGCCTAAGCTACCAAAGCAAGTATCATCATCTGCACTAGATTGAGAGTATCCAACTGAGTTGGTCCTTGAATAATTGATATCTCATTCATATCCATGATTTCTTCATCAATAAATTCTTTCACTTCCTTCACCGTGTCTCTTTCCTCTATTTCTATCATAGTCATCTTATACTCTTCTTTCTCTGCATCCCCTTTCACTTCATTTGTAATTTTATCTTCCTTACCAACTTCTCATGTTTCATCATTGTCATTCTCTACTTCCTCATTATTTTATGTCTCAGTTTGATCATCAATCATAACATTATTTTCAACATTTTTAGTATCTTTCTTTTCCTCCTCAATAAAAAAATCATCACCGGATAAAGTCATAGGAATGTCAAAAATGTCCTATGTCTTCCATTCATCATCACTCATGATCTGAACTAAAAATGTAAATAGAAATATTGAAATGTATACATCATGATCCTCATGTGTAACATGGAAATAGGTGTCCATCGGTTCACTGTCATGAACAGTGGTCTCATAATGTTTATAATTTTCATCATTCTTAGGAACAACATCATGCTAATTTTGTAGCAAACAATTTGTCAAACATTTCTCATTATCTTGTATTAGCTCATCAATTTTCCCAATCATAAGTTTTTTTATTCTTGTTTTTATCAGAAAATCCTCCTTAGAAAGTTCAAGTATTCTTTCTATCTCTTCAACAACTATCACAGGACATAACTGAATCAATATTATTTTCTTAATTCTTTTATCCTTTGATTGTGCACTGACTCTTCTACTCTCAATGATATCAGATAAATCATCAATAATATCTCCTTTGATCTTAACTAATTATTTATTAGACTTGTTCAAATATTCAACAATTCCATCCTCTAGCATTCTCTTTTCTTGTTCATCATACCTATTGTAGTATCTCTTAAGCTGAACCAAAATACCAAAAGCAGTCATGTTCTTAACAACATCATTTACCGTCATGTGTAGCTTACCAATATAAAATTTTGGTTTCTTACTTGGTGGCTCCTCCTCTGGTGGTGGTGCTTTAGTTACCTTGGCTTCCATACCTTTTTTCTTTATTTTTTGATGTCGTCATAAGATATTGTCTCTCCATCTTCATCATCTTTTTTAGCTCCTTTGTCCAGTTTGGTACTAAAAATATTTTACCCTTTTTCTTTTAGGTTCTTATTTCTCCTTTGGTTTTACTATTTTTGATGAAGTTTCCTTGGTTCTAGGGGTCATAGGTATAGATGACTTCTTTGTAGGTGCACTAATTGAAATATGTTTTGAGATTCTTGTCTGTATCGCTTTAGATAAATATGCAATAGGTGTAGTGCATGGTAATGGTGCATCATCATCAACATCAATAGGTCATTGCTTTGTTTCCTTCTTCCTATTTTCTTGTTCAAAATTATTCCTTACTTCTGCCATATTTTCCTTTGTAAAACTAAATATTTCTCCCATTAACTCAACTTCTCTTCTAATTTTCCTATCTCTTACAAGGTCTGTTAACCTCCATATGAATTTTTAGACTCTTTTCCATATATGTACGAAAACTTTTTTCATTTGCATCAATGGGGTTTTCAAGAAAATATTTGACATAAATCTCAAGTAGATATTGATCCACCTCATATCCCATAGGAATAATCCATAATTTTTTTAGTTCCACTGCTTCCATCAAGAATTCATCAGTCTCAACCATTTTCCTCATGCTTTTCAATAATTTATTTTGGTATTTTGTACCTTAGATGCATTTGTTCATGGAAACTCATGCAATATCCCCAAATTGTACTCCTTCTAGTCTTACAATCAACCTTAAAGTAATATTCACTAATTTGAATGACTACTAGCTTGTCTTTCTTCCAATGAATGTTTCCAACTCTAAGAAAGCAGTTTATGAAATAAAAGAAAATGTATATGATCAGTGAACCATACTTGAATAACTATTTTCTATCTTTTTTTTTTATCTTTTCCAAGTTCTCTAAAATCTGAACTCTTAATGCCTCATAGATGTCATACTTCCCATCCTCTTTGACCATTCCATATCCAGTATGAAGGATTGTTCTTTAAATGAAGTTTTCTCTACTGGAATGGTATACCTTACAGCTCAAAACCATAAATGTGAACCTAACATTTGGTTGTCAAATGTTGTTAACATTCATAGCATACCTATCCCATTAAGAATTAGTTAAATATGGTGTGGGAGCACCTAAGGATTGGAAGGCTACCAAGGGGTCATTTGGATGACCTTGAACAAATGAAGACTACAAGGACATAAAATATCTCAAAACATTGTAATCTGGGCCATTAGTGCCTATGGATTGTAATGAAGTCTATGTAATGCAAAGTTGCCATGAAAAGGAAAATAGCCCTACAAGGGTCACCATGTAATGGGAGATGGATATTTTAGTCTTTGATAGGTTTAACGTGAGTAAGAACATGTAATATGACTTGTGTGGTCATAAAAACAATGTAATAGGGGTGGTAGGATGTAATGGTGCCTAAATTGGTCATAAAGCCTTAAAGGTTAATAGGCAAGTTCATAGGTGATAGGGGTAAGTACAGATGTTTGAAAGTAATGAAATGTGAAGAGCCATGTAAAGAAGATTAGTTTTTATCTATTTGTCAATTTGACAACTTATTTGTGGACTTGACAACATCCACTACACTTGTAAAAGCCAAGAAAGTCAAAAAAGACCCTTGGACAATCGATTTTAGGCAGTTATAGTCAATTTTTAGGAAATTTGGGGTAGTTCCAAAGTTGGTTGTCAGTAATATGGGGGACTGATAGAGGTCTATTTATCATGTAATATCCTAAGAAACTAAGAATAAGTCAATGTAATAAAGTTTGGAAACAATAAAAGTTTAATTTCTTTGCAAGTTCTTCATTTTCGTCGTGGTAATAGTCGTCTTGTTTAGTAATTTTAATGGTTGTGTTGCTGAATCATTAATGGAGTATTGATTTAGCATGTTAGGAAAATGAGTTAACTCCATTTTGGTCTTTTTAGTACATGTTCTGGTGGAAATTTGACAGAGATCTAGTGGATTGAGGGAGACTTAACCAAACCCTCAAATACGGTAACCTGAGAGGGACAAAATATGATCCCTTAGTAGTTTCATGTCCAATAAGCCTCTCATCTTGGAAAGTGATGAGGAGGAGATGTATTCCAACTTTCCTTGAAGTTGAAGGGGTCCATGCATAGATTTGGCATCTGTTTGGGCCAAAGAAGTGAGTGTACAATCTCAGAGAGAAGGGTTATCTCTGTCACAGTCAGAGTATGTAGGCTTGTCCACAAAAGTGATGAAAGTTATGGCCTTGGAGACTTGAAGGAGTGTTTCAGGGAGAGTATTGTAGACACCTAAATCTTATTACCAAAACTAATCACATTTAGTGCCTTCTTATATCATTATCAGTTAAGTAATTAAGCATTACCTAAATGATCTATGTCATCCCCTAGCCCTAATTAATTCAATTAATTGACTATAGTCCTAATTAATTATTAAAATAAACCAATAGCTTAATAATTAATTCAAACCCTATTCCCCTATTATTGAATGAATATGTTATTTATGTAATTCAATTCATTAATATTCCCTTTAACCCCTAACCTCACCTATCCTAAATACCTAACCTTGAGTCTAAACTCAACCCAACCCTTTGACACATGTTAACCTAACCAATCCCAACCACCTAACCCTGAGTTCAAACTAATCCCAACCTATTCACAAATGCTAAGCCTTCCTTATCCCCATAATCACCCTTCTTATCTCCTAACCCCAATCCTAATTCTATCCATAACCATGTCATATTCCTAATCCCTGATTAGGAAGTCAATCCCTTTCCCAAAGTCAACAATCTCAAGCCAAGCCTATCCATATGCATTTAAGGCTCTTACACCTTCATAAATGCCTCTTATATCCTCATTAAGGCTCTTACACCCTCGTTAAGAGGCCTTATCCCTTAAATTCTCCCCTCATCCCCTTGTCCCATTTCCCTAAATAGTCACATTCCTCCCCACTTTCAACCCAATCCCTTTGTGACAAGTGTCACAATTTGATGCACTTGAAGAAGCACAATCCATGTGCTCTCTTCTAGTGGCATATGGATCTCTCTTCAACTTTTCATCTGAGCCCTTGGTTTTCCTACCCATTGCCTATATAAGGAACCCCTTTCCTTCATATTTTCAATCCACCTTTCATGCATTGTTATAATGTTATTTTGAGAGCAAATCATGAATCCATCTTTTATAATGCTAGTTTGAGATCAGAGCTTGAAGCTTGAAGCACATCTATGAGCACACATCCACAAAAAATGGACAAATCTAATGAACAAAATGGAGTTTGAATGAGCTTGTAGGAGGTTTTCACTTTCTTCATTTAGCTTATTTCAAGTTTTCATTTTATATCTTAGCATGTGTGTAGTTTAGATTATTAGTTGTTGAGTGTTTTGATTCATTATTATTCTCCTTTACACCTAATTTTCACAGCTCACATTCTGGCATGCACAATGGGACCCACTTCATGGCTTCCTTTTCATTGTTTTGCTTGCAAACTAACCCTCTAAGCTAATGTATTTTTATTGTTTGAGTATGTTTTGCAAGATCTTGTTTTCTTTTGCAAGTTGAAAAAGGCAAGAAGAATATATTCCTTCTATCTTCTTTCTACTTTCTCTCTATTACGCTTCCATGAATATCATTGATATACAAACAAGATGACTATATTCCTTCTATCTTCTTTTTACTTTCTCTCTATTACCCATTTGTTGAAATATGGTCTATATCACTGGGACCATTATTTGTAAAAACATGGGGGAAAGGCACTATAAACCTACAATAATGCACTCTTACTACCTATTTTCATGTTTTTTATAGGTCTATGGATTAGCCATCTAGTTTGGTAAGAAAGCACATAATCTTTTGATTAAAAAATTCCCATTTCACTTTTTGGTGTTTAAAAAGAACAGTGTATGTACTCACATCATTTCGCACTTGGTTTTGGGTTTCAAAGTCAACAAAAGTCAACATTTCTTTTTTGGGCTTAAAACAAACGTGCACAAAATCTTGAATGCTTTAATGAAAATTAACAAATCAAACATCTGATTTTGGGTTTAAAACTAAACAATCAAATCACACATCTTGTTTTTGGATCTTAAAATTGAACTAACTATCAAACACTTCACTTTTTGGGTTTTAAAATTTGACAAAGCAATCACACATTTCCTCTTGGGTTTAAAATCGAACATCAAACGAACTCTATCTCAAATGCAAAAAGACAAATTGAACAAGGCAAACAATATCTCACTTTGGTGCTCATAAAAAGAACAAGCTTGTGAGTTCATTTCAGTTTTAGATCAAACACACATTGCTTAACTTATCAAAAATCAATCACGTGTCTTATGTGTTTAGTGCACTTACACAAACGTTTGTATAATGCAACCTCACTTCATGCACTATCCTCTCCCATTGGCTCTCGTGGTCATTGGTGCAAGAGAAAGGTGATTGTGATTGTTCAATTTTTTTTTTGCAAATCTACTCTTGATAAATCTTCAGATCTTCTTAGAGGGGCCTATCAAGAAGAACCACGAGTCCTTCTGGAGAATGACCCCAAACTGGTAAAATCCTTTGGCCAGTATATAAATAAGGCACTAAGAAAAAGAGAATCTATATCCTTTCAAGCTCAGGCGAGTCATGTTCAATGGTAGTCCAGACTGGGTGAACTCCCCAGCATATCGGCATGATTGAACTAGGCTCTTAAGTGAGTCATGCCATAAAAATCGGTTGCAGGGACACCACAAAAATACTATCAACTAAGCAATCTAGCAACCTACCTGATCCATCCCCAAAAGCTTGATAATCGGCTGGGCAAGGAAGACAGAAACTTCCTCCAGAAATTTGCACAGTCGTGCCACCCTGAGCATTTGGAGTCGGCTAATAAGCATCATGGAGCCATAGCATGCTTGATGGTGGTCATATTCTGATTAGCTCTTGTGTGTGTGCCTACATATATGGACAAAGTTTTTCAAGCTCACCACATCCTTAAGGTAGAAAGTGCATGTACGTGTTTTCAGTGTTACAAACCTTGTGCAAAACAGTTCTTGAACATACAAAAATCTAAAGGTTATAGATCGACATTTCATGCTTCTTGCAAGGTTGCTTTGCCTCTTGCAATATTTTTTTCTCATAAATTCCAAAAGTTCATCACTTGTTCCAAAAGAAAAAATAATCCAAGGCACACTTGTCATAGTCACTACCTACAAAAGTATCAGATTGAACTCATGTCCCATTCCACCAAGCATCTAAAAGTGAAGACTCCTTTGCCACATATCTATCGACAACAAAAGGCTATAACCAAAGAGGCCAAGAAATATCAGTATATCACTGAAATCATTAAGGAAAAAAACCACAACCTTGAGGAATACGAGAGGGTCTAGTACAACTACAAAATTCTTTGTTTTCTACAAATATTTGGCACCAACAATGTCTTCATTCACTTTGAGTGCTCCACCAATCCGGCATATCATTCATTTGTTCATACAAACACACATACTTGATTTCACACAGTATGCCTAGCAGCTTCATCACTACAATCGGTCACTCTTCCACTTCTTAGATCACTTTGCCTACATTTAGGACTTCCCTAATTGTCATCCCTAGAATCACATCACACATCATCCAAAGCATAATCCTAGCATAAATTTGTATTCAATCCTAAACCACCCCTTAGCAATCCTAAACCAATCCTAAACCATCCTAGTTAATCCTAAACCAATCTTAGCAAATCCTAGATCCATCCTAGCAACCTTGCATCAAATTTTAGCAATCCTTATCATCCTAGAAAGCACATCCTTAACTTGATATCCTAGCCTCTTTTTGAGTTTCTTAACCTTCATCCTAAGTCAAGGATCATCATCTTAGGTATCTTTAGAATGACACACTATTCTAAGATAACCCCCTCCATCTGTGAAACCTCATCACCTTGAGCAAAGGTTGGTTCACATTGATCGAGAATCCCGTCCAACCGAAGACCACAAGTCTGTCCTAGGTTTTGGCAATCGTATCCACCTTGATCATACATTAGGAAAGCAATCCTTAATCAGAATTTTTTTACCAAGTCATCCTTAGTCTTTCAGGAAGCATCCCAGTCATCATAGATAGCATCATCCTAGATCGTCATCTTAAAATCATCATCCTGAGTATTTTTTAGAACAATCCTTGCATTTTATCTTGCATCTTTCATCCAACTCTTTCGGACATTCATTTCATGCCACCAATCACACGAGACACTAAGAACAGGAAAGACATGGCCCTTAATCAGTCAGCTAGTTCATCTGACCCAACGATAGATCACTCTAACGCGATGGATTCCTTTGATCCACAATAGAACCTACCTATCCAGCACATTTGGGTAGACACTAATGAGATTCCCACCGTGATTACTATCAAAACATTCATCAATCATCCAGTGCATGTTCACATGGTAAGAGCCATGAGTGGAGGTAACAGTATCAAGTACTCATCGATATTCAGCAACAAGGAATCCAATTCCCACCTTGGATTATACCCATGCTTATTACACAACCTATGGGAATTTCAGGAGGTCCTTATACCATCCAAAATGAAGTTGTTGATCCCCTTCAACAAGCCTTATAGGTAGAATCTCTTATCTCATAGATGATACAACCTTCCATCCCACCTTCCATCATGCACACAACATGTCCATCTACCTCAGTCACAGTCATGGGAGCCCCGCCTCCTAATCCATCATCTACAGTGCAAGCAATACATCCCATCACTACGCACGAACATAAGCCTCTTTAAAACACAGTCACTCTACTTTCCCTAGAAATCCCAACATTTTTCACACAATTCCCACCACCACCAGCCAACACTCCACTAACCATCATTCCACCCATCCCCACTCAGCCCATTCAAAATATAGCAACTAGTTCGCAGCATCAAAGCACTCAAATCTCCATGCTCATTCCTCCCTTTTCCTCCATAGCATACCCACAGTAGCAAGCATACTTCACCACAGGCATGCCACCTACCAACACCTATAACCAACCCTCAGTGCCACAAGGGCCCACTTTCCCCTCTCTGCCAACAACACACTCACAATGTATGCCAACAGTTCTTCCGCAAGCACAATTCAACCCAATTCCTCCATCACCACTTCTTCAAAATTGTCAACCAGCACAAGGTGCTTCCTCATCCAGTTGGAATAACCACCAAGCCTCCATACAATCCTTGGGCATACCTGCATAGTAGCAGACCACCAATCCATTTACATCTGGTACACAACAACCACAATTCAACCCCTTTGCATCAACACAAATTCCTATCCCTCCAATCCCGCAGCAACAACTAGTCCAACAACAACAACCTCTTCAGCAACAACAACCCCAGCAATCCTAGCCACAAAACACAAACCCCTTTGCTTCTCATGCACATCCATAGTATATCCCTTTCACCACAGCACCACCTCCTATTCAACCTACCTAGCAACCAAAACCATGAGTGAAGAATCCCAATCCACTCTTGCACAGGTGCTACAACAAATTGTGAATTCTTTTTCAAGTACGCACTCCACCACCTTATCTACCTAGTAGTTGTAACCCAGCTATGCCAACTACCTGGCTATGCTATCTTCCACTACCTCACAACTGGTCCCTCCACCATAGAAAAATGGTGTGTCCATCAATCCCAACTATTTCATTCCACCCACTAGGGGTAGTCCACCTCAGAACACCTATCTACCATCCTTCAGCAATATGGCACCACCACCCAATGCAAGTGCATAATCTCCTCAACTCACTTATCCAACACCTCAGTAGATACAGGCCTACTTTTAGTAGATACAACAACAACAACATGTGTTTCCACCCCCTCCACCACACTATTCCCCTTAGTTACAGTTCTCATTGCCCCAACAACCTATCTATATTGACCAAACACTGCAAAAAACTTTGTATTCACTAGCTCCATTCAACCCCTATCTCATGAGCGGGATCAACATGCTAGCAAATAACAATCCCCCACCAGCCAATTCAAAATGGGCGGAAATGAAGAATTCTTTAAAAGAGCTACATGCTGGAACTGAAGCATATACCTTCAAATTTGAGGAAGTTTGTCCTTACCCATGTGATAGATCTATCAATGCCATACCCTTCCCCAAGCACTTTGAAACACCCAAGTTCAAAAAATATCAGGGGAAGGGCAATCCTATGAGCCACGTGAAATAATTCTACATGGCATGCCAAGAAGTGGCCTATAGGGATAACTTCCTCATGAGGCTATTTCCCAAAATCTTACGAGGGACCACTCTTGAGTGGTTCTACAAGCTCCCTTACGGCATAGTCTCTACTTTTTCCAAACTATCAGAGAAGTTTGTGGCCCAATACACACAAAATGTTGAGAATGAGCTCCCCCTACTCGATTTATGTAATTCCAAACATAAGGGAGGAGAAATCTTGGTATATTACCTTCAGCACTAGCAAGGACTTACCACAAGGTTGTCCTATCAACCCCCTAAGCAACATCTCATCAAGATATTTATTAACAACCTTCATCCCAAGCTTTCCTATCATATGTGCATGAATTGTATACAGACCTATCAGGACATTAGAATCAAAGGCATGGATCTTGAAGGAGGTCTTGTAGAAGATGGTGCCATAAAGCACTATAAAGAATCACAACCTGACAGAGGCAACAATGATCACTCCAGATATTGGAACAAAAACAAGAATTCCATAACTGATGGAGCCACTGACACTAAACATGTCTAGGTTGTTATGGAAGGTCCTCAAGCATCCACTCCCACATACCAATAGCCACAACACTATCCACAGAATTCCCCAGCGCAGGCATACCAACAACCACCACACTATCAATAAAATTCCCCCACACTGACCTATCAACAACTGCAGTATCAACAAGTTCCACCTTCCCCAACATGTCACCAAGCAACCCACCACCAACCCATGCCACAACAAACCATACGTCCATAGCAAGCTAACCAACCCAATTAACAGCATAATCCCCAGCATTTCTAGCATCAAACTAATGCAATATCAGTCTAGCATGGACAGAGTAGACCGAGAAGAGACAAAAATACACCTAAGCACACGTTCACCCCTTTAGGTGAACCTATCGATGTTATTTTCCAAAGAATGGAAACAACAAACCTAGTAGTATATCCTCCACTGACACAACCTTTTGATGACTATTCTCCATAACCACAATGGTTAAATGCCAACGAATATTGTGACTACCACCATGTTAAAGGACACGCCATGATCAAGTGCTTGAAGTTAAAACACTACATCCAGAACCTAATTGGTCACAAGGATATTGAATTAGATTCTACAAACAAAACCTCTCCCAATAGAAATCTGAAGATCTATCAAAATGTGTTCCCAAACCATGACAATAACATGGGACCTGCCAATGCACACATTACTTCAACATCCAATCAAGACAAAGGAAAACAAAGTGCCCATACCAATAATAACACTACCAGTCATGTTGAGTATGGTAGCATCGTCAGTTGTATATCCCAAGTCGAGCGATCTGTTAATCTTATTAATGTGAAAGGTGTTGATACTAATTGTCCTATTACCACATGTCATGGATGCATAACTGTTGCGGATGCTAGTACTACCTCATCCTCTAGGGCACAATATAACTTATTAGAACATCTAGAGAATACACCTGCCCAAATATCTATCTTGGATCTCTTGCGCACATCACCAGTCCATCAAGAGATCTTGAATAAAGCTTTGCAAGAGTCACATGTTCCCAACAACATAGATCCCGGTCAGTTTCAAAACCTTGTGGGTCACTTATCCACATCTTATGCTATTTCTTTTAAACCCACTACCATGCCATCTATTGAGCCTGATCATATCCTCCCTCTTTGCATCATTGTCATGGTCTGAAACTTTGTTGTTAAGAGAGTCATGATAGACAATGGTTCGGCCTTGAATCTATGTACTTTAAATTTTTTAAAGGAACTGGGATACACTGAAGCTGATATCATGAATAATGTCATCACAATCAAAGCCTATGACAATCTAGAATGAACATCAGAAGGTACAATCTCCTTTCCCATTCAACTGGGCCCAGTAGTACAAGAGACAATTTTCCATGTGGTCGATCTTGACCTCCCATACAACATCCTCCTTGGACGCTTGTGGATCCACTCTATGCAGACCATCCCTTCCACCTATCATCAGTGTATCAAGTTTCCACACAATGGAGTTGAGATCACTATCCATGTAGATCCCAAGCCCTTTGCATACTACCATTCATTGGAAGCCTCCCATCCAGATTCAAATCATTGTCCTAGGACTAACCTTGGCACATCTATCGCTAGTTCCTCCACAACCCTTCCAAATCCAAACACCATTCTTGCATCCACTCTATCCACTATCAAGATCGACCACCAAGGCTGTCGAGAATATAGTCTAACTGATACCTTCATTGTTGGAGCCCTCCCGGCTGATCCACATACCCATGGGCATCTATCCAGTTACATTGAGTAAAAGCCACCTGAACTAATACAATTGGGTCCTACCACCTTTCTTTCTCATGACATTCTGAATAGCCAGGAAATAAAACCTGATATCAGTCAATGGCTCTAGAAATATCCCATACCTCCTGATAGTGGCCTCCTGAATTACTTCAAAGATAAATATCCCTCTGCTCACAAATTGGTCAGCAAAAAGTGGAACTATCAAGGAGGTGGACTAGGCTCTGAAGAACAAGGCATGAGAGCCCCCATTGTGCCCTCCAAACTTCAAAAGAACATTGGTCTGGGATTTGAACATTATAAATCTGGGCTTGGCCATAACATGACTAGGGGCACTAAGGAAACCAGTCTAACCTATCACATTCCCCTGGGTAACATATGCGAATTCAAAAATATCCCAGAAGTGAAAATTGTGACAGCTTATGATGATATTGATGATGAAATTTTCCTTGATAACTCCGTTCTTTGCCAATTATCCCTCCACTTCATTAACCTTCCACTCCTCCATCCCAAACTCATTAAATGGGACCAACCAAGCATCATCCCGATACACGAGTTCAAAAGCATGGCCGCGCTCCTAAAATGCATGGGAGATATAGATCAGCAACCAGATTAGGAGTAGACTTCCACACATGTATACACCTTGAACCTAGAAGCATACTTTGGGGGAGAGGAGGACTCTAGCCACAAAATTGAAAAGAAAAATAAAAAATAAAAAATGTATCTCTTAGTGAAAACCCTTCTGGGGAACTATCAGATCAGAAAAAAAAGAAAAAATCAAAGGCGTATCTCCTAGTGAAAACCTTTCTGAGGCGCCAAGAGCTAGAGATTCTCCTCTCCCTATCATCCATGATTACAGGTTAGAAAATTCATCTATTCTCATCGAGGAAACCTAGCCTATTAATATGGGTAAAGAGGACCAGCCTCACCTCACTCACATTGCAGCATCCTTGATAGAAGCAAAAGAAATGACCTTCATAGATCTTTTAAGAGAATATCCAGACATCTTTGCATGGTCCTACTCTCACATGCTTGGCTTGGATCCAGAACTTGTAGTACATCATTTATCCATGGATCCTAACATTAAACCTGTCAAACAAAAGCTCCAAAAAATACATCCCAAAGTTGCATTAATGGTCAGAATAGAACTTGAAAAGGTCTTAGCAGAAAGAATCATCAGAGCGACAGATTACTTAGACTGGATTTCAAATATGTTCCCAATCTCTAAGCTAGATAGCTCCATCATAATCTGTATCAATTTCTGAGATCTCAACAAAGCATGTCCAAAAGATGACTTTCCATTGCCTAATATCGACATGATAGTGGACCTCACTGCTAGACATGAGATGTTGTCTCTCATGGATAGATTTTTCAGGATAGAATTAGATCCGTATGTAGAAGAAGATTAGGATAAGATAACATTTACAACCGCATGGGGTACCTTCTATTACAACATGATGCCATTTGGGCTCAAGAACGCTGGAGCAACAAATCAAAGGGCCATGACCGTCATCTTTCATGACATGATCCATAAGATCCTTGAAGATTACGTGGATGATATATTGGCTAAATCACAAAATAGAATGGATAACCTAAATGATCTAGAGAAAGTGTTTGATCGACTTCGACATTATGGTCTCAAGCTAAATCCAAAGAAATGTGTCTTCGAAGTTACATCAAGAAAGCTCCTTGGCTTCATTGTATCACGACGTGGCATTGAGATAGATCCTATAAAGGTTAAAGCAATCATGGAAATGCCTTTGCCAAAGACACTCAGATAGCTACACAGTCTACAAGGCAATCTTCAATCAGTGTGCCACTTCATATCATAGCTTGCAGACAAATGCCAACCTTTCACGCATTTGCTGAGGAAAGATCATAGTTTCAAATTGGATCCTATATGCCAAAGAAGCTTCAAAAAAATCAAGGAATATCTAGAAAATTCACCTATTCTAGTGCCACCTACACCAGGAAAATCTCTCATATTATATATATCTACAACATCAATAGCACTAGGGGCACTCCTAGCCTAGTTAGATGATAATGGAAAAAAGCATGATATCTACTACATCAACCGCACTTTGGTGGGCTATGAGATAAATTATACACCAATGGAAAAAATCATGCATAGTAGTGGTCTTCACCACTCAAAAGCTTTATCACTACATGCTCAGTCACACAGTCAAGCTTATATCAAAATTAGACGCACTCAAGTATCTGCTATCTAAAACAACTCTCACAGGCTGCATGGCAATTTTGACATCCAATATATCGACAGAAAAGTCATCAAAGGTCAATTCATCATAGATCAGTTAGCAGAGGCACCATTGATCGATGCATATCCATTAGTCATGGAGTTTCTTGATGAACATCTATGCATGATCAAAGAACAAACAGCTTGGAATTTATTCTTTGATGGTTCATATACATCTCATGGTTCTTTGGCAGGAATCCTATTTGTTACCCCACAAGGTGACTACATCCCAAAATCATTCAAACTGGGATTTCCTTACACTAACAACATAGAAGAATATGAGGCACTGATTGCAGGACTCAGCATGGACATCCAATGGAACATCACGGATATCCAAGTCTTTAGTGGTTCTCAACTAATCATAAAGCAAGTGTTAGATAAATTCCAAACAAAAGATGATAAATTGTTACCTTACAAAGAGATGGTAGATAAAATGAAGGAGCATTTCATCAATCTGCAAATCACCCAAGTGCCATGTCTACAAAACAAAGTCATCGATGCAATGGCTACGATCGGGTCTCTTCTAGAAATACCATTTGATGCAACACAGTATGAGTTCTTGCTTGAGCAACTTCATGCGCCAACTTATGAGAGTGATGATGTTAATCGGGTCCATGTCTTGGTTAGTCCTCAATCCCCATGGTACCATAACATCCATGCTTATCTAAAGGATGGTATCATATCCCCCCATCTAACAAACACCCAATGCCAAAACCTTATTCAAAGAGCTTTCCGCTATACCATCATAGTCGACACCTTATATCGTCGTGATTATCACAATGTTCTCTCTAGGTGTTTAGCTAAAGTTGAAGTTTCCCAGGCATTGCAAGAAGTCCGTGCTAGAATGTACGATGCCCACATGAGTGGCATGGTCCTAGCTAAATAGCTTCTTAGAGTCAGGTATTATTGGCCTACTATGGAACATGATGCCTATGAATTTGTAAAAAAATGCTTACCATGTCAGCAGCATGCAAATCTGATCCATGCACCAACACAAGAGCTACATCCTATTGCACCTTCTTAGCCATTCTCATGTATGGGTTTCAACCTTGTTGGTAAGATCAGTCCTCTATCCTCTGAGGGACACAAATTTATCATCACAACAACTAAATACTTTACTAAGTGGGTTAAAGAAATCCCACTTACCCTTACGACAGGCATCCAAATCTCTAAGTTTATCCTATACCACATCATTTGCCGCTTTGGTATTCCATCCACCATTTTGACAAATCATGATTTTCCATCTGAAAATCAGCATATGGTTGATCTGTGTGAGTGCCTTCACATCTATCATCACTTCTCTAGCCCATATTTCCCACAGGGTAACTGCCAAGCTGAGGCAATCAACAAAACACTTCTAAAAATCCTAAAGAAGGTTGTCAATGATACTAGTCGTGACTAGCACCTCCAAATTAATCTTTCCCTTTTGGCCTATCACACTTCCTTCCGCACTCCCATAGGCACCACTCCATATTCCCTTGTCTATGGTGTCGAGGCTGTCTTACCAATTGAGGTCAAACTACCATCCTTACGGGTATCTCTCAAAGACCTAATCACAGATGAAGACTATAGAGTAGCAAGACTCACACAGCATGATCTCCTTGATGAAAAGCACCAGTAAGCATATGACCACTTGGTAGTATATCAAAATAGATTAAATAAAATATATAATAAGAAGATTCACCCATGCCAATTCCAGGTAGGGGACTTTGTGCTCAAAGAGAATCAGAAAGTGGGCGCTAATCAGGAAAAAAAGGGTAAGTTTGAAGTTACCTGGCAAGGCCCATATATTGTCACTACATGCTTCGGTTCTGGGGCATATCAGTTATCTACTCCTAAAGGAGAACCCCTGAATGATCCAATCAATATCATTCATCTCAAGCGCTTCTATGCCTAGCAGTTGATCAGTTATTCCAATTAATCTAAAAAATCCAAAAACATTGTAAAAAGTCTTGAAAAACTCATTGTCTTGGTGAAAATCTGGTACACAGACACCTTGATGATAGCAAAAAAAATTTTAAAAAAAAAGGGAAAAAAAAAAGAAAAAGAAAAGAAAAAAAAGATCAAGAGAAATCACTTGTCCAATGGTGAAAACTTGGCAATCAAGCGCCTTCGACAAGTATGTGTGGTGAAAACTTGGCAATAAGGCATCACACATAGTGGGCCATATCATTATCTATCAAACTCTCATTCTCCTCCATCTCATTCATTCCACTCCACTTTGGCCTAATCCTTACCTATATTTCCTAGATGTTCCATTATCACTCGCATCAGTCAGCATTGGTCCTCCGATCCTACATCCTGAGCTTTTGTACATATCCTTCCTGTATATAATCATTTGTCCCATTTGTATATATGTTGTCCTATCCCAATCCTTGAGCTTCAGTACTATAAATATCATGTCTTTGTCAGTCTAGTCTTGTATCTAGTCCCGCTTGTATATATCTCGCGTCCTTGGTCAATCTCCTTGCACTTGGTCAATCTCCTTGCAGAAAGTGATCCAGTTCCATTTCGAATCCTGTGCTTCAGCAAGTTCCTTATGACAAGGTCTTGTTTCAAAAATTTGATCATCATCACATCTTTTGGCCAATCAAATACACACATGACCTCTCCATGGAAATGGGTCCTTGAGGGTGTATCCTTCCTCTCGTTGACCTAAATCCATTCATCTTTCTAGAAATGGGTTCTTGAGGATGTATTCTTCCTCTCATTGACCTAAATCTAGATCATCATCACCACTAGGTTCTTGTAGGATGTATCCTTCCTCTTGACCTAATCTCAATCCAATCATTATCCCATATTGTTAATCTCTCTGGAAAAAGGTGTCTTGCAATTGAATTTTTGATCTTGAAATTTGATTTTGGTTCTTGGTTATCATTCCTGATTCTTTTTAATTGTTCTCCTCCTCAAGGTAGGCATGATTATTTATGTCATGGTATGCTGAGAATGGATGCACCTAGGATAGAGAACTTGATCTTTTTGTTTTCTACTTATGAGTCAGTCGAATATGACCCTTGCATGTATGTAATTTGTTTGGGTTCACATGTTGCACTTGGGAAATGTTGTTTTCTTGTGGGATTTTCCAACATCATTTTGACCATGGCTATTTTGGGACTCATGTGTGATGCTGGGGAAACCCTCGCGTGTTTGTTGTATCAGTACTCTGCAACATTGGTGAAAAGGACTTATGTTCCTAGTAACCATGGCATGGTCTCTAGCACTGCTATATCAAAATAAGTGCTCAACTACATGGCGGTATTCCATCCCGGAATACCCCTTGCTTAAGCTTCAAGATAATCTCCCCCCATCCAAACCCTCAGTAATCTTATCATCCTAATCCTACCATCCCAATAGTAATCCTAATCCTACTATCCCTGTATTGTGTGACATATTTGTGTGCTCATATGTGGAGATAGCTAGACTTAGTGTGAATCTCAAAACAACTAGGATCATCCCTCCTTCTTAGTTCAGCTATTGTTTTCCATTGTTAAAATTGAAAGTTCAAACTAGACTATCTTGATCGTTATCTTAGTTTCAAATCTCATCATCATCAATGGTTCCTTGTAGGATGTATCCTTCCTCTATTCTGACCTAATCACTCATTATCAGTGGCTTTCTTAAGTCCAATCATATCCTATCTTCATCACAGATCAAGAGAAATGAAACTTTATTCTTAGAAATTACCCTTGTTAATACAAGAAACTCGAACTCTCTTCGAGAGGGTCTTCCTTTTTGTTTTCATTATATCACTCACTCTGGTTACATCCCAGATAGCATCATGTCTTTTACACACCATGGGGGTCTAAAGCTACAATCCCATCCCCAGCATGAATCCTTCATCCTAGCAGCAATCCTAATCCCATACCTAATCATTCATCCCTGATGCAAACTTGAATCTCCCATCCCTCATTCTTCTATTTCCTTCTCTTCTTTCTATCTTGTTGCTCTTTGCTATCTTTTTGAGATGCCGCCAGGGCTTCACCTTTTCTCCCTATCACCCTCTCAAGGGGGCATCATCCCTAGCCAAATTCTATCCTACACCATCACTCTGGGGTAACTTTGTTGCCTATCTCCACATCTTCACGTCGTCTATTGTTTTAAACATTTTCGAAATAGTGTTATTCTAACACTATGTCGAAGAGGGGCAAAATGTAGACACCTAAATCTTATTACCAAAACTAATCACATTTAGTGCCTTCTTAGATCATTACTAGTTAATTAATTAAGCATTAACTAAATGATCTATGTCATCCCCTAGCCCTAATTAATTCAATTAATTGGCTATAGTCCTTATTAATTATTAAAAGCAACCAATAGCTTAATAATTAATTAAAACCCTATTCCCCTATTATTGAATGAATATATTATTTATGTAATTCAATTC
This sequence comes from Thuja plicata, assembly GCA_018584345.1. Taxonomy (NCBI): domain Eukaryota; kingdom Viridiplantae; phylum Streptophyta; class Pinopsida; order Cupressales; family Cupressaceae; genus Thuja; species Thuja plicata. The sequence continues at coordinate 348,983 of MU226991.1, forward strand.
ATTAATATTCCCCTTAACCCCTAACATAATCTATCCTAAATACCTAGCCTTGAGTCTGAACTCAACCCAACCCTTTCCCACATGCTAACGTAACCAATCCCAACCACCTAACCTTGAGTTCAAACTAATCCCAACCTATTCACACATGCTAACCCTTCCTTATCCCACTAATCACCCTTCTTATCTCCTAACCCTAATCCTAATTATATCCCTAACCATGTCACATTCCTAATCCTTGATTAGGAATTAAATCCCTTCCCCAAAGTCAACAATCTCAAGCCAAGCTTATCCATATGCATTTAAGGCTCTAACACCTTCATAAATGCCTCTTAAATCCTCATTAAGGCTCTTACACCCTCTTTAAGAGGCCTTATCCCCTAAATTCTTCCCTCATCCCCTTGTCCCATTTCCCTAAATGGTCACATTCCTCCCCACTTCAACCCAATCCCCTTGTGACAAGTGTCACAATTTGATGCACTTGAAGAAGCACAATCCATGTGCTCTCTTCTAGTGGCATCTGGACCTCTCTTCAAATTTTCATTTGAGATCTTGGTTTTCCTACCCATTGCCTATATAAGGAACCCCTTTCCTTCATATTTTCAATCCACCTTTCATGCATTTTTACAATTTTATTTTGAGAGAAAATCATAAATCCATCTTTTAGAGAAGAGTTATAATGCGAGTTTGAGATCACAACTTGAAGCTTGAAGCACATCTATGAGCACACATCCACAACAAATGGACAAATCCAATGAACAAAATAGAGTTTGAATGAGCTTGTAGGAGGTTTGCACTTTCTTCATTTAGCTTATTTCAAGTTTTCATTTTATTTCTTAGCATGTATGTAGTTTAGATTATTAGTTGTTGAGTGTTTTGATTCATTATTATGCTCCTTTACACCTAATTTTCATAGCTCAGAGTTAGGTCCTCACTATCATTGTAGGACAGTCACATGAAATAATCAAATCTGTGTGGAAGAATAAGTTGAGTGTTTGAAGACCTTGTGGTGTGGAGTCTAGTGGAAGAATGGTTAGAAAATGGAAGAGTATTGACCATTGAGAGGTCTTGAGTTGGATCCTTGAAGTGATCTAGGATTGGGTGAATGGAGGACCAGGTTGGGATGTATGATGTAAGTAGTTGTATCTCACAGCTTAATAGAGTCTTCTAACCATGAGTTAACCATTTGAAGAGTGATCCACTAGCCTATGCATAAAGTGGTATCAAAGTGAGAAGATTTGGTAATTTAGTTAGAGATTGCATTCACAAGATCAGAGGAGTAGTTGATCAAGTTGTGGAAAGAATTCATGAATGAAGGAAAGACAAAGAAAAGAGAAAAGCAATGAAGAAAGAAGAAAAGAAGATAAATAGTTTAAGAAAAGCATTAGATGGAAATGTAGCCAACATTGAGGCAACCATTAGATTGGTAGAAGAACTCCTAGAGGAAGAAAGGAGAGAGAGTGAGAAGAAGGAATAAGAGTCATTGAATGAGCAGCAACAAGAAGATGAGGAATCCAATGTTGAAGAGGTTCTAGATATTGAATCAAAGATGGAAGATGTTCATGAAGATAGAAAGGAATCAAGTCTTGAAGGACTTGAGCATGAATAATAAGTGGTGGTAGAGACTATGACATGTCCTATGAATGTAGAAGTGGGTACTATGCAGAAGGGTACCTTTAAAATAGTGCAAGAGGAGGCTAATGATGTAGTCTTGGAAGTTGCAGATGGTTTCAAATGCCAAGGAGAATAGCATGAAGGTGCTTTGATACGAGGAGTGGTCTCTGAAGAAGAGACTAAGGATGAAGGTAAGTTAGTGGAGGTAATGGGCCATGAAGAGGGTCAAAAGGTGATATTTCTCCAAGCAATGAGATGTTGTAGGATGAAGAGGTGGAGCAGTAACCATGAAAGGTAAATCTGATGCAAGTGCAGGTATATGTAGCTGATTTGCTGGAGGACCAAGAGAAGCAAAAAGTGGTCCATATTTTTCCCATGGGAGGAAAGACAACAGTTAAAATGAGAATTTAAAAGGAAGACATGTTCAATCCAAAGGTTAAAATGAAGGCATATATGTTTTGTTTTCTAGCAAATTGTGTTGCAGGTATCATATCCAAGAGGACTTGGAAAATTTTCAACTTGGGGAGTATGGTGCAGGAGCACCTAAGGCTTGGAAGACTAATAGGGTTCATTTGGATGAACTTGAACAAATGAAGACTACAAGGACCTAAAAGGTCTAAAAATATTGTAATTTGGGCCATTAGTGCCTATGGAATGTAATCAAGTCTATGTAATGCAAAGTTTCCATGATAAGGCGAATAGCCCTAAAAGGGTCACCATGTAATGGGAGATGGGGTTTTTAGTCTTTGATAGGTTTAATGGGAGTAATAACATGTAATATGACTTGTATGGTCATAAAACCAATGTAATAGGGGCAAAAGCATGTAATGGTGCCTAAATTGCTCATAAAGCCTTAATGGTTAATAGGCAAGTTCGTAGGTGATAGGGATAAGTATAGATGTTTGAAAGTAATGAAATGTGAAGAATCATTTAAATAGGATTATTTTGTGTTTAGTTATCAAGTTGAAAACTTATTTTTTGACTAGACACCATCCTCTACACTTGTAAAATCCAAGCAAGTCAACAAAGACCCTTGGATAGTCAATTTTAGGTGCTTACAATGAGTTTTTAGGACGTTTGAGGTAGTTCCAAAGTTGGTTTTCAGTTATATGGGAATGAAATAGGTCTATTTATCATGTAATGTCTCAAGCAACTAAGAATAATTTGATGTAATAAAGTTTGGAAACAATAAAAGTTTAATTTCTTTGCAAGTTCCTCATTCTGGTCATGGTAACAATCATCTTGTTTAGTAATCTTAATGGTTGTGTTGTTGTATATTTAATGGAGTGTTGATTTAGGATGTTAGGATAGTGAGTTAACTCCATTTTGGTCTTTGTCGTACATCTTTTGGTGGAACTTTGACAGAGATCTAGTGGATTGAGGGAGACTGTTCTAAACCCTCAAATAGGGTAACCCAAGAGGGACAAAATGTGATCCCTTAGTAGTTTCAAGTCCAATAAGACTCTCATCTAGGAAACTAATGAGGACAAGATGTATTATAACTATCCTTGAAGTTGCAAGAGCCCATGCAAATATTTGGCTTGTGTTTGGGCAAAAGAAGTGACTATACAGTCTTACAGAGAAGGGTTATATGAAGGCTTGTCCACAAAAGTGATGAAAGTTATGGTCTTGTAGACTTGAAGGAGTATTGGAGGGAGATTATATATCATTTCAAAGGTATTTTAAGAGGAAGGGTGCCCAAGGGTAGGGCTAGAAAGTAAAAATTAGAGAGATTTGTTGAGACTGTCATATTTAGGACAATAAGTTGTGAATTAGTTAATTTGCATTTGGGGGTTTTATACCTAAATATTTTAGGTTGGAAAAGGGTGTAAATAGCCTTAGTAATATAAGGGAAGAGTATTGAAAGAGTATCAGTTTCTATAGTGGAAGGGACACTTTTTTTATACTTATTTTGTGATTGTTTCAGAGTTAGGTCCTCATTATCATTGTAGGACAATCACCTGACATAATCAAATCTGTGTGGAAGAATAAGTTGAGTGTTTGCAGACATCAGGGTGTGGATTATAGTGGAATAAGGTTTAGAAAATGGAAGATTATTGACTATTGAGAGGTCTTGAGTTGGATCCTTGAGGTGTTCTAGGATTGGGTGAATGGAGGACTAGGTTGGGATGCATGATGTGAGTAGTTGTATCTCACAGCCAAATAAAGTATTTTACCCCTGAGTTAACCATTTGAACAATGATCCACTAGCCTCTACATCAAAATTAGTCACCAAATCCTCCTTAAGTTACTTCAAGGAAGGCACCTCCTCTTTAGCACTAAAACTAATCACTACCTTAAATACTTAGTGATTTCGTAGGGCTTGTCTAACCAAAAGAACTGATCATGAATTCAGCTAAGTACAAACCTAATCCATTCTAGCTCATCACAAGTTTCCAAAATCATAACCTGATCTGTCTTATTTGTTTACAAAATCTTATATTCATCCTTTGACTGATAATTCATAGACAATTCTTTGTGTATCTTTTGAATTGAATGATGCCCTAGGTTTTCAAGATTGCAATGTATATACATCATAATATACTCAACATGTAAGACTTTGGATGGAACCATATAAAACTAATCATCTAGGCCATCCACAAGGGATTTATCTAGATGCTTCTTAAATTTAGGCCTAGGTCGATCCTTAATATCCACAATCTTTGGTTCATCCATGTTTCAAAAGCCTAAATTCCAAGTCGTTTAGTGATAAGTACCTTTTCAAACCATAACTGAGGATTTGTAATTAAATATTTGAAAAATTCCTTTGATCTCTATTCAATTGCCTTAAAACTTTGTGCAAGCACTAATTCTAGGTAGCAAGGTGTATAATTAAGTGTCAAAATGCCTTTTTGAACCTTCGCATACCAAAATGTGAGGTATAACTAATGCATTGTACCCTAGCTTCAAATTGTGTTCAAACTATAACTTGCACATCCATCTGTGATACTCCAAAACATGGTCATATCTCTTAGGAAATGATTCTATTGTGTTCTGAACTCAATTCTACATCTGAATACATCCACCACATTCATTGATCCATTCGATTCAGGGGTCAAACAAGGATTTTTATGAAAAACTCCCTAGGCATGTGACCTAATTCAATTTCTTGTTGAATTTTCCATACCAAGAGAAAGTGCAGACCCTCCATTATCATATGAATATATTTTTGGTACTCATGCTTTACTCATCTTCTTTCTAACCTTTTCAATATTGATCTTTTTTTTTTCCCTTATCATTTTTTTGCACATTATTCCTCTCTACTGAACGTATCATATTCATGTTTTCATTATTGAATCTACAAAACTTAGCAATGTAACCTGGATTGTTGCATTTGAAACATATCACATTATAATTTCCATACCTCAAGTTTTCTTGGTTTGTCCAAATTATGCATTTCTTTTCCATATGGCTAAAGTTATTTTATTTGTAGCACCTTATGTTCCATTTTTTCATTAAATTTTTCACCTTAGATTTGCATTCATTTGATTTGTGCCCATACTGGTACCATGTCACACAATATCCTGAGAAAGGTGTAGCATTAATTATTTGTCTACATTATGTCACTAAACTGAACTCATGTTGTCTTCCACCAACATCTTCCTCCAGTTGTTAGGATTCCTCTGAGGCACCAAGTTGTGATACAATTGTTGGTATTAAGGAGCACTGAGAGGGGAGGTTAATCAACATTTTTCTATATTTAACTTTGGTGATTAGATTCCTTAACCATATGATGCAGGAGCATCCTAGGTTGCCTTGTTATCCATCTCATCTTTTTTCATTCTATCATTAAGTGTTGAGTTACAGTGTCTCTGAGTGTTCTTGTATGTGTCAAGCTATTCGATGTTGGCCAAGAATTCATTCCTATGCTGAGTGAACCAGATGTTTTCTGATACTCGGTTCTTCTTTGACTGACTTTGTCACTAATTGATTCTAGTTGGAGCTAACTTATGTATTTAATTTTAGTTTATTCATTTAATGTTAGGATCTTGTCTTGGGATGTGCGCAGACCATTTTGTGGTCGGTCTTATATTGTGTATTGATCTAGAATCTTCTTTAATCATCTTTGGAAAGTTTAAATAGGGATGTCTATGTGTAGGTTAGGGAATTTTCTAGAGAGCGAGAAAAGTAGAGTAAGTAGAAGATAGAAAAGTCTAGATTTTCAAAAATATTGTTAGCCCTAACCTAGAAGGCCTCACAGTCGGGCATGTATTTTGTAATTTGATGAATCAATGAAGATAGTTTTTGTTCCTTCTCTCCTTGGTGCTATTCTCTTTGTTGTTTTCTTTCATTAACTTTACTTTGCAAGGTAACTGGATAGTTGGGTGTGCCTTTGGCCTTAGCTATTCATGTCCTCCCTTCTGCCAGGTGGTATCAGAGCAAAGTTCATCCTTGAGGAGATTGGATTTTGTAGAACCCTAAGTTGAATTTGGTTGTAGGGTGGAAGTTCCGCAGATTTGACCTATAACCTATAGAGGCTTACGATCTTGCAAGAACCTATTCATCAAGATGGTTTGAGGTAGAGGAAATGTTGATATTACCATAATGAACATGTTGAGACAAATTGCAGCCAAATTAGATGTTATGTGTACATCCCAGAGGAGAGGATTGCATCTTAATGATGTGAGTGATGATGAAGTAGTGGCACCAGACCCCAATCTAGATCCTGAGGAAAATGATAAAATATTATTGAGAGTATTGACTAGGGCACATTCAAAGCCTGCTATTGAAGTTATTTCTTATGATGGAAAGTTTGATACTAATGTTGTGTTGGATTAGATCTCTGATATGGAAAATTTATTTGAGTTTGAAAGCACTCCTGATAATAGGAAGGTGAAAATTGTAGTCACTAGGTTGGAAGGTCATGCCTCACTGTGGTGGGAGCATTTGCAAACTGATCGAAAAAGAAGAGGAAAGTAAAAGCTCAGAACCTGATTGAAAATGGTGAACAAGGTGAAGAAGAAGTTCCTCCGTGCTGATTACCTAGTTAGATTGTTGAGGAAGATGCAAAAACTTAGATAAAGGGACATGACTATGAAGGAATACACCTAGTAATTCTATAAATTGGACATCAGATCTAGACATGTGGATGAAAAGGTTGAGAAAGTTGTAAGGTTCCTGAATGGATTGAGAACTGGAATTCAAGATGAAATAAGTTTTGTAAAATTGGATAGTGTGGAAGAAGCATGTCAATATGCCTTCAAAGCTAAGGAGATCTTGACAAAGAAGCATGAACAAAGATAGAGAGGTAGAGGTGGTAGATTCCAGAGAGGAAGAAGTAGATCCTATGGTGAAGGTGTTAGATCAGATAATTCTATGCAAGATAAGGGAAAATCTGAGTATAAAAATGAAGATAAAAGAAATACCAAGTGGAAAGGTGGTAGTTCTTACCGAGGAGGTACTAGTTCATATCGAGGAAGAGGTAGATGTGGTTTTAGTGGTAATTGTTTCAGATGTGGAAAAGAAGGGCATAAATATTTTGAGTGTATATACTCTGATGGGAATGGACAAAGTCATAGAAATGCTATGGTACAAAAGGATCTTGAGGGTTCCCCAAGTGGACCTGAGGCTAGAGAAAAATTGATAGTAAGGAGAGCTTTGTGTAATAATTGAGTGGATGAAGAACCCATTCTTAGGAGAAGTCTTTTCAAGACCAGATGTAAAATGGTAGAAAAATGTTGCAAAGTGATTGTTGACAGTGGCAGTTCAGCAAATTTGGCATCTAAGGAACTAGTTACAAAGTTGTAGAGGTTGAGACACCCTCAACCTTATAATGTTTCATGGATCAAGGATGACCATAAATTGTTGGTAAGTGAGAAATGCATTGTGAAATTCAAGATTGGAAATTACTTTGATGAGTTTTTGTGTGATATTATCCCTATGGGTTGTTCTCATATTCTGTTGGGTAGTGATGACATGTAACTGTTTGAATGTTTGAAGATATTAAGTTGATTATCATGCAAGGCATTAAACCAGTTAATGTATTCTATTGTCATTGATGTCAACTTGATATAATATGTATGGTCATGGAAACACTACCTAAATACTTCAAAGAACTGATGAATCAAGACCATGTTATTAGTAATGCATACAAGTCAAGTATTCACTAAGTGACTGCATACACCAACAAAGTGCACACTGACAGTCAAAGTAAAAGAGAACTCACAGTGTTACCCAACGAGATAATGCGCAACATTACTAATGAGCAGAGTTACATTGTTTCTTGATGACAAAAACAAAAAGTAACTCGACAGAAATAATTTCATTGTTGCCCGATAGAGAAGACAAGGATAGAGATCTTGATGAAAACTAAAGTCACACCAAAGGAATAGTCAGTTATCACCAATGACTATCTGAAGTGTTGACCGAAAGAACAAAGAGTTTAGAAAATGACAAAATGATTAGCTATCAAGAAGATAAAGATAGAATTCAAGGATACTTATCATTGTTTTAATCATCCAGATAAAGCCATAGATAAGTAAGTGATTTAGAGCTGATTTGTCTAGTTGGCAAAAAGATCTCTTTGAGATAAATCATGATTTTGCTTTAAATCTATTGGTGAGAATTGTGAAACATGCCAAGATTCAAGAAAGCCAAGAAAAGAGGAAATCATGTCTATATAGAGACAAACCCAATTCATTACAAATTGTGGGGTAAACAAGAGAATAGAGGAGAGATGCTAAAGAAAGTCTAAAGGAGAAGAAAGTCTTCATTGATTCCTGATCAAAAAGCTAAAGGAAGAGCTACATTTTGCAGTCACCGACAAACAGTGAGATAAGCATCACAGAGTAGAACAAGTGTGGGGAAAAGGTATATATTTGATTATATTGATCAGTGAAGTAGTGGACATACAATAGATCTAAAAATCTACAATTGAGTTGTCTATATGAATAGATCATTAGTGTTTTAGTTTAACCATTGAAGCATATAAGCCTCTTAACTAAGGACTTAAAAGTCTTTTACAATTGAGATACATCCTAAGGAGTATCAAAAAGTTTGATCACAAAAGTAGAAATGGATATGCCCAATACCTATTGATTGGCCAAGTGAGTGTTTGATCAAGGATGATAGAATTAGATGCCAGATACTAGTTGACAAAATATTTCTAAAATCCTCTAATAAGGTCACACCTAATAGTGTGTTTGTAACCTTTAACAGGGTTTTGTCTTAACAGGGCTCACTTCAGAAGAGTGAAAATTTGGGGTACCAGTCCCAGTGGTTTTTCCCTTAACAGGGTTTCCATGTTAAAATCCTTATGTTATGTGTTTATGGTTTATCACTTTACTATTTTACATTTCACATATGCATTTCTTGATTTATCGATATACTTTGCATATTTACTGTGTTTCCATAAATAAGTTTACTACTTATCGGTAATCATATAGAAGAGAGATTAGCAAAGCAATCTGACAAGTAGAAAATTGATTAAAGTATTTCAAGGCATACATCTTGTAGGACAAAAGATAACTTATGACATAATTAATGGTTATAATTTTTAAGGGTTGATTTAAAGATTAATTTTTGAGGCCATCAATTCACCCCCCCCCCCCTCCTTAGTTGTTACTAACAATTGGTATCAAAGCTTGTGTGCTTANATTTAAAGATTAATTTTTGAGGCCATCAATTCCCCCCCCCCCCCCTCCTTAGTTGTTACTAACAATTGGTATCAAAGCTTGTGTGCTTATAAGGAAGGTTTCAAAACCTAAGCTAAAGATCACGAGATGGACAAACGAGATGTTCCCATGTTGAACAAAGATAATTTTGCTTCATTACAGAGAAGAATAAAACTCCACTTATCAGGTATTGGTAATGATGTTACTCAATACTTAATATGTGTTCCCCACAGGAGCACCAATAGTTGAATAATTGAGAGAGAAGCATGAGCACAATTGCATGATGATAGAACTTGCTTCAACACTCTCCGATGCTGAATTTGAATATGTCAAAACCAGCAAGACTGCAAAGAAGATATAGGACAAATTGATGCTTGTACATGGTGGTGACAAGAATGTTTTGAGAGCCAAGGTAGAAAGCCTTAGAGGAAATTTTGATGATATCAAAATGAAAGAAGGTGAAAACATCACTTAGTATAGTACAAGAATCAAAGAGGTAGTCAATGCTATCCGAGGAGTTGGAGGTATACTAGAAGAAGATACAATGGTAAGTAAAATTCTAAGAACCTTACTACCTACTTATGCTATTAGAGTGTTTTCCATTCAAGAAATGAGAGTAGTAGCAAATAGAAATGTTACTCTAGACAGTTTGATTGGAAGACTGATCTTATTTGAGATGAACAACTTTGATAATAGTTTCCTACCAAACATAGAGTCTGCATTCAAAACTTCTATGAGAATAATTAAATCAAGTCATAAAAACACTATGAGAAAAGATAGTGATAGTGAAAGTGAAGAAGATGATCTTGATGAAATTGAAGCTCTTATGGCTAGAATAATGCAAAGAGGTAAAGGTAAATTACCACTTGTTTTTTTCAATTGCAAAGAGATTGGACACTTTGCTGCAAGATGTACTAACAGAAGAAAAGATGATAGAAGTAATGACAGATCATTTGAAAAGAAGTCTAACAAAGGTGATTATAGAAGCTACCGACAATCGGAAAGAAGAGATACCTGAGACTATAAGGACAAAGGAAAGAAGGCCAATAACCTAGAAAATTGCAAAGATGAAGATACTGACACCAAATCTGATGAAGACATTGAGATGGTGTTTGTGGCAGTAAAAGATGACTCAGATGATGACGAAGAAAGGTATGTAGAAAAAGAAATCATATCTAAGGTTAGTAAAAATGATGTCTAGATCATAGATAGTGGCTGCACTCACCATATGACCATTGATAAGAAAAATTTTGAGACTTTTGAATACTATAAAGGTGGTTCAGTAAGAATTGGTAATGACACACCTTGTCTAGTCAAAGGTAGAGGAACCATAATGTTGAATAACTAGATAAAATGTGAAAATGGTTATTGGATAAATGGATTGAATTATAATCTATTGAGTGTTTCTCATCTAAATAATTTAGGTAACAGTGTAGCATTTGAAAATAAGAAGGCAAAGATCTTTAATAAATTAGGAAATCTGATTGGTATCGATGAGCAGACAAAAGGTAACTTATTCTATCTGAATGATACTGACACCACTTGTTTAATTTCTATAAACGAAGACATATGGTTGTGGCACAAAAGATTGTGTCATGTGAACTTTGACAACATGATAAAAATTAGCAAAAAGAGAAATTTTAGAGGCTTACCAACGATGACCAATCCCAATAACATCATGTGTAAGAATTGTCAAAAAGGTAAAATGAAAAAGTCTGGTTTTAAAAGCAAAACCCATACATGTAATGGAATTCTATAATTAGTACATACTGATTTATGTGGACCTATGAGGACAAAGATTTATTATGGAGATAGATATTTTATTCTCTTTATTGATGATTACTCTAGAATGATGAGAGACATGTTTCTAAAAGATAAATCAGAAGCATTTAAGATGTTTAAATGGTACAAATCAATGGTTGAGAAGCAAAGTGACAAGGAGTTAAAATGCTTAAGATCAGATAGAGGAGGGGAATTTATTTTAAATGAATTCACTAAATTTTTTAATGAGCGTGGAATCAAAAGACAGGTCTCTGCACCAAGAACACCACAACAGAATGGAATTGCTGAAAGAAGAAACAAATCTATAGTTGATTATGCAAGGAGATTGATGATAGAGAAAGGGATCACCCAAATATTCTGGAGGGAATCTGTCAGTACTATTGTTTACGCATTGAATAGAGTACAATTGAACAAAGGCACCAAAAGACACCTTATGAGCTATGTACAAATGTGAAGATAGATGAATTTGCAGAGAAGAATGAAAAGGAAAGCACTAAAGAACCAGAGGACTACAATAGGTTCACTTACAATGAGGAACCTAAAACTCTTCCTGATCAACAATGTAGAGCTCCTGAGCAACAAATCATTGCACCTGAGCATCAAGCTGCAAATACCGACAATCAAAATATTGCTCAAAATGATGCACAAAGTGATGGAGAACAAAATGATGATCAAGCTGATAGACAAAGAGCTGAACTTGTACTTGCAAGATATGTCAGAAGGAACCGTCCATAGAACCAGATCATAGGAGATAAAAAGGTTGCTATGAGAACCAGAAGTAAGTCTCTAAATACAAGATGTTTTATTTGTGATTATGAACCCAAATCTAGCAATGTTGCACTAGATAATGATGAATGGATAAGTGATATGAATGAAGAGATTGAACAGATAGAGAAAAACAAGACATGGAAACTTGTACCAAGACCAAATGACAAGAATGTCATCAGTACAAAATCCAGATATTTAGGAATAAGCTGAATGAGAATGGAGAAGTCACCAAAAATAAAGAAAGACTAGTATGCAAGGGGTTGTAACACCCCAAAATTGGCATTTTGCAACCCTAACCAATTTTGTTGCATTTGTCATTCTTCTGAATCATCAAAGTCCTATTGTACTAGGCAATTATGAGTTTCAACTGACTCTACTCGACTTGAGTGTCAAATGCAGAAAATCTTAAATTTGTATTAATCATACATCATATTTAATTCCTAAATATCTATTGGCTAAACAAACCTTATGATTGAATTAATTTAATTAATAAAGTCCTAGCACTTTAATTAAATTAAATTCACCCTTTTTAGCTAAGACATATGAAAAAGGAATTAAATGATATTTAATTATTAAATAAATATCCTCATTTTCAATAATTGAATTTAATTATTCAGATAACTGAGGAAAAACAATTATGAGGTCATATTTATTTAATTAATTGGATATTCTCTCAAAAATCTTTCGTTTATTCAAGAAAATAATCTTTGAATTAATTGTGCTTTAAAGAGAAAGAAAACAATTTAATTCAAATAAAACAGAATTAAATCAAAGAAAGAGAACAGTTAAAGCAGGAAGAAAACAATTTATTGTATTCTTTTGAATAAAGATTTCTATTTTAATTTGGCTTTTCTATCTGTTTTATTTCAAAGAGGAAAGTTTCTATTCTGATCATCTCTAAGTCTATAAAAGAACTCTCATTCTTCATTCAAGACCACCAAGTACCCCCTGAATTTCTGAAGAAAATATGCATTGTTAGAATACTGAATTATTGTCATAGCTTCATATAGAATAATATCATTTTTGCAATAGAATAACTTCAATTTCTAGAATAATTGCATTATTCATCATGCCTTAGATTATCTCATATCTCTCATTTCTTAGAATAATATTGCATTGTATTGCATTTATCATGATAAATCCTTCGTTCCTAGATTGGTCCATGGTTGTGAGACTCTCGTTCTGAGAGCAATTTCAAAAACCCTATCTGGATAGAAGGCAACAGGTCGAATCATGCAGGCAGATAGGATGAATAATCTCATATTCAGTCTTGTGTGTACCTGGTGAAGAAGGACTATGTTGAAGTGTATGGTGAATTAACAAGGCCAAATTTAGAACATACATTTTTGGCGCCCACCATGGGGCAGGAACATTTCTGTTCTGGCCTCATTTCATTTCATATTTTTCATTTTTTTTGCATAATGTTCATACTTCCATACAAGTTATGTTTTAACTTCGCGCGAACTTTCTGTATGTCTTGCGCAAACTTTCTAGTTCTTCGCGTGGCTTCCATAACTTCTTCATGCAAATTAGAATACTTTATCATGCAAAATTGCAGACCAGAGCTTTCATTTTAATATTTTATTGCCTCGATTTTCTAACCACCTGCTATTTTCTGACAACTATGTTTCCCTGATTTTATCTTTTGAGACAACTTGACAGTGGTTTGCAGGACACTGGGATAAAGAGAAAGCCATCATAAACTTCTAACATGTTTGTTGTAGGACACTGATATGAAGAAAGGCATTACAAACTACTAATGGGCTTTATTGCAGGACATTTGTCAAAGACCTTACATGTTTTCACAACTTCTTATATCTATTTTCAATAGTTAAAACACACTTCGGTTGGTGCTTAAAATGAATCATTGTCTTGTGTGATTGAAGTGTTTTTTAGATTTTGATCCTAATAACTACATGAACTTATCCTCTCCCCTTGCCTTTATGGATCTTGGGTGTAAGAGAAATTCATTTGATTCTTCTAGAGTGGCTACCTCCCAAGACCTTTAGCAGAGATGGTGAGAGTGGATGCCCAACTGGTAACAGGCTAAAGCCAAGCCCTTCCAAACCGATATATAAAAAATGCTATTGTGATTAATATCACAATAGATAGGTGTGAATTCATTGTGGCAACCAAAATCTCCTTTAGTACCCTAGTGGTGTGTTAAAGTCCCGACATCGTTAAGGTGAAAGCCTTTCTTTGAACAGATTGGGAGAGCCCCCTTTATTGGGAAAATGACTTGATCACAACCACCTGAACGGATGTCCTTACTAAAAAATGTTGTTCTAGTTTTCCAAAAACCCTCTATCTGTTGGCACAGAAGGTCAGAGACCGAATAATATGCCCCACATTTTTATAGCTTTTAGTAGAGATGACAGCCTTTTGGGAAGCAATTCCTTTGGGGTTCGAAGCTTGGTATGCCTAAGAAGTGAGTGCATATGTAAGGAGTAGCCTATGCTTCCAAGCTTCTAAGTTATCCACTAAGAGTAAGCATAGCTAAAATTTGGTTCAAGTGGGGATTCAACAGATATTGTCCTGGCTATCCTAGGGTTGTGATGTTCTTGTTCTGGTACTATAAACATTCTATTTAATGTGTTTTCCGTGGGTGTATCATTTGAACAATCAAAACTATCATCAAAACACACAAACTGTCAATCTTGAACATGTCCAAAATAATTTGTAACTTGAACTATCTGTCAAAAAATAGCATGATTTCATCTTGGAAAACACAAACTAGTCTTAACAGTCTGATTCTGTAAATGTACTTTTTTCAACATTTGCATAGTTTGGCATGAAATTTCCCAATCTTCGTGTGAGTCGGTGAGAATCTTCGCGTGATACGTATTACACTATCGCGTGACATTTGGCAATAGTACCACTTTTTTTTTTCTGTCATTATTCTGTCCTCTGGTGTCATTCTTCGTGCGAAGCAAGCATTTCTTTGCGCGGTTCGGTGAGAAACTTTGCACGACAGAGCATTTTGTCATGCAAAACTGTAGTCTTTTGTCCGAAACAGTGAGCTAAAATATGCCAGTCAGTTATTCTTCTTTCAAATTTGGTCTCTGATATGGGTCTATTTTTCTGTCATTCATCTTCACAGAGTCTAAAACTTGGTTTCTTGGGTTGAGAACTACATGATTCTTGCTTAAACTGGTCTTGTCTCATGTCCTTTTGATTTATTTCATCTGTGTCGTCATGTCTTGTATCCCAATAGTCATCTCTTGGCTTGTTTTAGCCTCATCTTAGATGATTTGCACCAAGGAGACTTCACCTTTTGGCACGTTTGTGCAATTAATTTGAGACAATTTCAAGTTTGGTCCTAGTTCACATTCCTTGTTCAAAACTTTGTCTATGACTGTCACAACTTGAAGTGGCAAAACATTTCCTTCAATCAATCAAGATGAATCTATACTTTCCACACCATTACCAGCTACATCTAGTGAGGACTCATCTTGATCTCCTTCCCCGTTATGACGACCTTACACTAAAAGGTCATTTCTTGTGGATCTTAGTAGGGTTCAAAATCCTTTGTTCCAAGAAGACCCAAATTTAGAGAACACTCAATCTTTTCATACCAAGTCTTTACACCTTGAATCCTTGCATGTTGGCAAGATGACAAATCATAACCATTTAGGTGGTGAGGCTAGCAGAACTGACCTCTTTAGAAATTGGGGTAAGTTCCATTCTGAAGACCCCCCTAACAATGTAGAAGTTGAAATCACTCAAGAAGATATTACACATGCTCGTGCTAACAAAGAATTCTGTAAAATGATGGGAATTCTACTAGCTGAGGAAAAAGAAAAATACATTCTTGAACTAGCCAATCAAGGGTCTATGTTACCTTCCAATTATTCTTTAGAAACACTTATTGAGAAAGAGGAAGAAACTGAAAATTCCCACTTGCGCAAAGAAATGCAAACTATGTGAGAGCAACTCTCTCAACTTTTGAAAGAGAAAGACAAACCTGTTACACAATTCACATTGGAAAGAATCTGTCCTTTCCCAGTTGATAAAGATCTTCACATGCCTCCTTTTCCCAAAGGAGTTGAACTTCCTAAATATGAAAAATACTTGGGTACATTTGACACTCAAGACCATTTGAGAGAATTTGGTGCTCTCTCCATGGAATTCATGCATGACACAACTTATCTTATGCATCTTTTCCCACGTAGTTTGGGAGGATCAGCTATGGAATGGTTCTCTAGACTACCAACTGGCATCAAGACCTTTGACAAAATTGCCAATTTATTTCTACAACATTATTCTCACAACATCCAACATCTGGTTCATATTCGAGATCTTTGCAACTTGAAACAAAATAATGGGGAATCCTTCTTGGCATTTCTCCAAAGATGGAGACAGCTCTACACATGATATTCTCACAAGATACCTGAATCAGAAAAGTTGGACATCTTTCTTGATAATCTTCTCCCCAACTTTGGGTATCAAGTACAACTACAAGGTCCTCTAACCTTTGATGACATGATTAAACAAGCTATAAGAATTGAGATATTTATGATCAAGAAAGGAGAATTGACCTTACACAAGGAAAATAAATAAGGGTCTTCTTCCTTAAGCAAAGATAAATCCAAATTTCCCAACAAGAACCAAAATGTTGTGAATGATGGCGTTGTAGACAATGTGACTACTAAGCCTTCCAAGGCTGCCTTTAATCTCACTACCACGATGCAAGCAGCCAAAGCCACTAAATAGGCTGCAATAGAATCCAAACCGAGTACTTCACAATTTTCTGGACCTAAACCTTGGGCTCCTAAGCCCAAGTGTGAGTTCACGCCTTTAGGAGAACCTCTTGAGGTAGTTTACAAGACTCTTGTAGACAAAAATTTACTTACTCCATTGGCTAATCCATGACCTTATGATCCGCAACCAATGCCCTCTTGGTGGAATGAATCCACTTATTATGATTTTCACCAAAACAAAGGTCATAAAATAGCTACTTGTTTTAAGTTGCAGCATACAATCCAGGATCTCATTGATAGTGAAGTTATTGCTATGGGAAGTCACAACAAAAACTATGATCACCAAGCTTTCAAGGATCTATTTCCTCCTCATGGGAAAGGTGAATCATCTAAAGTAAAAAATACTGATGCTAAGGTCAATTATACTTACACCAATAACGAAAATGTCATTAATATGGTTGAACCTATTGACACTGAATACTATAATGTCCTCATTCTTAAGGGAAAGGAAGATACTTCCAAGTCTAAAACACCTTTTATATTGTGAGGGTCTACACCTGAGTCTTCTAAAAAAAGTCAGTCTCAAGTGAGTGCTAATATTGTTACTCAATCTTGCACTAAATTCATTCTTAAAGGCCCTGAGCCTTCTATATCTACATCAACTCAACCTTCAGAAAAAGCTAAGGTTGAATCTGCTACTAAGAATCCCAAAGTGGGTTCGTCATCTAATGCTACCAGTTACAACATTCTTGATCAATTGCAATGTACTAATGCTCAGATAACTATTTTTGAGCTCCTGAAAATCTCCCCTGCTCATAAGGAGTTTATGGACAAAGCCCTCATTGAGGAAAATGTCCCAAAAGATCTTGATCTTGAATAGTTTCAATATATGGTAGGTCACTTGACCTCCACACATTACTTGTATTTCTTTGAGGAAGATGACCATTCTTTGAGTCACCCGCATAATAATCCTCTACACATTGAAGTCATGATAGGTCCAAAGCGTGTTTGTCATGTTCTCATAGATAACAGTGCTGGCATAAATATTTTCTCTACTAGTTTCCTTATTGAGTTAGGTTATGGCGAAGATTGCATTGATGCTCACAAAAAGATTACCATTAAAGCCTATGATGAGGAAGAATGTAAATCCAAAGGTTTAGTTGTTTTGCCAATTAGAGTTGGTCCTATTGAACGGGATGTTATCTGTCAAGTGCTTGACATCCCTTTGGCATACAATATCCTGTTAGGAAGGCCATGGATTCATGAAATGAAAGTTGTCCCTTCTACATACCATCAGTGCATTAAGTTCCTATTCCAAGGCTCTGAAGTGACTATACCTGCTAATACACACTATGATTGTAATTCCCTCACAAAATCTACTTACATCCTTGTGCCTACCAATAGAGAATCTATTCAAATCCTTGAGGATAAATTAAAAGAAATGGAAAAGAACTTGACTCTCAAAGAAACTGATATGGGAGGATATCAGATTGGACCTGTATTATCTATTACATCTTTTCCTTTTTCTCCCCGTTCTTTTGGGAGACCTTCTAAGAACACTAAACCTTCTACGATTCCTCCTCCAACAAAGTATGGTGGTACTTTTGTACAAGCCACAGTACCATTAGAAGAAGAAGCTGAAAACAGAGCTATCATAGCTTGGATCTATAAAGGAGAAGACAATTCTAAAAATACTCCTCCTTATGACATGAACCCTGAGCAATATAGTAAAGTTTTATCTATTATGCAACATTTTGGCTATACAGGCGATGGTCCCATAGGTGCGAATCATAACGGATTGATTGCACCACTTGAAGCTATTGGTCGCAGAACATGTGACTCTATAGGTATAGGCTTCCAGAAACTCACATTCCAATTGGGAATAAACAAGTTTGTACCTTGAGAAGATAAGAAACCAACACCTAAAGAAACACCTACAATTGTAGAACCTGAAGACAGCTCTGACGAGGATACTTTTCCTTATCCTATTCCACCAGACCTGGCAGCATTCTTTACTGAGCCAAATAACTTTGTACCACATGTCAGTATAGTAGACACTAACAGTGATTCTAATACCGCCACTTGCATTTCTCCATTAACTTATGAAGAGTGGAAAGAAATGTATCCTCTAGGTCCTGATCATCACAGTAATGTACACATACCCCCACACTTTCAAGAATAGTTTGATCAGGAATTCCAGTCACTTCTCCTTACACAAGAGGTGACTGAAGATAAAAAAACTATTGTGGTACCTAGGTCAATAGGAGCTCATATGACCATAGCGGAGGTTCTAGGTAGAACTCATCCCAACTGGGGACAAAGAGTTGATTTTAGTCATGTTCTTAACATGAGACCTAATGATGAAACAGACTCCCATGAATATGAGTTTGACAGCTTGTCATATGCCATTTCTGACAGAGATACAGATACAGCTAATGCATATGAAAACCTTCTCGAAGTAGGTGAATGGTCTAGTGTAGGGTCACATGAGTCTGACTCCCTAGGTGTTAACATGTCATCTACTACGGTCATTAGGAAAAAAAGAAATTTAACTATACCTTTGGATGCGAATGCTTTGGGTCTAGACTTACTTTTCCATGCCTTTGATGATTATACCATGAATGCACTTGAACCTGTCACTCCTCTTTCACTTCGCCATCCCAAGCTTATAGACTAGAACTCTACCTCCCCATCTAATGAAGTCCTTACGTTCCAGGATGTTACGCTCTTGCCTGTTACCTACACGCTGTCAAACCTATAATGTCTCCTACCAGCGAAGCAAGTGTCAACATGCCTGAGGCTGACATCAAGTATCTTAGTCACAAAATAAAAATAAGAAAAAATAGGCACTCTGATGGTGAAAACCACGTTGTGGCAGTATCAAAGCCTAAAATAGTCAAAATAAAGGATGTATCTAAAGGTGAAAACCTCTTTGAGGTGCCTGTGGATGAGATACTTGATGCGCTTCTGAGTCATTTTTAGGAAAGATCATCTATTCTTATTGAACCAACTCAACCTATCAACTTGGGTACAAAGGCAGAACCTCAGATTATTCACTTGGCACAATCCCTATCAAAGGTAGAAAGAGAGGAATTCACCACATTCTTTAGAAACAAAAAGATTAAATTTGCATGGAAATATTTAGATATGCCTGGATTAGACCCTAATCTAATCATGCATCATCTATCCATTGCACCACCTGTTAAGCCTGTCAAGTAGAAGCTTCAAAAAATGTATCCACACGTAGCTCTACTTGTCAAAGCTGAATTAGAGAAATTTCTTAAGGCAGTGTTTATCAGAGTAATTGATTCTACTGAGTGGATCTCTAATATTGTCCAGTGTCCAAACATGATAAATCTACAAGAGTCTATACAAACTTTAGAGACCTAAATTTGGCATGTCCTAAGGATGATTTTCCATTGCCTAATATTGATATGATTGTAGATATGATAGCTGGGTATGAAATGTATTCACTAATGGATGGTTTCTCTGGTTATAACCAGATAAAAATTACACCAGAGGACCAAGAGAAAATAGCTTTTGCAAGTGCCTAGGGCACCTTCTATTGGAATGTCATGCCCTTTGGGCTCAAAAATGTCGGTGCTACATATCAAAGAGCTGTTACCACCATATTTCATGATATGATGCATAAAACAATGGAAGATTATGTGGATTACACTTTAGCCAAGAGTATGCACCGAAAGAAACATCTTGTCGATCTAGGTCCTATACTAGATCGTATGGAACAATTTAGTTTGAGACTTAACCCTAAGAAATGTGCATTCGGTGTAACATCTGGTAAGTTACTTGGCTATTTCATTTCTACCAAAGGTATTGAAGTGGATCCTGCAAAAGTACAAGCTATCACGGAAATGACACCACCAAAAAATAATAGACAAATGAGAAGACTTCAAGGCCGACTGCAGTCTATCCGACATTTTATCTCTCAACTGGCGGACAAGTCACAACCATTTACCAAGACTTTGCACAAGGGTGTGGCTTATCAGTGGAATAAAGTGTTAGAGTATTATTACTCTATTAGCTTAAGCTTCTCTTAGGTGCATTATTAATTAATTCTTAATTAATAATGTGCAACCTAGTTTTTCCCTTTTAGGGTTTCGTTCACCTTTTTAAGGTTGAACTTTGTAATTGTTTTTCATTAACTCAGTTGATATTTTTGCTCTCACATTTTGAGTAAACTTCTGGGTTTCACTTTTTCCATTTTGC
>MU226991.1:379247-390732 GCA_018584345.1 Thuja plicata
TAATTGCATTGATCATCATGTCTTATATTATCTCATATCTCTCATTTCTTAGCATAATATTGCATTGTATTGCATTTATCATGATAAATCCTTCATTCCTAGATTGGTCCATGGTTGTGAGACTCTCATTCTGAGAGCAATTTCAAAAACCTCATCTGGATAGAAGGCAATAGGTCAAATCATGCAGGCAGATAGGATGAATAATCTCATATTCAATCTTGTGTGTACCTGGTGAAGGACTATGTTGAATTGTATGGTGAATTAACAAGGCCAAATTTACCACATATAGGCATATGCACAAGAAGAAGGAATTGAATATGGAGAGACCTTTGCACCTGTCGCTAGGCTAGAAGGAGTAAGAATATTACTTGCTTATGCTGCATATAAAGGATTCAAGGTATATCAAATGGATGTCAAGTATGCATTCCTGAATGGAATACTTGAAGAAGAGGTATACATTGAATAATCAGAAGGGTTGTTGATCCAGAGAAGAGGGACATGGTATGTAGACTTCACAAAGCCCTGTATGGATTTAAACAAGCACCCCAAGCCTGGTATGAAAGACTTCATTCCTATCTTATAAGTATTGGATTTGTAAGAACTAGTGAAAACAGTAATCTTTACTTGAAGGAAGATACTGATGCTAACATTTTGATTGCTGAGAAATTCATTGATGACATCATATTTGGAGGCAATGATATGCTATGCAAATCATTTGAAAATGAAATGAGAAAAGAGTTTGAGATGTCTATGTTTGGAGAGATCAAGTTCTTTCTTGGTCTACAGATCATGCAACAAGATGAGGTATTTTCATTACACAATCCAAGTACATCAAAGAAGTACAAAAAATATTCAAGATGGAAGAGTCCAAACTAGTTGGAACACTGATGGAAATAGGATGTAAGTTGACAAAGGAGGACAAGTCATCAGAGGTAAATCAGGCTTTGTATAGATCAATCATTGGAAAACTCATGTATGTTGTACATACTAGGATAGATATTGCACATGCAGTAGGAATAGTTGATAGATTTTTTGCTAATCCCAGAGAATCACATATGACTGCTGTGAAAAGAAATCTAAGATATTTGAAGAACACCAAGGAATATGGCTTATGGTATAGAAGAGAAGAAAAATTGAACTTAAGGTCTTTATTGACGCTGATTGGGCTAGAAATCTTGATGACCAAAAGAGCACAACTAGAGGAGAATTCTTCATGGGTGACAGACCTGTCACATGGATCAACAAGAAACAAGGATGCATCTCAAAATCTACTGTAGAGGCAGAGTATGTTGCTGCTGTTGCAAACTGCTCAAATATTGAATGGATCAAACAGTTACTGGAAGGTATTCATATGGAAATTTTAGAACCAATAATTATCTATTGTGATAATCTGAGTGCAATAAACATTTCCAAAAATCTAGTCATACATGCTAAACCAAAGCATATTTCCATCAAGTATCATTATTTGAGAGAACAAGTCCAGGTAAAAGAGGTTATACTTGAGTATGTACAATCAAAGGAACAATTGGCCGATATCTTCACCAAGCCACTGCCCAAGGATGCATTTGAGTAATTGAGAAAGAGAGTAGGGGTCAGACCCTTGTCTACTAGTTATTAAACCTGACTAGAAGGCTGCATTAACCTACACATTATCAGAATATCATTCATGTTGATGCAAGAAGAGAGATGAACTTCAAAGATAAATCTATATTATCGATGGAATGGGAAATTAAAGGAATATATTATGGATAGAAAGAATCCATTTGGCATCACTGTCAAATATTTTCTTGAAAAATATGTTTGGCATTATTGTCAAAGGTAGAGAGATATCTCATTATCATACATACAGAGATTATATCTAGTATCAACTCAGGGAAAGATCATATTCATCACAATATCCGTAGGGAGAGAAGAATGTAACAAGAAAGGGAGAGTACACAAAAAGGAAGAGAATTACTGACAAAAGACATCCCAAGAAAGGAGAATAGCTAGAGGGAGAGAAATTGCCATAGAAGGAGAACACATCACATCAGAGAAAGAAAGATTCAACATCCATCCAGTAAAGGGATTGAAGAATGAATAAAAGCTGCAAAAATCAAATCAAAGCTATTTGAGCTTACTGAAATCCAAACATTTGTATTAGTTACATTAGGAAAGATTGATGAAACTATATATTTCATAGTCTATTAGTAATAGTATAGTATGATAATTTAGTATGTTTCCATCAATGCCAAAGGGGGAGATTGATGACATGTACAACTATTTGAATGTTTGAAGATATTAAGTTGATGATCACGCAAGGCATTAAATCAGTTAATGTATTGTATTGTCATTGATGTCAACTTGATATAATTTGTATGGTCATGGAAACACTACCTAAAGACTTCAAAGAACTGATGAATCAAGACTATGCTATTAGTAATGCATACAAGTCAAGTATTCACTAAGTGACTGCATACACCAACGGAGTGCACACCGACGGTCAGAGTAAAAGAGTAGAGTCATAGGGTTACCCAACAAGCTAATGCAAAACATTACTGACAAGAAAAGTTACAGTGTTTCCTGATGAGAAAATCGCAGGGTAACCCGATGGAAAGAGTTTTAGTGTTGTCCGACGGAGAAGACAAAGACGAAGACCCTGATGAAAACTGAAGTCACAACGATGGAAGAGTTAGTTATCACTGATGACTAATTGAAGTGTTGACCGATAGAATAGAGAGTTTAGAAAATGAAAAAATGCTTAGCTATCAAGAAGCTAAAGATAGAATTAAAGGATACTTATCATTTTTTTAATCATCTAGATAAAGCCGGAGATAAGTAAGTGATTTAAAGCTGATTTGTCTTGTTGACAAGAAGATCTATTTGAGATAAATCATGAGTTTGCTTTAAATCTATTGGCAAGAATTGTGAAACATGCCAAGAATCAAGAAAGAAAAGAAAAGAGTAAATCATGTTTATATAGAGACAAACCCAATTCATTACGAATTGTGGGGTAAACAAGAGAATAGAGGAAAGATGCTACAAAAAATTTGAAGTAGAATAAAGTCTTCATTCAGTCTTGATCAACAAGCTAAAGGAAGAGCTAGATTCTATAGTCACCGATGAACAGTGAAACAAGCATCACAGAGCATAACAAGTGTGGAGAAAAGGTATATATATTTGATTAGATTGATCAGTGAAGCAATGGACCTACAATAGATCTAAAAATCTGCAATTGAGTTGTATGTATGAACAAATCATTAGTGTTTCAGTTTAACCATTGAAGCATATAAAACTCTTAACCGAGCAGGACTTAAAATTATTTTATAATTGAGATACATCCCAAGGAGTATCAAAAAGTTTGATCACAAAAAGTAGAATTGGATATGCCCGATACCTATTGACAGGCCGAGTGTTTGATCAAGGATGGTAGCATTAGATGCAGAATACTAGTTGACAAACTATTTATAAAATCCTCTAACAAGGTCACACCTAACAGTGTGTTTGTAACCTTAAACAGGGTTGGCTCTTAATAGGGCTCACTTCAGAAGAGTGAAAAATTGGGGTACCGGTCCCAGTGATTTTTCCCTTAACAGGGTTTCCACGTTAAAACCCTTATTTTATGTGTTTATGGTTTATCACTTTACTGTTTTACATTTCACATATGCATATTTGGATTTATCAGTATGCTCTGCATATTTACCATGTTTCGGTAAATAAGTTTACTTCTTATCGATAATCATATAGAAGAGAGATTAGAAAAGCAATCCAACAAGTAGAAAATTGATTAAAGTATTTCAAGGCATACATCTTGTAGGATAGAAGATAACTTGAGACATAATTTATGGTTATAAGTTTTAAGGGTTGATTTAAAGATTAATTTTTAAGGCCACCGATTCACCCCCCTCCCCCTCTTAGTTATTACTAACAGGTAGACCTTGGAAGTATGATAGACATGATGTGAATGATGGTAGATTGAATAAATATACTCTTTGGGTGCATGGGAGAAAGAAAACATTGTTAGCTTTAGTTGAGGTTCCAGATGAGATAAATTGAACTACTGTGAAAATTTGCATGGTTAATGGAAAGCAATTTGAGAAATAAATGAAGAAGAATCAATTCTATTTTTCTATAATTCCTAATAGCCGAGTGATGGGGCATAGTAATGGCTGAGTGATAGAAAATAGTAAATGTTGAGAAACAGAAGATAGTGGACACTGAGTGCCAGAAGCAATTAAAAACTTGTTGAATAAATACAAGGAGATTGTTGTAGAGGATATTCCCAATGGTTTACCAATGGTGAGAAGTATAAGTCATTATATGGATCTGATTCTTGGAGCTAGTTTTCCAAATAAAGCACTATATAGATTGACACCTACTGAATATGAAGAACTTAACAAACAAGTGAAGGAGTTGTTGCAGAAAGGTTTGATCATAGAAAGCTTGAGTCCATGTGTTTTACCTATTGTGTTGGAACCAAATAAGAATGGGGAGTGGAGAATGTGTGCTAATTCCATAGCTATCAACAAGATAAAAGTGAAGTATAGATTTCCTATGCCAAGGATGGATGACATAATGGATTGTTTGAGTGGAGCAAAGTATTTTACCAAGATTGATTTGAAGAGTGGCTATCATCATATCAAAATTAGAGAAGGTGATGAATAGAAGAATGCTTTCAAGACAAAACAAGATTTATATGAGTGGTTGGTTATGCATTTTGGTTTGAATAATGCACCTAGTACTTTCATGAGATTCATGAATGAATTTCTCAAGAGATTTTTGGGTAAGTTTGTGCTTGTTTATTTGGATGATATTCTTATATTCAGTAAGACTAAGGAAGAACACCTAGAGCATATCAGAAAATTGTTGCAAAGACTGAAGGAGGAGAAGCTACTGGTTAATTTGAAGAAATTTTCCTTTATGCAAGAAGAGAATGTGTATTTAGGATTTTTTAATTTCAGTTGATGGTTTGACAAAGGACCCAGAGAAGGTTAAATAAATTATGAAGCTGCCTACACTTGAGAATGTGAGTGAGGTAAGATTATTTCATGGTTTGGATAGTTTCTATAGAAAGTTCATTAAGAATTTCAATTTTTTTTGTAATTCTATGACTAAGACTATAAGAGGAGATAAAAAGGATTTTAAGTGGACGCATGGAGCTAACAAGAGTTTTGAGACTTTGAAACAAAAGGTTTCCAAGTTACCTATATTAGCTTTGTGTGTGTGAAAAGTGTCCAAGTACCTGTAAGTTGAAAACACACACTTCAATGAATCATGGCATGGTTAGTTAATCAAACATGAAAATAAAGATATAAAACCAATTAAGCTAACCAAAACCAACACATTGCCTTCTAGTAGGCAGCAGTTTGAAATTTTCTCTCAGGTCATTGCAAAGTTTAGTGACAACACCTGTTATAAATGAAGAATTTTAAGAAGCTAAATGATTGATCTAGATGATATGCAAATGCAAGACTGATTCAAAGCTAATTAGATTGTTTTAAAAGAACCAAATTGAATGTGATTATTCTTTTTTAAAAGCCCAAATTGAAAGTGCTCTAGATTATGAAGTTTGTAAGAAACTAAAACAATTAACAAAACTAAGTAATTGAAACTAAGAATGAAAAAATGCTTGAATGCTAAAAATAGTATAATAACGATAATACAATCTAGGTCCTTTGTGAAGGAAAAGAAGTTCACTTTTATAGAAATCTCTCTCGAATCGACAGTTGAGATTGTAAGCAAAGAGTGGAAATGATTTGATTGAAGAAGCACAATCTACATGCAAGAAGATGATTGGTTGAGAGAGTCAGTTGATTGGACTGATTAATCAGTTATTTTGGAAACTTCCAAAATAAGTTTTTAGTTAAAAGCTTTCTTTCCAAAATGAGAAAAGGATAAGAATAAGTTAACTGAAAAAAATAGATTTGTTTCCAATTTGATAATTTGTTAACTGAAATTGATGACATCATACGTATTTTTTAAAGATTTAATTGATTTTAAAAGCACATTTTTTTTATTAATTGATTTAATTCCTTTTTGGATTTTATTGAGAATTTAGCAATTTTATTTAATTAATATATTATAATATCAATTAAATAATTAACTTAAGGTTTATTTTCCAATGTATTGTATTTTTAGTAATTAAATAAATTAATCTTGAGCACGATGATTAATTAGGACCTAGAATTCAGGTCAAATCATCTTGAATTTGATAAATTGTTTGTTTGGTTTAGGAATTAGAATAATCAAGATTAGGGTTTATTGATAAACAATTGAGATTAGGGGTCTAGGATTTAAATGACCATTTTTAGGTCATTACATTTGCCCCTCTTTCAATTTATGTAAGATCAGCGCATTGATTTAATGACCTGTTCGTTATAAGACCCAGAATAGATTGATTTGAAGCGATGAAACCATTCTTGTCGAGGAAGTATCAACTTTGAGTTTGATTGGATGAAGATCAATCAAAAGATATAAACACACTACTCAGATTGATTTGAAGTAATGAAACTGGATATCTATCAAGAACTCTTAAACCTTTTGATTGGTTTGAATGAATAACCCGTTGATTTGAAGTGATGAAACTGATTACCATTAAGAGATTTGATTAGCAAGAAAATTGACTTGATTTGAAGTGATCAAGCCAATTTGATCAATGTATCCAGTTTAAATAATAAAAATCTCGTATAAGACTTATCTTGTCATGTTTCATGTGTATTAACCAATGTATAAGACCATTAATTAGGTTGCCTTTGATTTAAGATGATCTCAACTTGATTTGATGCGATGAAGGTGAGATGCCCCAAGTGATGGGGTCTTGATTGAGGACGTGATCACTAGAATGTTGATGTCTTGAACCTACCCCCCGNAACCCCCCCCCCCCCCCCCCCCCCGGGAGAGAAATCCAAATATGGCTAGGTTCCCTAGTGATCAGAAGCAATTTGATGAATAATAGGATGTAGGAATAATATAATCTGATTAGAAAAAGGTCCCAAGTAGTTAGGACATAATCTACACTTGATGGGAGGTCTTTTTGACCATATTTGACTAAAATTGATGACAGGAAAACTGACCAGAAGAAAGTATGAGATATTTCCATTGGTTTTGAGTCTAGACAAATTGATTGTACAAGTAGCCAGCTGCAATTAATTGAAAAATTCAAACATAAAAAATGACAACTAAAACAATTTAAGATTTTGATTTCCAGCTTGAAAATTGAATCACGACAGAGGAATTAGCTAGGGGTGTCATTTTTACATTAATCAATGCATAACTAACCACTTGGAAAAAGGAAGATTGACCAATGGGAGCCCTAGATCCTTCAAATTGGAGAGAGATAATGATATTATGCAAATTTCAACACCACGGAGATGCAGATGCAAGACTATCATGAATGCAACCTAAGGTGTAGTCATTGAACTCTTAGCTTTGAAAGCCTTCATTATTGAGTCTTTTTGGAACATAAAAATCCATACAACCCTTACTGGTGCCACTATGACCATAAGGATATGAGTATGACTTTCATCAGATAAGATATGGGAAACTAACATAAGCATCGGGGCACAAAAGATGAGATGACCTAAATGTTTTTTCTGGTTTGATATTGCAAGGGTACACCAGCATCGGAGCATACAAATCTGAGATAACCATGAGTGCAATCTTGCGTAAACAAGAAGAGAAATAACATTCAAGGAGATAGTTCTGACCTCACCTTGGCGTGTAGTTAAATAGGATCAAGGGATGTGAGGCTTTTCTTCCTTAATGCAAGAGCTCTTATCACATACACCCTATTTATTTGATGTTGTAGGATCATTGGGACCACACCAATAAGCAGTAGACAAAGAAAAGATTAATGAAACTAAATGAGAATAGACAACATACCAAGAGAAGTTTAGCATACTTTCCAGTTTCAAATTTTTTGGATGTGTACATGTATCAAGTATTGACAAATATTGTTGTGCTTGTGAGTGTGTTGTATTTGATTGTTATCAATCTATTGTTTACATTTGCATTACCCAATGTATTTTAAGAAACATATATGCATCCAAGAATAGTGTTAAGAAAAACTTTTGGATTGGGGTGTTGAGAAACACTTGTTGTGTTAGTAGCGAGATATCCTTCAGAAATGACAAGATTACTGACTCTAGTGTAAGCCAAATATGTGATCAAATTGGGGACCTATGCCCCCTATAACAAAATCAGATTAAAGATAACTGACTTGACTCATACTACTAGGATAAAGCTGATTTGGTTTCCCCCAGACTATGACTCTGGATTGGTTTCAAGCGAGGAGGATTCTCAGAAGAAACAAAGTGTCACGAAAGTGACTGAAAGCTTATGTTCAAACTGAAGCAAAGAATTGCCAAGACTGAGTATTGATAGATGGAGTATTGTGTACAAGAGGTGCTTGTTTACCAGGTTTTCACCTACTTGGAAAAGATTCTATTTTTTCTACTAGGACGCCTTTTTACCAGGTTTTTACCAAGGCACTTTTTCTTCTTTTTCAATTTTTTGTATTTTCTCAATTTTTAAATTTATTTTTGGTTGGTGCATCAAGGCCCCTATTGCTAGGTTTTCACCAAGATGATCATTTTTTGCAAGAATTTTTTCAATTTTTAGTCTTTTTCCAGGATCATAAGTATGTACATGGTGCTAATCAAGGAGAATGCCTTAAGTGTAGAACTTCTTCAGATGGAGAGTGTTGATGGGCTCCTAGAGGTGTTCTACTTTAGGTGTGGAGAGTTGATAGCCTTCGGAGCCAAATGTTGTAGTTATGATATAAGGACCTAGCTAGTTGGGTTCAAATTTCCCCTTTTGTTCTCTGTGTGACTAATTACAAGGGTTTTCTCTCAACACTAGGTCTCCCACTTGAAGTTATCCTGGTTTGACCTTTTTATTATAACCTCTAGATATTCTTTTCTGATAAGGTCTGAGGTGATCAAATGCTTCTTGCCGATGTTCATCAAACAATTCCAGTTCTTGCAACCTTGAGACTTTGTAATCTTCATCCATTATAAGCCTTCATAGAGAAACCCTCAAAGATAGGAGTTCTACTTCTATGGGTACTAATGCTTCTGCTTCATAGAAAAGAGAAAAGGGGATACCCTAGTAGGTGTTCTGATACTTGTTCTAAATTCCCATAATGTGAGATTGATTTGCAGATGGCAATCCTGTCTAGATTTGTTCACTGTGCAGTGCAAGATTTTCAGAAAAAATTTTATTAGAGGACTCAACTTGTCCATTACCCTATGGATATTAAATGGAAGAGCAGTGTTGTTTAATCTTGAACTTCTCACAGAGTTCTTCAAAATTGGTGTTTGTAAACTACCCTCCATTGTTAGTTATAATAGTTGAAGGAATGTGATAAATATAGATAATATGATTCAAAATGAATAAGGAAACCTATTGGCATGTATCTTTAATTAGTGGGACCACCTCTACCCAATTTTCAAAATACTTAGTGGCAGTGATGATGAATTTGTGTCTGTTAAAAGAAGATGGGTGTATCCGACTGATGAAGTCAAACACCTACTGTTGGAAGGGCCAGTGTGTGATAAATGGAGTAAGCTCCTTTTCTAGAGCATGTATAATATTTCCATTCAGTTTCCATTTCTTACATGTCTTTTCATATCTTACTTCCTCTTTTTCCATATCTGGCCAGTAGTAACCCGATCTTAGTAGTTTTTGGGCCAGAGTCAGACCATTAGAGTGACAACCACAAATACGATCATGGACCTTAGCCAATGCACATTTAGAATCCTCTTTTCTAGAAACCTATGAAAAGTACCATCTAGTCCTCATCTATAAAGATCATCATCTATGGGAAAATATTGTGAGGCATTACATACAAGGTGTTGACATTCATTGCAGGTAAGCACATCAGGGATGATCTTATAGCTTAGGTAGGCACAGACATGTTTGTATTAGGATGATTATTTTTCTATGATAGAACATACCATGTGGGATTCTGGGTAGTTTTAAGAAGGGAAATGATGTTCTTCCACTAATTATGAGCTTGGTTTTTCTCGGTAACACAACCACTTAACTTCTTGCTGAGGATATGTCACCCA
This sequence comes from Thuja plicata, assembly GCA_018584345.1. Taxonomy (NCBI): domain Eukaryota; kingdom Viridiplantae; phylum Streptophyta; class Pinopsida; order Cupressales; family Cupressaceae; genus Thuja; species Thuja plicata. The sequence continues at coordinate 389,297 of MU226991.1, forward strand.
TGATTTAGTTCATTGTAAGGTAAGTAAAGATCTCCAACACCCATTTGATTTTGCAAATCCATAGTTATAATAAACCATTTGATTTTCTTCTATTGTTTTGTATTAGGCATTGTGATCGAGATGTGGCATGCAAGCGTAAGAGGGCCCTAATGATGAGCTTGGTTTTTCCTGGTAACACAACCACTTAGCTGCTTGCCAAGGATATGTCACCCATGATTTAGTTCATCTCAAGGTGAGTAAAAATTTTCAACACCCATTTGATTTTGCAAATCTCCAGTTATAAGAAACCATTTTATCTTCTTCTATTGTTCTGTATTAGGCATCTGTGTATGTATATTATTAATATCAAACCCGTTGTGTCTACATATATACATACATTTGGCTTCATAAAAGTGAGCACATATATGCACAAGATATAGGCATGAGTGACAATTATCCTATCCCTCAGAGGATCATAAATTGGCTTTCCCTTGTGGATGTCATGAATCCCTTGAATATCCCTCTAAGGATGTATAAATCTCTTTTCTTCACGCTAGCCATGGGATCTTGTATCCTCATCAACAAATAATTTATCTCTAGGAGCCCCTCAAAGCCCTAGATATTCATTCCCTTGTTTGGATAAACTCTAGTGATTTACAGTTGGATTGAAGGAAAACCTATTACCAAGGATGTTATTAGGAAAATTTCAGACAAATACAATGTTTTAGCAACTCTTAAATACATTTGAGGTGGGACAGTGCACAAGTATTGTATCATTTTAAATAAAAAAGGTTGCGAGGGCCACAGAATGAATTTTATTTAAATAGAAAAGATAGAATACAAATAAGATTATGCAAGCGGATAGTAGTGAGTTCTCTACTTATTGCCTTCACACCAACATATTTCCCTCATACATTTTTCTTAAAGATAAATAGTTTAAACTCTTTCCCAGTTGATTTGAATTGGGTGTTTTGACAATGTTAATATGTGATGCATAGCTCATTCCAAAGGAGCTCTAGTTTAATTTATTGGATTTTTCATTCTAAATATGCAAAACAAAGTTATAGCTTTAGTTTTTTTCCAGTTTATGTCTTAAATTAAACTATGTAAATCAAGTGATGAGTTCTATATTTAGAACTTTAGTTTAGTGGACTCGATTTATGCACGAAAAATAAATTCTATCTTAAATGTTTACTCTTTGAGGCTGTGATCCTTATAAAAAGAGTTATCCTCGATGATAGATATATAAGTCTGTCAGTAATATTTGAGGCGGCATTTAAAGAGACAAGATTTGTGCTAGTTTAATTGGTTGGTTTAGAATCACATGTGCAGATGCATTGGCAATATCAGGTGTGGAATCTAGAATTTTAGATCCTATTTAAAATTACTTGCTTATGAATAATGTATATGCAATTTAGAATATGGTATTATTATGTGATCTTTTATATGTAGAATAT
>MU226991.1:400943-432976 GCA_018584345.1 Thuja plicata
GTATGACATCTCTAGACCAATTGGACAAAGACAATTTCAATTCCATGCAATGCTTGTGTGGACAATTCATGATGCTCTAGGGTTGACACATTTCTGTGGTATGTTATGGTGAATTCTAGTTGTACACAATAATTCTAATTCTAAAAATTCACATATTTAATCCAATTGTATCGTTATCTTGTAGGTCTTCAAACAAAGGGAAAATTTTCATGTCCAATGTGTGGTCCAAAGATGAAATATCGTCATTCCAAAAGTTTAAGAAAGCAAGTGTCTGATGAGTATAGGCACTTCCTCCCCAGAAATCATAAGTATTGAAGTGCGGAAAAACATATTTTTAATAGGAAAGAAGAGACTACATCAAAGCCCCGAAGAATGACACCTTACTTATGGTAGTTGGAATATAATAGAATCTGAGGTAATATCATTCCACCTAATGGTTGATGTTTTAAAATTATATATTTTTATTGTGTTTTGTTGGCTAATTATGTAGTTGATGATCTTGAAGGTTGTGAAGGCAATGTTGACCAACTTCCAAAAGGAATAAAATGTTATCCCATAGAATTTAGCAGGCTGCCCTACTATGAACAGCTACAAATTGTGCATTTGTTTGATACTATGCATATTGGAAAGAATGTAATAGAGACACTGTGGAAAATATTGGATGGAAGGCATGACAAAGAAAAAGTTGGAAAATTTTGTAGTGACATTCATGATTCCAATCATCCAATGAAAAATATCATTGAATCAAATAGCAACATAGACTAGATTAATGCAAGTTCTCTTCCTTGGTTATTAACAGAGGAACAAAGTAATGCCATAAAAGAAGTCATACATAAAATTTGATTTCCTACAAGATTTGCTGCGAATATAAGAAATGTCATATCAAAGAAGAGTGATTTGGGGTTAGGGATGAAAATACATGATTGGCATACCTTCATCAAGGTAAGTTGCAGTCTTTTGTATTTATAATATATTTGTGTAACTACATTCAATTTTTTTTGTATGAAATGATCAGTTGACAATTGTTGCAGTATTTGCTACCCCTATCGCTCCCAGAGAACTTCGACAATAATATCAAACAACTAACATATGATCTTGGAAAATACATGAGGTAAGCAATGATATTTGTTCAATATATCAAACAAGTAATATATTGTAAAGTCTTGTATTTATATATTTTGTGTCTTCAATCCCTTATAGGTGGTTGTCATCTAAAGAAATCCATAAAGAAGATATAAAATATTGGAAGAAAAGAATTCCTTGTCTAATGTGTGAAATGCAAAAGTGTTTACCTTCAACCTTTTTAAATGCACAAGAACACTACCTAATACACCAAGTTGAGGACATTGAATTGTGTGGACCTATACATGCTAGGTCAATGTGGATGGTTGAGAGACACTTGAAATTTTTTAAGGGTTTAGTATGATAGAGAGCATGTCATGAGGGTTCTATGGTTAAAGGATATATGGTATACCAGATGATGGTGTATATTACTCAATATCTTCCTAATTTTGCAGCAAAATCCCATATAGATTGCATTTGTGATCTCGACTCCATTAAAATTTTTTAAAGGGAGTACTTAGTGGGCAACAGTAAATTTAGGAAGCTGAAAGGTAATAAATTATGAGATGTTATTGTAGTTAATTAATTCTTAATCTTCAAAATAAATCTGTTGTAACTGATCATCTATTTACTTTTGTACATGTTGGTTGTATTCCTGGTTCTGGTCTGTTTGCCAAAATTTTGTGATCCTCATGCTCTTTTCTTTCCTAATGCCAGAAGTCTCTCAGTTCCTTGTAATATCCCTATTGAAATTTTTAGGGTCTTCAGGTAAAATTCCATGTGAAAATGCAAAACCTTGAAACCCTAGGTCCTACTCTAAGCCAAAATGAGAAAAACCCTAAAGTGTTCATCATGTTTCTATTTTGGCGTTACCTTTTTGAAACAACTTAAGTCATATGTTTTTTACCATAGTCGCCTAGTCGCATGATCTTAACAGCATATTCCTTTTTGTTTCGAGACTTAGCGATTAAGTATTGATAGGATGTCTCTCAAGGAAATAGAATATTCTTTTTGTTTTATGAGACTTGGCAAATCCCTTTAGTCGTGAATTCTCCCAATAAAGAAACATGTCAGCAATTAGCAAAGGGGCCCACAGATGAGTCATGGTGTTGTGTGAATGATCCAACAGTAAGAGAATTTTTACGAGACTTGGTGATTGCTTTAGTTGCGTAGTCTCTAAATTGGCCTACAATTATGAAATAAATATAAAGTTCATGTCTTGTAGTCTCAAAATGTTCTGAAAGTTAAGTGAAAGATGCCGAGACTTCGTGACTAACCACATGAAGTTTGGAATATAAAGCAGTTGGGTGGTCACTGGATTAGGATGTTGAGTCAGTTTTTATTTAGCAATTCAAAGACAAGCAATGGAAGGAGACACATGTCCAAAGGTGAAAGGATTAAGAGGTTTGTCACATGGTCTCCCAAAGGAAAAAGATCATCTAGCGATTAAGAGACTAAGTTTATAAAGTGCTTTGTTGTCGTGTAGTCTCTAAATTAAAACCAAAAGAAAATGCTTGTCGCATAGTCTCTGAAAGATTTGTCAAACTAACATTTATACTTAGCGATTAGGTGACTAAGGTTAGTTGTGGGGTCTCATAAAGAAAAGTAACATTCAGTGACTTGGAGATAACTGTAAAGGACAAAGTTAACCGTCAGTCACGGAGTCTCTGAGTAAATTGTGAGTTAAGTTTTTCATCCAGTGACTTTGATTTCTTCAATAGCGTGATCGCCAGAAATAAACCATGGTTAGCCAGGAAAAGAAAGTAACACAGTCACTTTGTCTCCAGAAGAATTGAGGGTTATGAAGTTGGGTCAGCGACAAGGAGATAATACATAGTCGTGTAGTCACTAAATATGAAATTTAGAAAAGGAGGTAGTTGATGACATGACAACAATGAATAATTTGGCGTCCAATGAAAATATAGGATATTGATTACGGTGTAAAAAGGGTAGCTGAGATGTATGAAAAAGAGCCAATCACATAGAGACATGTCATCACCTTCAAATTTTATAAGGATTTTCTGAAGATACACATATATGAATTTGATTTCCTATCACACTCATGAACTACGGCTAGGTTTTCAATCAATTTCACAGCATGCTAAATTGAAGACAGAATTGATGATTTTTCAAATGATGAGCCCTGTACTTGAAATAGTTACCATAAAGGAGTTTATTGAAGGTTCATTTTTAACTTATCTTGCATTCAAAGTTATAGAGAAAACAAGTGCTAGGTTTTATGAATTGAGAAAAGAAATCGGTTGAGCTATAGGATACTCAGTTGATTATCAAGTTTTAAATTTGTTGGGAACAATGCATAGAGAAGAGAAGTGAGTCCTGGGAGAAGATTTGCTTCAATATCGGTAAAGAAAACAGGATTGAAACAGAGTAAACATGAGTAGAGAAGTTAGTGTGGCTTCTACCACTGGCAAGAGCGACGAGATAAATGATGATACTAAAGGAAAAAGGAATTATTCTGATGAATTCCTCAAATTGTTGTAGGGGTCTACACAACAAAAGGGAAAATGCAAATGTTTTGACTGATGATTACTGTGATATCAGAGATGCTGACACTCTGGGATTAGCAGGTTTTTTTCTTTTCAACTATTTCTATAACAATTCTGATAAGGCCATTCCAGTGTCAAACCCTTGGACCTGTGGTCTGGCTAGGTTAATTGTCCCTGACATCTATATAGATGTAGACTTTTTCTTAGGTCTTGCTATTCACTATAATGTCCTATCTAGGAAAATTAAGAATAATGATGGCACTGCCCTGCTTATCCTGGATAGAAACTCATTCATGCAAGCTTTTGGCTTGTATAGTACCATGTCCACAAAAATTAATCTTACTAAGCAAGAGGAGAGATATAGGTTAAAGCCTAGAATTGCTAGGGGACAATTGCAGAAACACATGCATAAGGAGGTTAGGAACCATCTTACTCCTATACCCGATACAGCACCTTATTTCTTCAAGGAGCTACATTTCTATATCAAATATATTTCCTATGCCCTATGTAGAGTGTTAGGGAGAGATGGAGGAGCCGAGAAGATTAACACTGGGATTCTAATGATGGTGCTGGACTTACAAGAGGTGCATTCTAGCACCAGCTATGACTACATACAATACTCTATTGATGAGATGCATGAAGGTTTTGTAGCAACATAGAAGTAGATGAAGGATCCAAAGGAGAAAGAACCTAGGTTCTTTCACTATTCCATCCTAATGCATCTACTCTTGTATTTTAACTTTGGGATCATGGATGTGAACAATTTGGATCCTCAAATGATTTTTAAGGATAAGCCTAATCCCATTCAGTTTTGGGTTAGGATTTGGAACTATACATACAAGGATTGTGATTATTGTGCATTTGAGAACTGGATTATATATCCAATAATGCAGAGCATGGGCATCAGCAAGACAATACTCCCAATCAAGGTGCTCCAACTACTGAGGCCTTGTGAATATGTAGACAAGTGGGAGGGAGATCATAACTTGGGATACTTCTTCCTTGAGGATAACTTTACCATGATCAGGGTATATGGATGTGTGCATCCACCTCATATTTTGTCCCACCATGTGCCATCAAGAGTTGCTGCCATGGAATTCATCTGGCAGCTTTTATTGACAAATAATGAGCATTTTGTGCCACATAGGAAGGGGACCTTAGCCCCTAGGCAATTCAAGATTTTCAATTTCACTATAGGCAAAGGTGCCATTAACACAGTCAACCAGTGGTTGGAGAGCTGTAGAATGGGGGCGGCCTCATATAGATACATTGATCCTAAGGGTTTCATGGCAAGAGTCAGAAACCTTCTAACCCCCACAATCCCTAATACAAATGTCCATTGTACATGTGTAGAAGAGGATGCAACAAGAAACCTTCTTGATGAAGATGAAATCAGAACAAGAAGAGAGAGGATTCAAGAATTACTAAAGCTAGAAAGATAGATAAAGAGAAATGGGTTAGCTTTTGGAGGCTTCTATCCTGATTTGCCTTAGTTTGATAAAATTAAAGACATGATTGATATTTTCTATTTGCTTTGTGAGAAACTTGACAATTTTCTAGATAAGAAAGGACCCCAGGAGCCTGAACATTCAGAGTCAGAATATGAAAGTGGTAGGGATGGTGACTATGCCAATCCACCTCAATATGATCAACCTCAACAAGATGTTGCATAGGTACCACAGCTGCAAGGAGAGGAGGGCCATATCATTGACCTAACAGATGTCTCCCAGCTAGATGATGTAGAGGAGTTTTTAGCCAAAAGGCAAAAGGTTGACATGGGTCAACCTTTAACTATTAGGCAGGAAAAGAAAAGGGATAAAGTGAGTGCCTTGGTTCCTGGAAATAGGTTATATGATTATAACCTAAGAAAATTGATCAGACAAGGAAAGAAGCAGTAGCTAGATGCAGAGGAAAATATTGAGTTTCCTCTCAAGTCATGTATTGATGAAAGATTAATACATCAGAAAAAGTTTTTAACTGATGATAGTTTTATCAAGACTGATGAATTTAAAGATTTTTTGAGATGGCATAAGAAAGAGGAAATGACAGCCCAATTGAAATTTGATGGAGAAGAAACAATCAAAAAATGAGGCTCTATTGGCCCTACAATCATATGACCCTGACAGTGAGGATATCTCACCAGTGAGGCTAGGCAGATGGTGTTAAATAGTGGCATATTGCTAGCTGAGGGCTGGGACTTGGCCTCATCTTTCATAATTGATTATATAAGGAAACAACCAGATTTGAAAATGGCAAGTGAGGTGCAAATGGGAGACATGATAAAGGGTTTTGGGTATAACACAAAGTCTCAGGCCTTTTCCATGTGGAGCCTTTGCCCAAAAGACCAGAAACCTCAGTTGGTGAACATCGAAGAGAATATGGTGGGTAATCAGATGGTTTGGTCGGTGCAGAATACAGGAGATCTAGAGATATCCTAGATTATGACACACTGTGCACACTTAAATGAGGAAAAGACCAAGCAACTGTCTGATAAGTGTAGTACTTTGATTGAGGAGACCAGTGCTTTGGCCAAAGAGAGAGAGTTATGCCACATCAAGATACACCAATAGGATAAGGAAATTGTTGAGTTGCTAAAGCAACTAGAAGAAAAGCCTGAAGTGGTGTATGTACCTTCACAACCACCTTTGCAAATTAAGGAGAAAGCAAAGTTAGAGGAGGTGGTTGAGAAGGATGACATGGGAGAGAATAAAAATGAAATAGCTTTAAATGCATTCAGATGCATTTTACAATAAAGGATTGATATATTTAAGGATAAAACAGATGTCATCCTCAATGCATATAATAAGTTTCCCACCCTACACACAGAGATAACAGGGTACCTTGGTATATTGAACCCTTATTTTGTTAATTGGTCTCATAGGGTGAAACTATTTGAGAAGCTTTCCTTCTTGCAGCCCTTACAATCAGAATTACCTAAGGTGGTGACAAAAGTAGGGGATGAAATTTAAAAGGTAAATGTGGCCTTGTCATTCTTCAAAGGCAAGTTGAACCAAGTAGAGGTTAAATTGAGCATGTTTTCTTCAGATTTCAACAAATTTGTTCCATCCCTTAGAGGAGAAGATGATCAGATAAAGGCCTTGGAGGTCTGGAAGAATGAGTTTGACAGAAAGATGCCTAATAATGAGGCATTCATTTTAGGATCTGATTTGGATATTGAAGGCTTTAATAAGATTTTGGATGAGTCCTTTAGAGCTGAAACTGACATCAATAAATTTCTAGTGGATGTCAAGAGCATTATTGATGTCAGGTGGGAAAGTCAAAAAGCATAAGTAGAAAGCAATCAGGACTTTAAGTGGCCAACTGAAGATGAGCTGATAGCATGGGACCTGATGACTAGACCCAAGAAGAAGAAGCCTAAAATTGAGGAAGAAATTCTTGATGAAGAGTAGAGGGGAACACATGGCACATGATCATTGAGCACAGAAAGGTTAGCTATTTATGGAGATAAATGTAAGTTAGCCTGTAATGGCGGTCACTTAGTATTTCTGCAAATACTAGAAGCTATCGTAAACATTGTCAAACAAAGGCACAAGATTATAGAAAGCACAATGAATATCAGAGATTTATCCTCTATTTTTGTCCTCCCACTGCTTCTTCATTCTGTTCTTTTATTTTTTCTATACTTTTTAGGGTTAGGTTCCTTAAACCATCCAAAGCTTGTTGTATACTAAAATAAAGGATCCCAAGATGGTTAAGGGCCTATATATAGGATAAAAGTTGTAATTGTAAAGGAGATGAAATATATAGAATATCAATCTTTATAGACTTTTGTCTGTGTCTTTCAAGATTTCAAACTTTTTATGTACTAAGGTAGGATCATATCAATAAAAATATAGTGCAATTTTACTCTATCTTCATTGTTGTCTCTTTGATTGTTGTGTATGCTCTTTTATGTTTGAATTTGTAAGGCAATTTCAAGCATTTTAGCTATAATGTAGCTATCTAATTACTTGCAAGTTTCTTTCAAGGAAAGAACTAAGTTTTGTAAGTAGTTTCAGGGAGCATAACAATAGTTAAGGATTTGATACAATATCATAGAGATGACAGAATAATTTGTAAGGCATTTTATCTAAATTGTATGTAAGTTGTAAGGCATCTTACAGTATTTTGTTTTTATGTGTTTCTGTGAACTTTAAGTTACTGACTCTATAGCCCAAAGGATAGGCACAGGTCTAGGAATTGATTTGATGATTTGTCATTATCCAAACATTAAAATACTATTCAAACCAATCATTTTAAGAGTATTTTATAGAATAATTTGTATTCCTAAAATTTACAGTTGAAGTTTGTCCATTTCTAAAAGAGAAAATCAAATAGGTTATTCCTCCTAGATTCATAAGAGTTATAAAAGGAAAGAAGAATGTATTTCTTGGTTATGTTGTTGTCTGCTATCATTAAGATATTGAATTGGATTGCCAAGCTTATCCTTAGAATAATCATCATTATCTATATTGTTATATACATTTCCATCTAAAACAGAGCATTCAGCACATAACATTCAATCCACTCTAAAGATATTGTTAAGACAGAAATCAGTCATAGGTAAAACCTGCCTGAGTCAGTGGATCTCAAAAAAGAAGGAGGTGGTAATAGATATCCCCAGTGTTATCAAGAACCTCATCAATTAGTGTTTTTTCCCTTGCTTGAGTCATATTATCGAAAGGCATTAGGTGTCATAGAGTTGTTTAAGATTTCAAATATCTTTCAGAGGCCTAGCAAGAAAAACCCTAACAAATTGGTGACTCTGCTGGGGAATCAGAGATTATAAAGTCTTGTTAAGAAACTTCAGAAGATCTCTTTTCTAGTATTCAGAACTCTCTGGTTTTTTCAAAATTTTTACAAATCTTTTCCAGTCATTGTTGTTAGATTATCCCTTGATAAGTATTCATTTATCCCAAGTTATTTGGTGGTGACTCTAAAAGAAAATCTCTGAGATTAGTGCAAATTGAGTTAATATATTTCAATAATGAATACTAGGTCAAGGATGAGAACAGATCCTGAGAAATTATTATATAGTGGAATTTCATCATCCTCAAGGATGGAGATGTCTTGGAGAAAAAATAAAAATCCAGTTATCATGGATGAGACCCCTCCAAGAGGAAAAGAGGGTACTGTTAGGAGAGAAATAAATGCAAGTCAGCAATCTCATGATGGAAATACTTCAGATTATGAAGAAGTGGCTGAAAGGGTATTGGAAACACCCACAGTCACCTCTACTTCAAGTGAGAGAGAAGAGAATAGTACTTCTAGTTCATATTCAGAAGATGCTCCTTCTAATATGCTGGCAAATGAAGAGAAGTTTATCTTGAAACAGCTTGCATTGGTTCAACAAATGAAGAAAGAAAGAGAAATGAGAAAGAAAAAGAGTGACCCTAATAATGTTGATAAGAACAGAAGAAATTCTTCAAAGAATCAAAGTATAAAAGATACAGATAGCTCTCAGAGGGACCAAGAAATACCAGTCACTCGTAAGGCTCCTATTTCACAAAAGGATAAAGGAAAGAAAAAGATGAGTTAAAGTAGGAATCAAGAACTTAAGTTTCAAAAGCCTTTAACTGAGAAAATGTACAAGTTGGACATTGATTTGGAAAAATTGAGAGTTGAAAAAGAAACTATGGAAAAAATGTTGGAAAAAGCTCAAATGGAGGCTGCCACTGTTGAAATGAAGAAAAAGATAGATTTTTTACAGTCCTCAAAATATGCTTATGCTAGCCCAGAGAATGTTATTGCTTCTAAAACAAATGTTGCTAATGCTAAAAATGATGATAGATTTCAAAGGAAACCATTGCACACTTAAAGGTACAAACAATTTATTTTTGTTGGTATACCTAGATATCCTAATGCTTTTCCTAAAGATGTGGGTGATATAGGAGAAAAAATCCCTAAGTTTACAAGTAATAATGTTATATCTTGTGAAACACATCTTAGAAAATTCATTGATTTTGTTGATGAAATTATTTGTTCAATCCTTAGTTGAAGATGCAAGAGAATGGTTTAGAAGCCTATCTAATGGATCTATTGTTTCTATGGATGAGTTGATTGAATTGTTTAAAGATCAATATGGAGACAAAACAAATAAAGGCTTTTTATTGAATGAGTTCAATAACATTAAAAAGAACTATAATGAGGAAGTCACAGAGTTTAATACAAGATTTCAAAGCGCTATGCACAAGCTATTTCAGAAGATAAGGCTAGATGAAGAGGTATGTTTAGCAACTTATTTGAATGCTTTTGATTCTAAAATGGGATATGCTCTTAGAGATAAAAACACTAGAACTCATACTGATGCTTATAAAATAGAAGTCAATATTGAAATGAATAGAAGAGTATCTGGTAAATTGAATAGGAGGGATGACTCAAGGTTTAGTAGGAGAAATTTGAAAGAACCAGAGTATAAAGAATATAAAGCCCCCCAGAACAATATACCCTCTTATAATGCTATATACAATCCTTAGAATAGGATGCAAAAACATCCTTATGGGACTCAGTTCAAGGATGGAAATCATGTTACTATACTTAGAAAAGATAAAATAGAAAAAAGAACTCCAAACCCTCTTCACAAAAATTTTGTTCATTTTTGCAACAATGATACTTGGTGTGAAGCATGTGAGGCCCCTCATAACCCTAATTTTTGTATTGTTTCTTTAGACTTGAGATTAAGTGAAGAATAGGGGAATGATGATGGTGAACGGTATGATCATAGTATGACCAATACTTATTCATGCCATGATATGGAATCAGACAATGAAGAGGAAAATCATGATTATTATATTTCACAAAGAAGGATGGAGAATCATCATTAACAAATCTTATCTGATAGTGAGACTGAGGAAACTAATGATGATATAAGATGTTATTCCCAAGACAATCAACATGTTCCACTCATTAGGAAAGCTTCAGATGAAGAGAAGGCTAGAATCACTGCAGAATTAGTGAATAAAGATAGAAGCAATTACCACTTGAGGAATAGGGTGGTAGGTGGTGCTGGTAGCCAACCCTCAAATGTCTTTATAAAGGAAAATAAAATAGACACTAAATATGTGCAAAAAAAACATGGACCTAATGAAAATGTAAATAAACATAAGGTCAAGATTATTACAAAAACCATAGAGCCAAATGTTGTACAAGAGGAAGATGTGAGAAGACAAGAAAAAAATGTTCCTGTTCAAATGATAGAAAATAAAAAAATAAAAGAGTCAGCTCAAAAAGAACACAATGAAGAAAATGATGTCACTATTGACAAATCAAAATTTTCTGATATGAGATACACTCTAGTAGATATGGGTCAATGTTTATCCCAGATGACAGTTAAGGTTCCATTTCTAGAAATGATGAGGATTAAAGAACATAAGGAAAAAGTAATGTCATTATTAAATAGTGTACCCACCATAAAGGTGCAGAGTCCAGTGGATGTTTCCAAGAGGCCAATTACCAAGGAAAATGAAGTAGAGGTGTTGACATCTGAAATTCCTCAAATACTCTTGAATGCAATTTCTTCCCCAAAATTTGTTGACCCATTTTTCCTTTCATTGATAATTAATGATAAGATGCTAAAAAATTGCATGATTGATTCAGGAGCCTCTAATACAGTTATGCCAGTTGAAATCATGAGGGAAATAGGGTTACAAGTTGATACACCTTATGGGAGATGGAGAGCTATGGACTCTAGAGAGGTCCCTATGATTGGTACCATTGAGGCTATGCCTTATAGATTAGCAGTATACCCTGATGTAGTAATGACTATGAATGGTCTAGTGGTTGACACACCACCACATTATGGCATATTTCTATCAAGAAAATGGAGTGCTCAAATGGGAGGTAGTATACAAAATGATTTATCATATGCTACTTTCAACATTGCTTGAGAAAATGTTAAGGTCTTAAGGGAAAGTAGAACTCCCGACATGATAGAAAAATTTGAAGACACTAATGTTAAATGTTGTATTGACATAGACATGGAAAATTTCAAGATGCAAAAAATGAGCTTTATTGTCAAGATCAAGAGGCTGACCCTTTGAATAGAGAATTAATCATGTAGAAATATGGATTATGGAAAATGTACTTTGATGGTGCTTGATCAAAAGAAGGATTAGGGGCAGGAGTATTGTTGATATCTCCATCAAGTACAACTTTTAAGTACTCATTTCTGTTAGCCTTTTAATGTACAAACAATACTGTAGAGTATGAGGCTTTATTCTTAGGACTTGAAATTGCTATCAAATATGGTATAAAATGTTTAAAGGTTTATGGTGAGTCAGAGTTGGTGGTAGCACAAGTCAGATCCAAATATTCTGTAAAGAATGACAGATTGAAAATGTATAAGTATGCTAATTTGGATCAACTTGAAATGTTTGATGCCTTTGATAAGAGTTGGTTAGAAAGGTCAAAAAATATTATGGCTGATTTTTTAGCAAATGTTGCTTTAAAAAATGATGATTTGACCTTACATGGGGTATCAATACTAGAAGTCAAGACAAAACTAGTTGTTACAGACAACATATACAATTGGCAGGTGTTCCAAGATGATCAAGATATTTTGAGGTTCATGCAATGTTTAGACCATTATGAGAACCAAAGTATAGATTGTAGTCCCTTACTGGAACATGATGATGGAAAAGACTACATCTGTGGAAATAAAGTTGTCCAATTAAGTTCTAATCATATTCCTAGGGGTATGGTGGAGCTTTAAGCATTGTTTATAAGTCAGAAAAATGATTCATCAAAGTTAAGTAATGCAAAGATTGAGGATTTAGAAGAAATAAACTTACGATCTGAAAGTCATCCTTAAATAGTTTATATTGGGAAAGGTTTAGATTCTCACATAAGAACAAATCTGATTAAATTACTGAGAAAATACAAACATGTCATTGCTTGGTCATATGAGGATTTGAAAGCATATAGAGAAGACCTCTTTCAACATGAAATCCCATTGAAATCAGATGTGAAACCATTTAGGCAAAAATAGAGGCCTATTAACCCCTTGTTGGCTCCTAAAATGCAACAAGAGTTGATGAAACTCAAGGATGCTAGGATAATCTAGCCCATCAGACATTCAACTTGGGTATCAAATTTAGTGCCATTTAGAAAGAAAAATGGTGACATCAGACTATGTGTGGATTTCAGAAATCTAATTATTGCTTCATTGAAAGATAACTATTCATTACCCAATATGGAAGCAATGTTACACAAGGTGACTAGTTGTGAGTTGTTGTCTATGATGGATGGTTTCTCAGGTTATAACCAAGTCTTAGTTAAAGAGACAAAGCAGTATAAAAATACATTTACTACTCAATGGGGAACCTATGTGTATATCAGAATGCCTTTTGGATTAATAATTGCAGGGGCAACTTTTCAGAGGGCTATGGATGTTGCTTTCAAGGAATTCATTGATCTATTCATGGTTATTTACCAAGATGACTAAACTACATATTCCAAAAGGGCTATTGATCATTGTGATCACTTGGGAAATATTTTTAACAAAGCATTGAAATATGGTGTCTCATTAAATCCCAAGAAGTGTCATTTTGCAGTCAAAGTGGGAAAATTGCCTGGACATATAGTGTCTAGGGAAGGGGTAAGAATAGACCCTGAGAGAGTGTAGGAAATTCAAAAGGTGATTGCTCCAATGAACTTAAAAGGTGTGCAATCTTTCTTAGGAAAGATAAACTTTGTCCGAAGATTCATAGTAAATTTTGCAGAAATTGTTAAACCCATTGTCAAATTATTAAAGAAGGATGTCAAGTTTGTTTGGAATGAAGAAGCTCAACAGGCATTTGAAAAAATAAAGAAAAAAGTACAAGAGGCCCCAATTTTGAAATCTCTAGATTATACTAAGCCTTTCTCTTTGTTTTCATTTGCATCATTCCATACAATTGCTGCTATTTTTATTCAAAAGGATGAACAAGGATTTGAAAATCCCATAGATTTTTACAGTAAGTCCTTGCAAGTTGCAGAGCTTAACTATGAAGTAATGGAGAAACAGGCTTATGCATTGGTAAAGGCTGTGAAATCTTTTAGGCCCTACTTGGTATGTGCTAAGGTACAGGCCTATGTTCCTCATGCAGCAGTAAAGGATATCCTTACACAGTCAGAAGTAACTAGTAAGAGATGTAAGTGGATCACAAGAATTCAAGAATTCAACCTTGAGATCAATATCACCAAGTTAATAAGAGGACAAGGTTTCGCAAAGCTCATGACAGAAGAGAACCTGGACTTAATACAGCTAAATCAGGCAGAAATATGAGACCAAGACAATACTAGCATAGAAAGGAAACTGTACTGTACTCATATTGTTTTCTTTCTTAAAAATGCTAGGTGTCCTAATCATTTGTCTGAAAATCAGAAGAGGAGTCTGAAATTGCAAACTCAGAGGTACACTCTGATCCAAGGTGACTTGTTTTGGAAAGATAAGAATGGTGTACTATTATTATGCCTTCACAGATACCAAGCTTAGAAGGTATTGACTGAAATGCATGAAGGAGAATGTGGAGGTCACTTTTCTGCTAAAACTACCGCCCATAAGATTTTAAGGGCAGGTTATTATTGGCCTACTTTATTCAAGGATACTTATATACATGTCAGGAAATGTGAGCCATTTCAAAGGTTTCCAATAAACTAAAATTTTCAAGAGCTTTGTTACTAAACCTCGTGAGTATTGAAGCTCCTTTTGCTATGTGAGGGATTGACTTTATTGGTGAATTTTAGGAGAAATCTAGTGGAAGACATAGTTGGATATTAGTTTCCATAGATTACTTTACAAAGTGGATTGAAGCTATCCCTACAAGGAAAGCAACAAGCAAGGTGGTTAATGAGTTTCTCATGGAGAATATTATAACTAGATTTGGTGTACCTAGTAAATTAGTGATGGAAAATTCTATGAGTTTCAGATCAGAAGAAATGACAACTTTCTATGAAAGGTATGGGATTACAATATCATACTCATCCCCATATCACCCATAGGCTAATGGACAAGCTGAGTCTAGCAATAAAAGTATATTGAAGATACTAAAAAGGACTTTGGAACAAAATAAGAGAACATGGCACACAAAGTTGAAAATAGCTCTTTGGGCTGATAGGATAACACTCAAAAAGGCAACTGGTAAATCTCCTTTTGAGTTAGTGTATGGATTACAAGTAAGGTTGCCA
Organism: Thuja plicata; assembly: GCA_018584345.1. Taxonomy (NCBI): domain Eukaryota; kingdom Viridiplantae; phylum Streptophyta; class Pinopsida; order Cupressales; family Cupressaceae; genus Thuja; species Thuja plicata. The sequence continues at coordinate 415,679 of MU226991.1, forward strand.
GTTAAAAATCTATTTCCAATATACCAATTTATACAAAAAAAAAATTAGATGTCTCTGACAATATGCAAGATAGAATGATACAGCTGATTGAATTGGATGAAGCCAAGAGAAATTGTCAGAGAGAAAATATAAAATTACAGCAGAAGATGAAGTACCTATTTGACAAAAGGGTTACTAAGAGAAAATTCTAGGCTGGTGACCTAGTTCTCCAATGGAATGCAAGAGCGGAAGAAAAAGGTGAGCACAAGAAATTTAAGTCTTTGTGGCTAGGACCTTTTATTATTTCAGAGAATTTTGGCAAAGACTCTTATCTATTAAAGAATATGGAGGGAGAATATTTTGAGTTGCCTGTGCATGGGCAATTCTTAAAGCCTTTCTTTAATTAAGCATCAAAGTAATGCATGAGTAAATATGTATCATATTGTACATAGTTTCCCTTCTATTTTAGGTTAGTTGGTCTCTTCTTCATTTTTTGAGGGGTCTGCAACCAGAGTTTTTGTGGTTCTTTGTCATAAACTATGTTTAGTCAATCCTCAGGTAGAGCCACTATTGGTTGTATTCCTGGTTTTGGTCTGTTTGTCAAAATTTTGTGATCCTCATGCTCTTTTCTTTCCTAACGCTAAAAGTCTCTCAGTTCCTTGTAATATCCCTGTTGAAATTTTTAGAGTCTTCAGGTCAAAATCCATGTGAAAATGCAAAACCTTGAAACCCTAGGTCCTGCTCTAAGCCAAAATGAGAAAAACCCTAAAGTGTTCATCATGTTTCTATTTTGGCGTTACCTTTTTGAAACAACTTAAGTCATGTTTTTTTTACCATAGTCGCCTAGTCGCGTGATCTTAACAGCATATTCCTTTTTGTTTTGAGACTTAGCAATTAACTATTGTCAGGATGTCTCTCAAGGATATAGAATATTCTTTTTGTTTTGTGAGACTTGGCGGAGCCCTTCAGTCACAAAGTCTCCAAATAAAGGAACATGTCAGCAATTAGCAAAGGGGCCCACAGATGAGTCACGGTGTCACGTGAATGATCCAGCAGTTAGTGAATTTTTACAAGACTTGGCGATTGCTTTAGTCGTGTAGTCTCTGAATTGGCCTACAATTATGAAATAAATATAAAGTTAATATTGCATAGTCTCCAAATATTCTGAAAGTTAAGTGAAAGATGTCGAGACTTCGCGACTAACCGCATGCAGTTTGGAATATAAAGTAGTCAGGTGGTCGAGCGATTAGGCTGCTGAGTCAGTGTTTATTCAGCGATTCAGAGACAAGCAATGGAAGAAGACACATGTCCAAAGGTGAAAGGATTAAGAGGTTTGTCACGTGATCTCCCAAAGGAAAAAGATCATTTGGCGATTAAGAGACTAAGGTTATAAAGTTCTTTGTTGTTGCGTAGTCTCTGAATTAAAACCAAAAGAAAATGCTTATCATGTAGTCTCTAAAAGATTTGTCAAACTAACATTTATACTCAGCGATTAGGCGACTAAGGTTAGTTGCGGGGTCTCATAAAGAAAAGTAACATCCAACGACTTGGAGATAACTGTAAAGGACAAAGGTAACCGTTAGTCGTGGAGTCTCTGAGTAAATTATGAGTTAATTTTTTCATCCAGCGACTTTGATTTCTTCAGTTGCATGATCGCCAGAAATAAACCATGGTTAGCCAAGAAAAGAAAGTAACATAGTCACTTTCTCTCTAGAAGAATTGAGGGTTATGAAGTTGGGTCAACGACAAGGAGATAATACACAGTCGCGTAGTCACTAAATATGAAATTCAGAAAAGGTGACAGTTGATGACATGACAACAATGAATGATTTGGCGTCCAATAAAAATCTAGGATATTAATTACTGTGTAAAAAGGGTACCTGAGATGTATGACAAAGAGCCAATCACATAGAGACATGTCATCACCTTCAAATTTTATAAGGCTTTTCTGAAGATACACATATATGAATTTGATTTCCTATCACACTCATGAACTATGGCTAGGTTTTCAATCAATTTCATAGCATGCTGAATTGGATATAGAATTGATGATTTTTCAAATGATGAGCCCTGTACTTGAAATAGTTACCATAAAGGAGTTGATTGAAGGCTCATTTTTAACTTTTCTTGCATTTAGAGTTATAGAGTGAAGAAGTGCTAGGTTTTCTAGAATTGAGAAAATAAATTGGTTGAGTTGTAGGATACTCAGTTGATTGTCAAGTTTTAAATTTGCTGGGAACAGTGCGCAGAGAAGAGAAGTGAGTCCTGGGAGAAGATTTGCTTCAATATCGGTAAAGAAAAGAGGATTGAAATAGAGTAAACATGAGTAGAGTAGTCAGTGTGGTTTCTACCAGTGGAAAGAGCGATGAGATAGATGATGATACTAAAGGAAAAAGGAATTATTCTGATGAATTCCTCAAATTGCTGCCAGGGTCTACACAGAACAAAAGGGAAAATGCAAATGTTCTGACTGATGATTACTACGATATCAGAGATGCTGACACTCTGAGATCAATAGGTTTTTCTCTTTTCAACTATTTATATATCAATTTTGATAAGGCTATTCCAGTGTCAAACCCTTGGACCTGTGGTCTGGCTAGGTTAATTGTCCGTGACATCTATATAGATGTAGACTTGTTCTTAGGTCTTGCTATTCACTGTGATGTCCTTTCTAGGAAAATTAAGAAAAATGATGGCACTGCCCTGCTTATCCTGAACTGAAACTCATTCATGCAAGCTTTTGGCTTGTATAGTACCATGTCCACAAAAATTAATCTTACTAGGAAAGAGGAGAGATATAGGTTAAAGCCTGGAATTGCTAGGGGAAAATTGCAGAAACACATGCATAAGGAGGTTAGGAACTATCTTACTCCTATACCCAGTACAACACCCTATTTCTTCAAGGACCTACATTTCTATATCAAATATATTGCCTATGCCCTATGTAGAGTGTTAGGGAGAGATGGAGGAGCTGAGAAGATTAATGTTGGGAGTCTAATGATGGTGCTGGACTTAAAAGAGGTGCATTCTAGCACCAGCTATGACTACATACAATACATTATTGATGAGATGCATGAAGGTTTTGTAGCAACATAGAAGAAGATGAAGGATCCAAAGGAGAAAGAACTTAGGTTCTTTCACTATTCCATCCTTATGCATCTAATCTTGCATTTTAACTTCGAGATCATGGATGTGAACAATTTGGATCCTCAAAGGATTTTTAAGGATAAGCCTAATTCCATTCAGTTTTGGGTTAGGATTTGGAACTATACATCAAAGGATTATGATTACTGTGCATTTGAGAACTGGATTTTATATCCAATAATGCAGAGCATGGGCATCAGCAAGACAAGACTCCCGATCAAGGTGCTCCAACTACTGAGGCCTTGTGAATATGTAGACAAGTGGGAGGGAGATCATAACTGGGGAGACTTCTTCCATGAGGATAACTTTACCATGATCAGGGTATATGGATGTGTGCATCCACCTCATATTTTTCCCTACCATGTGCCATCAAGAGTTGCTGCCATGGAATTCATCTAGAATCTTTTATTGATAGATAATGAGCATTTTGCGCCGCATAGGAAGGGGACCTTAATCCATAGGAAATTCAAGATTTTCAATTTCACTATTGGCAAAGGTGCCATTGACACAGTCAGCCAGTGGTTGGAGAACTGCAAAATGTGGGTAGCCTCATATAGATACATTGATCCTGAGGGTTTCATGGCAGGAGTTAGAAAGCTTCTAACCCCCACAATCCCTAATACAAATGTCCATTGTACATGTATAGAAGAGGATGCAACAAGAAACCTTCTTGATGAAGATGAAATCAGAACAAAAAGAGAGAGGATTCATGAATTAATGAAGCTAGAAAGAAAAATAAAGAGAAATGTGTTAGCTTTTGGAGGCTTCTATCCTGATTTGCCCTAATTTGATAGAATCAAAGCCATGATTGATAATTTCTATGTGCTTTGTGAGAAACTTGACAATGTTCGAGATAAGAAAGGACCCCAGGAGCCTGAACATTCAGAGTCAGAATATGAAAGTGGTAGTGATGGTGACTATGCCTGTCCACCTCAATATGATCAGCCTCAACAAGATGTTGTAGAGGTACCAAAATTGCAGGGAGAGGAGGGCCATATCATTGACTTAATAGAGGTCTCCCAACCAGATGATGTAGAGGAGCCTTCAGCCAAAAGGCAAAAAGTTGACATAGGTCAGCCTTCAACTATTAGGCAGGAAATGAAAAGGGATAAAGTGAGTGCCTTGCTTGCTGTAAATAGGTTATATGATCATAACCTAAGAAAATTGATCAGACAAGGAAAGAAGCAACAACTAGATGCAGAGGAAAATATTGAGTTGCCTCTCAAGTCATGTATTGATGAAAGATTAATAGATCAACAAAAGTTTTTAACTGATGATAGTTTTATCAAGACTAACGAATTTAAAGATTTTTTGAGATGGCATAAGAAAGAGGAAATAAGAGCCCAATTGAAAGTTGATCGAGAAGAAAAAATCACAAATGAGGCTCTATTGGCCCTACAATCATATGACCCTGACAGTGAGGATATCTCACCAGATGAGGCCAGGTAGATGGTGTTAAACAGTACCATATTACTAGCTGAGGGTTGGGACTTGGCCTCAGCTTTCATCTTTGATCAGATAAGGAAACAACCAGATTTGAAAATGGCAAGTGAGGTGCGAATGGGAGAAATGATAAAGGATTTTGGGTATAGCCCAATGTCTCAGGCCTTTGCCATGTGGAGCCTTTTCCCAAAAGACTAGAAACCTCAGTTGGTGAACATCCAAGATAATATGGTGGGTAATCAGATGGTTTAGTCGGTGCAGAATACATGGTATCTAGAGATATCCTAGATTATGACACACTAGGCACACTTAAATGAGGACAAGACCAAGAAACTGTCTGATTAGTGTAGTATTTTGATTGAGGAAACTAGAGCTTTGGCCAAAGATAGAGAGTTGTGCCACATCAAGATACACCAACAAGATAAGGAAATTGCTAAGTTGCTAAAGAAACAAGAAGAAAAGCCTAAAGTGGTGTATGTACCTTCACAACCACCTTTGCTAATTGAGGAGAAAGGAAAGTCAGAGGAGGTGGTTGAGAAGGATGACATGGGAGAGAAGAAAAATAAAATAGCTTTAAATGCATTCAGATGCATTTTACAACAAAGGATTGATATATTGAAGGATAAAACAGATGTCATCCTCAATGCATATAATAAGTTGCCCACCCTACATACAGAGGAAATAGGGTACCTTGGTATATTGAACCCTTATTTTGTTAATTGGTCTCCTAGGGTGCAACTATTTGAGAAGCTTGCATTCTTGCAGCCCTTAAAATCAGGTTTACCTAAGGTGGTGACAGAAGTAGGGGATGAAATTAAAAAGGTAAATGTGGCCTTGTCATTCTTCAAAGGCAATTTGAACCAAGTAGAGGTTAAATTGAGCATGTTTTCTTCAGATTTAAACAAATTTGTTCCATCCCTTAGAGGAGAAGATGATCAGATAAAGGCCTTGGAGGTCTGGAAGAATGAGTTTGACAGAAAGATGCCTAATAATGAGGCATTCATTTTAGGATATGATTTGGATATTGAAGGCTTTAATAAGATTTTGGATGAGGCCTTCAGAGCTGAAACTGACATCAATAAATTTCTAGTGGATGTCAAGAGAATTACTGATGTCAGGTGGGAAACGCAAAAAGGATAGGTACAAAGCACTCAAGAATTTAAGTGGCCAAATAAACATGAGGTGACAACATGGGACCTGATGACTAGGCCCAAGAAGAAGAAGCCTAAAATTGAGGAAGAAATTCTTGATGAAGAGTAGAGGGCAACACCTTGCGCCTGATCATTGAGCACAGGGAGGTTAGCTATTTATGGAGATAAGTGTATGTTAGCCTTTAATGGTGGTCACTTAGTCTTTTTGCAAATACCAGAAGCTATCCTAGACATTGTTAGACAAAGGCGCCAGATTCTAGAAAGGACAAGGAATATCAGATCTTTATTCTCGGTTTTTGTCCTCCCACCACTTCTTCATTCTGTTCTTTTATCTTTTCTATACTTTTTAGGGTTAGGTTCCTTAAACCATCCGAAGCTTGTTGCATCATAAAATAAAGGATTCCAAGATGGTTAAGGGCCAATATATAGGATCAAAGTTGTAATTATAAAGGAGATGAAATATATAGAAAATCAATCTTTCTAGACTTATGTTTGTGTCTTTCAAGCTTTCAAGCTTTTTAGGTTCTAAAGTAGGATCATATCAATAAAAATACAGTGCAATTTTACTCTATCTTCATTGGTGTCTCTTTGATTGTTGTGTATGCTCTTTTATGTTTGAATTTGTAAGGAAATTTCAAGCATTTTAGCTATAAGGTAGCTATCTAATTACTTGCAAGATTCTTTCAAGGAAAGAACTAAGTTTTGTAAGTAGTTTCAGGGAGCATAACATTAGTTAAGGATTTGATACAATATCATAGAGATGATAGGATAATTTGTAAGGAATTTTATCTGAATTGTATGTAAGTTGTAAGGCATCTTACAGTATTTTGGTTTTATGTATTTCTGTGAACTTTAAGTTACTAACTCTATAGCCCAAAGGATAGGCACTGGTCTAGGAATTGATTTGATAATTTGTCATTATCCAAACATTCAAATACTATTCAAACCAATCAATTTAAGAGTATTCTATAGAATCAATTGTATTCCTAAGTGTTACAATTGAAGTTTTTTGATTTCTTGAAGAGAAAATCAACTAGGTTATTCCTCCTAGATTCATAAGAGTTATAAAAGGAAAGAAGAATGCATTTCTTGGTTATGTTGCTGTCTGCTATCATTAAGATATTGATTTGGATTGCCAAGCTTATCCTTAGAATAATCATAGTTATCTATATTGTTATATACATGTCCATCTAAAATAGAGCATTCAGCACATAAGGTTCGATCCACTCTAAAGATACTATTAAGACAGTAATCAGTCATAGGTAAAACCTCCCTGAGTCAGTGGATCTCAAAAAAGAAGGAGGTGGTAATAGATATCCCCAGTGTTATCAAGAACCTCATCAATTAGTATTTTTTCCCTTGCTTGAGTCATAGTGTCAAAAGGCATTAGGGGTCATAGAGTTGTTTAAGATTTCAAATATCTTTCAGAGGCCTAGCAAGAAAAAAGACTAACAAATTGGCAACTCCGCTGGGGAATCAGAGATTATAAAGTCTTGTTAAGAAACTTCAGAATATCTCTTTTCCATTAATTAGAACTCTCTGGTGTTTTCAAAAACTTTACAAATATTTTCCAGTCAGTGTTGTCAGATTATCCCTTGATAAGTATTCATTTATCCCAAGTTATTGGGTGGCAACTCTAAAAGAAAATCTCTGAGATTAGTGAAAATTGAGTGAATATATTTCAATAATGAATACTAGGTCAAGGATGAGAATAGATCCTGAGAAATTATTATATGGTGGACTTCCATCATCCTCAAGGATGGAGATGTCTTGGAGAAAAAATAAAAATCCAGTTATCATGGATGAGACCCCTCCAAGAGGAAAAGAGGGTACTGTTAGGAGAGAAATAAATGCAAGTCAGCAATCTCATGATGGAAATACTTCAGATTATGAAGAAGTGGCTGAAAGGGTATTGGAAACACCCACAGTCACCTCTACTTCAAGTGAGAGAGAAGAGAATAGTACTTCTAGTTCATATTCAGAAGATGCTCCTTCTAATATGCTGGCAAATGAAGAGAAGTTTATCTTGAAACAGCTTGCATTGGTTCAACAAATGAAGAAAGAAAGAGAAATGAGAAAGAAAAAGAGTGACCCTAATAATGTTGATAAGAACAGAAGAAATTCTTCAAAGAATCAAAGTATAAAAGATACAGATAGCTCTCAGAGGGACCAAGAAATACCAGTCACTCGTAAGGCTCCTATTTCACAAAAGGATAAAGGAAAGAAAAAGATGAGTTAAAGTAGGAATCAAGAACTTAAGTTTCAAAAGCCTTTAACTGAGAAAATGTACAAGTTGGACATTGATTTGGAAAAATTGAGAGTTGAAAAAGAAACTATGGAAAAAATGTTGGAAAAAGCTCAAATGGAGGCTGCCACTGTTGAAATGAAGAAAAAGATAGATTTTTTACAGTCCTCAAAATATGCTTATGCTAGCCCAGAGAATGTTATTGCTTCTAAAACAAATGTTGCTAATGCTAAAAATGATGATAGATTTCAAAGGAAACCATTGCACACTTAAAGGTACAAACAATTTATTTTTGTTGGTATACCTAGATATCCTAATGCTTTTCCTAAAGATGTGGGTGATATAGGAGAAAAAATCCCTAAGTTTACAAGTAATAATGTTATATCTTGTGAAACACATCTTAGAAAATTCATTGATTTTGTTGATGAAATTATTTGTTCAATCCTTAGTTGAAGATGCAAGAGAATGGTTTAGAAGCCTATCTAATGGATCTATTGTTTCTATGGATGAGTTGATTGAATTGTTTAAAGATCAATATGGAGACAAAACAAATAAAGGATTTTTATTCAATGAATTCAATAACATTAAAAAGAACTATAATGAGGAAGTCACAGAGTTTAATACAAGATTTTAGAGAGCTATGCACAAGCTATTTCAGAAGATAAGGCTGGATGAAGAGATATGTTTAGCAACTTATTTGAACACTTTTAATTCTAAAATGGAATATGCTCTTAGAGATAAAAACCCTAGAAGTCTTACTGATGCTTATAAAATAGCTGTCAATATTGAAATGAATAAAAGAGCATCTGCTAAATTGAATAGGAGGGATGACTCAAGGTTTAGTAGGAGCAATTTGAAAGAACCAGAGTATAAAGAATTTAAAGCTCCCCAAAAAAATAGACCCTCTTATAATGCTACCTACAATCCTCGAAATAGGATGAAAAAACATCCTTATGGGACTCAGTTCAAGGATGGAAAGCCTGTTACTATACTTAGAAAAGATAAAATAGACAACAGAACTCTAGACCCTCTTCACAAAAATTCTATTCATTTTTTCAATTATGATACTTGGTGTGAATCATGTGAGGCCCCTCATAACCCTGATTTTTGTATTGTTTCTTTAGACTTGAGAGTAAGTGAAGAACAGGGGAATGATGATGGTGAATAGTGTAATCATAGTATGACCAATACTTATTCATGCCATGATATGGACTCAGACAATTAAGAGGAAAATCATGATTATTATATTTCACAAAGAAGGATAGAGAATCATCATCAACAGATCTTATTTGATAGTGAGACTGAGGAAACAGATGATGATATAAGATGTTACACCCAATAAAATCAAGATGTTCCACTCATCAGGAAAGCTTCAGATGAAGAGAAGGATAGAATCAACGTAAAATGAGTGAATAAAGCTAGAAGCAATTACCACTTGAGGAATAAGGTGGTAGGTGGTGCTGGTAGCCAACCCTCAGGTCTCTTTATAAAGGAAAATAAAATAAACACTAAATATGTGCAGAAAAAAAATGGACCTGGCGAAAATGTAAATAAACATAAGGTCAAGATTATTACAAAAACCATAGAGCCAAATGTTGTACAAGAGGAAGATGTGAGAAGACAAGAAAAAAATGTTCCTGTTCAAATGATAGAAAATAAAAAATTCAAAGAGTCGGCTCAAAAAGAACACAATGAAGAAAATGATGTCACTATTGACAAATCAAAATTTTCAGATATGAGATACACTCCAGTAGATATGGGTCAATGTTTGTCCCAAATGATAGTTAAGGATCCATTTCTGGAAATGATGCGGATTAAAGAACATAAGGAAAAAGTAATGTCATTGTTAAATAGTGTACCCACAATAAAGGTCCAGAGTCCAGTGGATGTTTCCAAGAGGCCAATTACCAAGGAAAATGAAGTAGAGGTGTTGACATCTGAAATTCCTCAAATATTCTTGAATGCAATTTCATCCAAAAAAGTTGTTGAACCAGTTTTTCTTTCATTGATAATTAATGATAAGATGCTCAAAAATTGCATGATTGATTCAGGAGCCTCTAATACAGTTATGCCAGTTTGAATCATGAGGGTAATGGAGTTACAAGTTGATACACCTTATGGGAGATGCAGAGCTATGGACTCTAGAGAGGTCCCTGTGATTGGTACCATTGAGGATATGCCTTATAGATTAGCAGTATGCCCTGATGTAGTAATGACTATGAATGTTCTAGTGGTTGACATACCGCCGCATTATGGCATGTTGCTATCAAGAAAATGGAGTGCTCAAATGGGAGGTAGTATACAAAATGATTTATCATATGCTACTTTCAACATTGCTTGAGAAAATTTTAAGGTCTTAAGGGAAAGTAGAACTCCCGACATGGTAGAAAAATTTGAAGACACTAATGTTAACTTTTGTAATTACATCGATATGGAAAATTTCAGGATGCAAAAAAATGAGCTTTATTGTCAAGATCAAGAGGCTGACCCTTTGAATAGAGAATTAATCATGCAAAAAGATGGATTATGGAAAATGTACTTTGATGGTGCTTGCTCTAAAGAAGGATCAGGGGAAAGAGTATTGTTGATATCTCCATCAAGTACAACTTTTAAGTAATCATTTCTGTTAGCCTTTCAATGTACAAACAATACTGTAGAGTATGAGGGTTTATTCTTAGGACTTGAAATTGCTATCAAACATGGTATAAAATGTTTAAAGATTTATGGTGATTCGGAGTCGGTGGTAGCACAAGTCAGATCCAAATATGCTATAAAGAATGACAGATTGAAAATGTATAAGTATGCTATTTGGGATCAACTTGAAATGTTTGATGCCTTTGATATAAGTTGGTTAGAAAGGTCAAAAAATATTATGGCTGATTTTTTAGCAAATGTTGCTTTAAAACATGATGATTTGACCTTACATGGGGTATCAATACTAGAAGTCAAGACAAAACCAGTTGTTCCAGACAACATATACAACTGGTAGGTGTTCTAGGATGATCAAGATATTTTGAGGTTCATGCAATGTTTAGACCATTAAGAGAACCAGAGTTTAGATTGTAGTTCCTTACTGGAACATGATGATGGAAAAGACTACAACTGTGGAAATGAAGTTGTCCAATAAGTTCTAATCAGATTCCTAGTGGTCTGGTGGAGCTTGAAGCATTGTTTATAAGTCAGAAAAACAATTCATCAAAGTTAAGCAATGCAAAGATTGAGGATTTAGAAGAAATAAACTTAGGATCTGAAAGTAGTCCTCAAATAGTTTATATTGGGAAAGGTTTAGATTCTCACATAAGAACAAATCTGATTAAATTACTGAGAAAATACAAACATGTCTTTGCTTTGTCATATGAGGATTTGCAAGCATAGAGAGAAGACCTCTTTCAACATGAAATCCCATTGAAATTAGATGTGAAACCATTTAAGCAAAAATAGAGGCCTATTAACCCCTGGTTGGCTCCTAAAATGCAACAAGAGTTGATGAAACTCAAGGATGCTAGGATAATTCAGCCCATCAGACATTCAAGTTGTGTATCAAATTTAGTGCCAGTTAGAAATAAAAATGGTGACATCAGACTATGTGTGGATTTCAGAAATCTAAATATTGCTTCATTGAAAGGTAACTATTCATTACCCAATATGGAAGCAATGTTACACAAGGTGACTAGTTGTGAGTTGTTGTCTATGATGGATGGTTTCTGAGGTTATAACTAGGTCTTAGTTAAAGAGACAAAGCAGTATAAAACTGCATTTACTACTCCATGGGGAACCTATGTGTATATCAGAATGCCTTTTGGATTAATAAATGCAGGGGCAACTTTTCAGAGGGCTATGAATGTTGATTTCAAGGAATTCATCGATCTATTCATGGTTATTTACCAAGATGAATTAAGTGCATATTCCAAAAGGGCTATTGATCATTGTGATCATGTAGGCAATATTTTTAACAAAGCATTGGAATGTGGTGTCTCATTAAATCCCAAGAAGTGTCATTTTGCATTCAAAGAGAAGAAGTTGCTGGGACATATAGTGTCTAGGGAAGGGGTAAGAATACACCCTGAGAGAGTGGAGGCAATTCAAAATGTTATTTCTCCAAGGAGCTTAAAAGGTGTGCAATCTTTCTTAGGAAAGATAAACTTTGTCCGAAGATTCATAGTAAATTTTTGCAAAAATTGTAAAACCCATTGTCAAATTATTAAAGAAGGATTTCAAGTTTGTTTGGAATGAAGAAGCTCTACAGGGATTTGAAAAAATAAAGAAAGCAGTACAAGAGGCTCCATTTTTTAAATCTCGAGATTATACTAAGCCTTTCTCTTTGTTTTCATTTGCATCATTCCATATAATTGCTGCTATTTTGCTTCAAAAGGATGAACAAGGATTTGAACATCCCATAGCTTTTTACAGTAAGTCCTTGCAGGCTGCAGAGATTAACTATGAAATAATGGAGAAATAGGTGTATGCATTGGTAAAGGGTGTGAAATCTTTTAGGTCCTACTTGGTTTGTGCTAAGGTACAGGCCTATGTTCCCCATGCAGCAGTAAAGGATATCCTTACACAATCAGAAGTAACTAGTAAGAGATGTAAGTGGATCACAAGAATTCAAGAATTCAACCTTGAGATCAATATCACCAAGTTAATAAGAGGAAAAGGTTTGGAAAAGCTCATGACAGAAGAGTACCTAGACTTAATAGAGCTAAATCAGGTAGAAATGCAAGACCAAGCCATTAATAGCATAGAAAGGCAACCATACTATACTGATATTGTTTTCTTTCTTAAAAATGCTAGGTGTCCTGATCATTTGTCTAAAAATCAGAAGAGGAGTCTAAAATTGCAAACTCAGAGGTACACTTTGATCCAAGGTGACTTGTTTTGGAAAGATAAGAATGGTGTATTATTATTATGCCTTGATAGATACCAAGTTGAGAAGGTTTTGACTGAAATGCATGAAGGAGAATGTGGAGGTCACTTTTCTGCAAAAACTACCGCCAATAAGATTTTAAGGGCAGGGTTTTATTGGCCTACTTTGTTCAAGGATACTTATATACATGTCAGGAAATGTGAGCCATGTCAAAGGTTTTCCAATAAACTAAAATTTTCAAGTGCTTTGTTACTAAACCCAGTGAGTACTGAAGCTCCTTTTGCTATGTGGGGGATTGACTTTATTGGTGAATTTCAGGAGAAATCTAGTGGAGGACATAGTTGGATATTAGTTTCCACAGATTAATTTACAAATTGGATTGAAGCTATCCCTACAAGGAAAGAAACAAGCGAGGTGGTTACTGAGTTTCTCATGTAGAATATTATAACCAGATTCGGTATACCTAGTAAATTAGTGATCGATAATGCTATGAGTTTTAGATTAGAAGAAATGACAACTTTCTATGAAAGGTATGGGATTACAATATCATACTCATCCCCATATCACCCAAAAGATAATGGACAAGCTGAGTCTAGCAATAAAAGTATATTGAAGATATTGAAAAGGACTCTGGAACAAAATAAGAGAACATGGCACACCAAGTTGAAATTAGCTCTTTGGAGAATACCTGGCGCTTGATCATTGAGCACAGGAAGGTTAGCTATTTATGGAGATAAGTGTAAGTTATCTTGTAATGGTAGTCACTTAGTCTTGCTGCAAATACCAGAAGATATCCTAAAAATTGTCAGACAAAGGTGCCAGATTCTAGAAAGGACAAGGAATATCATATCTCTATCCTCTATTTTTGTCCTTCCACCGCTTCTTCATTCTGTTCTTTTGTCTTTTCTATACTTTTTAGGGTTAGGTTCCTTAAACCATCTGAAGCTTGTTCCATTCTAAAATAAAGGATTCCAAGATGGTTAAGGGCATATATATAGGATCAAATTTATAATTGTAAAGGAGATGAAATATATAGAAAATCAATCTTTCTAGACTTATGTCTGTGTCTTTCAAGCTTTCAAACTTTTTATGTACTAAAGCGGGATCATATCAATAAAAATAAAGTGCAATTTTACTCTATCTTCATTGTTGTCTCTTTGATTTTTGTGTATGCTCTTTTATGTTTGAATTTGTAAGGCAATTTCAAGCATTTTAGATATAAGGTAGCTATCTAATTACTTGCAAGTTTCTTTCAAGGAAAGATATAATTTTTGTAAGTAGTTTCAGGGAGCATAAAAATAGTTACAGATTTGATACGATATCATAGAGATGACAGGATAATTTGTAAGGCATTTTATCTGAATTGTATGTAAGTTGTAAGGCATCTTACAGTATTTTGTTTTTATGTATTTCTGTGAACTTTAAGTTACTGACTCTATAGCCCAAAGGATAGGCACTGGTCTAGGAATTGATTTGATAATTTGTCATTATCCAAACATTCAAATACTATTCAAACCAATCATTTTAAGAGTATTTTGTATAATCAATTATATTCCTAAGGGTTACAATTGAAACTTGTTGATTTCTTGAAGAGAAAGTCAAATAAGTTATTCCTCCTAGATTCATAAGAGTTATAAAAGGAAAGAAGAATGTATTTCTTGGTTATGTTGTTGTCTGTTATCATTAAGATATTGATTTGGATTGCTAAGATTATCCTCAGAATAATCATAGTTATCTATATTATTATATACATGTCCATCTAAAATAGATCATTTAGCACATAAGGTTCAATCCACTCTAAAGATACTGTTAAGACACTAATCAATCATAGGTAAAACCTGCCTGAGTTAGTGGATCTCAAAAAAGAAGGAGGTGGTAATAGATATCCCTAGTTTTGTCAAGAACCTCATTAATTAGTGTTTTTTCCCTTGCTTGAGTCATAGTGTCAAAAGGCATTAGGGGTCATAGAGTTGTTTAAGATTTCAAATATCTTTTAGAGGCCTAGCAAGAAAAGACCCTAACAGTACAGTTGCTAAAGAGTGGGATGCAATACATTTATTTATTGCAGACAATCAAGATTGGATGATGGTATGGATTGAATGATGTCAACATTATGGTCATAGATTAAAATGGGAATCTATGTCTTCATTAGTTATACAAGCTCATCGTAATGCAGATCCCAAAGTTACACAAAAGGAAATAGATTTAGCATATGGTTTAAGAGATCGCCAGGTACTTATAAATTTGTTAATAAAACGTATGTTTTTCAACTTGTGATGCAATAATTTATACATTTTTTACATTATTGTAGGTGAAACACCACAAGGCTATGTTCTGCAATGGTTATAAATTTTGCATCAAAAACTTGGATGACACCAAGAGAACTTGTGATTCTGTGATAAGTACAATCTTCCAGGTGACCAATATTTCATCTAGAAATGACTTACATCCTCGAGAGTCACAAAATTGATGCTATGGTATTTTTGTTGATATACTAGACTATGAATTTAATTCCTTCAAATTAGTTCTCTTTGTCCTGAAATGGTACAAACTACGTCTCAATAAAAATGATCCTGATAGAACTGTTATGGAATATGACAGTGGATTTCCAATGATTAATACAAGGTTGTTTGAGCCAGTTGAGGAAGAGCCCTATGTTCTTCCAAGCCAATGTGAGCAGGTATTTTACTCGGAGGTTCCACATAAACTGGGTTGGTCATTTGTTGTTACACATGATCCAAGAGGAAGGCCAATAAAGTATAATGTGGTGGAAGAAGAAGATACTAAGGAAGAGGAAGAAGTGGATGATGATGTAGATGATGATCACGATCGAGAGTTAGTCGAAGAAGAATATGAAGAAGACAATGATGATGCTGGTATTGATCAGGATGATGATGAGGAGGATGATGATGATACTGATGACGATGACGGCAATGATAGTGGTGGTGATGATTTCGTCGATGACAATGATCCCAATGATGATATGGATGAAGAATAATATCAATGACATGAATGAAATGTACAATTATGCCAGATGTTTGGCATGTTTTAATGATTGTTTTGGGTTGAAATATGCACTTTATTCACTAATATGCTTAGGGTTTCATATTAATGGCATTTTTGGTTTTAGCGTGAATATATAACTACTCTTATTCACCTTGTTTTATATGTTATACTTATATCTTTGATCTTTTGTTAAGAGAAATTTCATTCTAAAAGAGTGTATTTAATATCTATATGCTTAAACAACCTCACTAGTTAAGACTTTTCTCATTTCTAGTAGTGGGCATGACTAGAATTAAATCACTTGAAAGACACCAATATTTATACATGCACAAATTAGTGACATCATTAAGAAAATTACCTTTCGTTATCATTTTTTGGGGTATTTTTTTATATCAATGCATTTAATCTAAATACTATCTTATGAGATTTGCTTCTGATAATTTTCTATTTCCTTGCACATCAGTGATTTTAAATTACAGGGGATTCTCTTTGTTCCCTGCAATGGAGTGAGCTAATTCTGAAAGTATAAATTGATAATTTTAAGGTCTAGATGGGAAAAAATTCAATGGTACAATTATGGTCTTGTAAAGATAAACTGAAACTGGAATTTCAGAAAAAGTTCATAATTAAGCACAAACTTTTCCCAACCTTGCTGAAATTCCAGTTCCACTTTATCTATTCAAGACGCTAATTGTACATTGATTTTTTTCCATCTGGCCCTTGTAAGACTATATATTTTATGCAATTGCATGTGCATTCTCGATTCAGAGTGGGAAAATCTTATTTTGGATGTGAGGGAGAGAGGCAAAACACATAAAGAACATGCACATAGACACAATAGTTGGGAAACATAAATGTAGATATCACAATAACTCAGAAACATAAATGTAGATGTCATGGTTATAATTGTTTGGAGACACAACATAATTGAGTGGTATACCCATAATTGAGTGGTATCCTATAGTGCCAACTTAGAATTGGAGGAGTAGTGGTTGCTGCATCATCTAGGTATACCACTCAATTGTGTTGTGTCTCCAAACAATTGTGACCATGATGCCTACATTTATGTTTCTTAGCTATTGTGTCCTAGGATTCCTTATGACCCTTTATGACCCTTTACGATCCCTAAGAATACATCTTAGAGATCTTAAAGTGTCGTAAAGGGTCATAAGAAACTCCTAGGAGGGGCCAGATGTAGTGATTTTTTTAGTGGCTAATATTTTCCAATTGGCTAATATTTGACATTTAAGATTCCAAATTTGGCTAATAATTCAAGATTTAAGGCAACCTAAATCACCAAACTTTTACAAAATTTTATTTTAGAAATATTTAAATCGCCAATAATTTATTTTATTAAAAATTTGAACTCAAATATTCACCTAATATTTGATAGATGGTTAGATTCAATTCGCCTAAATTTTATCAGTTATTATAGAAATCTAAATTAATTCACCAATAATATATCA